>BSBN01001488.1:2602500-3050823 GCA_027924645.1 Cunninghamia lanceolata | reverse complement strand
ACTAGTTTTTTTTTTTCCTTATTATGTGCATTTGTGTGTGCTTGGGCATCTAGTTTTCTCAGCTTTGGTGAATATCAGTGTGATAAGTGAAATCAGAATGAAGATTAACTATGAATCAAATGCAAAACATAATGATTATACCTTCATGAAGACCTCACAAATCCATGCGGGAAGGAGCTGCACCCGACGTAGCTCCTTAGATGTTTTCCTGTGATTAGTGTGACTAATGTGGATTGCTCAATTGCTCAACACAATGCAAGATGAGAGACAAATTGATTCAGATGGAGATAGGGGATGATTATAGTGATTTTGGCAGAGGTTTGATAAGATGAGGAGATTGGGGGAGTGATTTTGACAGAGTTCTGATGCATGAAGAGGTCTCTCTAATGGCCTAGAGAGGGGTCCAATTTATAGAGTTTTGGAGATGAGGATAGAGGGTGAGGATTCATTTGATGAGATCAAGGGCTAGGAATAAAAGTGAATCTTTTATTCCTAGGGGATGAATTAAAAATTCTCATTTTGGGAAGAGTGGAGGATAATGGGGACAACTAAATTTTAAATTTAGTGATTGGAGGAGTGTGGGGGACAATTGAATTTTAAATTCAGTGAGTGGATGGTAGTGGGAGACATCCGAATTTTAAATTCAATGATTGGAGGAGTGTGGGGGACAACTGAATTTTAAATTCAGTGAGTGGATGGTAATGGGAGACATCTGAATTTTAATTCAGTGAGTGGATGATGAGGTAAGTAGGGTTAATTAAGTGTTATCTTAATTAACTTAAGTCTAGGTTAATCAGATAATCAGGATTTATCTTATTAACAGGGATTAGGGAAATGGATAAATCAACTAAATAAATATTAGGAATATTCATTCAAGTGATGAGGATAGGGTTGTAAGGTTAAATGGATTAATTAGGTGAATTAATTGATCACCAGGGATATGCAGATTGGGGGAGTAGATGAGTGCAGAGGCACGGAAAATTGGTTTGCAGAGCAGTCCAATTTTAGGTGTCTACAACTAGAAGATATTTTGCTTGTCAAATTAATTAATCTTCACCTAGTTATTGATATTTTGGCTTGATTCTAGATTATGTGCAATTTATGAGAAGAACCTATTGAACACAATGGGGTGCTGAGAAGGGGGGGTGAATCAACACACTTAAAAACTTCAGCCAAAAATTTATTGATAAAATTGAACAACTTTGAAAACATGAAAGAAAACATAAAAATCAAGAGTCAACACATAACACCAGTATTTTTACATGGAAAACCCTAAAATAGGGAAAAACCACAGTGATGATTAGCTTACAATATAATATTCTCACTGCAAAAGTATTACAACTTTGTTTTAGGGCTTCAACCCAAGGAAGCTACCAATCCCTGATTTACAACTTTGATTTAGGGTTATGACCCAAGGAAGCTACTACTCCTTGAATGTTCAACTCATTGCTATTACAATGATAGTATAAATACGAGGAATGCTAGGAAGAATACATCTGTTACATGTTGATGGTGCAATCTACTGTTTCTTCTCAATATCTTTCTTCAAACTGAATCTTTGCATTTCATATTTGCTCTGCCATATTTATATCTGCCTTAATTACCTTTCAAATGAATTATATCTTGTATATATATCTTTTGCAACACCTTGAAACTTTGATTAGGTTGGCATCCAAAACAATATTGAATGTAATGTGTAGCAAGTCACAGGTCGGCCACAACACATGCAAATTGACAACAAAACTTGTTATAGACCTTAGGACTTTATGAGAAACATCAGGACACACATTTCCACATATTTCAAACTTGGAGAAATTAGTCAAAGGCCTCTGCATGCACTGGATACTTAACTAGTTGGCTCATACTGCTCAACACTATCAACTATTCATCTTTCAACTGTTGGGGAGAAGCCAAAACCTCAATGTGGACCAAGGATTCAATAATACACTAGCTTGAAAACATCCATGCACCTTTCCAGAGAAGTATCATGCTAATTTATGCATCCGCAAGATAAGAAATGTATTACTCTGTAGAGAATGAAGTCTTCCGGACCTTATGTAATACTTCTCAGCCTAGAATATAAGGTTGCGGTGACGTATAGGGCTTGAAACCTTTTGGAAATGATCAAAGATATCAACTTATGCAACTCATTGGATCCACACAACCTTTTGAAGAGTTTTCAGAGAGATTCAAAATTGACTTAAGTATTTGCAGCTCTGGAGGAGAATTCTACTTGCAGACAAGAATACTTGATGCGATACATGAGAATAAAGAATATCTACATGTAGATCATACCCGATGTATTATGGACCATGGGGAACCTCTGCATCATGATCAAACCCAAAAATTGATCCATACTTAGTGATAGGACTCTGATAAATCTACCTGGTTTTCTTATGTTGGTCATGTTTAAGTCTTCTTATGGTGGTCCTGTGCTGGATTTTAGCCTTGGGTATTGCGTTAAAATCCTATTCTTATGCCTAAAAACCCTTCTAAAGCCCTACAAAAGCCTAAAGTATTGCTAAGGTTTGCCTTCGTGTGCCTTTTGTTATAATTCTCTATTGATTGTTTGTTGCCCGTTCCCATTCACTTAAGTCATTACTTAAGTGTTCTTTGTCGTTGGGTTACTAACCCCTTCCCTAGGTAGCTGGTCATGTGGCCCCCATTTTAAAAACAACTTAAGTGCATGTGCATAAAAAACCTTTTAAGTTGTGCTTGTTGGCGGTCCACGCCATCAGTTTCAACATTTCATGGAAACTTCACTCCTTGTTGGGCCTTCCAAAAGCCCCCAATGGGACCACAAACATGTTGGGGTTTTCTATGGGGTGGAGGTCAAAGCTTTGGTGTCCAGCGTGGTGGTTCCATTGACATGGTGACATTTCGCGGAGACTATACACTTTGCTGGGCTTTCTAAATAGCCTTAGTGGGACCACAAAGCTTTACCTACAGTTTGAAGTGGCACTTAAAATGCTGACTTGGTAGCCTTCATAGGGACTCCTTCCCTTCATGGAAGGAATTTAAGGCCTTCAGGGAGACCATGAAAAGGGGTGAAATTTGTCAAAATATAGTGGTGGTAAGCCAAAGCCCGACCCTGACAACTGCCTGAACTTCCATGCTTGATCAAACACGAAGAAATCTTCTCAAAGGGGCCATTATATTTGCATGTTTCCCATGCCTCTAGGAATATCAAAGGATGTTGTGGTATCATTTTTGTTATACTAAGTTTAGAGAAGAAATCAAGGACCTATGACAGGTATCTAACCACCAAGAAAGAGATCAAGCAACATGATTGCTCATTCTTCACACTCAAAGCTATTGCAGATAAGACAAAAGAGGTTGTTTGCCTTCCCACTATGAGAAATGATTTGATTCTTCAAGTGATGTGATTCCCTCAATTGAATATAGTTTTCCTTATCTTCTACATGTTTTCCATGATGTAAGAAACCCCTTGCGGTTATAAAAGGGATGTGCTTGTTTGAGAAAGTGGTTGGTTCTAGAACATCTTTTCAGACTAGGTCTAAAGGATGGGAGTCAATCTGGGGGTTATATTTTGCTGTAACAATTTAGGTGTCTTATTTATGTAATGATAGGTCTACTTGTGAGTAAGTATCTGTAATGGGTTTGAAGATCTTTTCAATAAATCAATGTAAGACCATACTTCTGCTATCAATGTTATACTATGTCTCCATTAATGTTTGAGTGTTTTAGGGAATCCAAGGGGTTTTTGGTGTACATTTTCTACTCTCTACATTTGATGTCTATTAGTTTGTATTTCAAGGAAATGCATTAATGATGTTTTGCTTAAATATCTAAGTAAACATGCTTTCAGGACAAGCATTTGGGACATTTTATTAGATTGTGGATAATTAAGAATGGATTTAATTTTGAGAGCAGGAGGGCAGTTGAGAGTTGAATGTTACTGTAAGGCAAAAACCAAGCTAATTGAACTCATTTGAAAAGTTATGTTTTCCTTTTCATTATGGGTTTTGGTCTAGGTGTGACTCTATTGCCATGGGATTGGACACCGATCTAAAGCAGTCAAGTATAACCCTACCCCCTTTTAAAATTGAAAATCATTTTAGTTATGTTTGTTATTATTTATAGGTTAGTTCTATCCTACCCTTATGCATAAGTTCTAGTATACCAAATGTTGTTAAAACCTCATGTGAAACTTGTAGCTGATGCAAATCTTTAGAGGACTTGTGCATATTATATTTTCTAGGTTAATGGTGTTGTAAGAAACTACCAATAGTGCATTTACAAGGATTATAAATAAGTTTATCATATATTGGCACCATTTTAACCTAGTTGTCTTAAATAGAGATCTCCCTTGCTGTTTATCTATTTTCTAAATTGTTCAGAGATCTTTTGGAACACCCTCTCGAGCTTGGCAAGGCTCAAAGTGCAGAAGGCTAGAAATAGCCTTGTTCGTTGGCCTTTCTTGTCTTCAATCTGATGATAGTGGAAGATCTTTGTCTTAACCTATTGGTCCCTTGGTTTAGGCATTGTGATTTTCCTTAGGATTGGGGCTTGCAAGACAAAAACACCAACACTTAGATTATTTCTTCTTCTCCCTGACTGGTTTTTCTTGACCATACTGACTCCTTCTTTGTACAAGTCTTGTCTATACATTTCCATCTAATATGTTGACATCAATGTATACTATGTTAACATTAATGACAACACACATGGCCAACAATCTCCCCCTTTGTCATTGATGGCAACATATGCTCCCCCTTAAACTCTCTCCCCCTTTGACATCAAGGACAAAGGGATTGATAAACTTTGTATCAATCCAACACTATATGTACTCCCCTTACAAAAAGATATCTAAATTGCACTCCCCCTAATTGTATGATTTAGTTACAAAATTGTACCCTTGACAACCAAAATGGTACTACCACCTTACTTATTATCTTTGCAATACTATGTAAATTAGAATTGTTTTAATTACATTAACAACTCATTTGGATGGTAGGATGGCTTTGTAAATTACCTTTGAGTTGTTAGACAATTGAAGTCCAAATAGTACATTTTAAGGTAAGATGGTAGTTTTGACACTCACTATCCATGCACATTTCTTTAGCTTCCTCTAAGTTGCTTGGTGGCTTCATCTTTTGATCTGCCTTCTCTACCTCCCCTAATAGACTAGACATTGAGGCCAGACTCAAATTCACTCCCTCTCTTAACTAACCAAAGCACTTCTTTATGTGTTCTCTTTGGTCCTGCAGTTGGGATAATTGTGCATGTAGATTTTCAATTTGTGCCCTTGTTGCCCCCATCTTGTCTTTTGACAAGTCATATACTTTGACCACCTTAGAAATCTATGACTCAATGGAGTCCATCTGAGCTTTGATCTGCTTGGTGGAATTTGGCCAATTCAGGAAGAATAGGTACAAGGTTGTGGCCTCCTCAATACACGCTTTAAATTTCTTCATGTTTTCTTTGAGCTTGTTGTGTGCATTAGAACACTTAACAACTATATCTACCATTCTTTTGTCCTTAATCCTTTGTGCTACCTCTTTTTTTACTTTTTTCTCTATCAAGGATGAACGATCCTTAAACGAATCCATTAGAAGCTTGAGCTTTTGTTCCAGAGGCAATGAGGGTTCAATGATTACCTCTGGTAACCCTTCTTGTACCAACTTCACAACATCCTCTATTGTACTATAATTCTTTAGATTTTTTTGTAAAAATTCTTTCCTTGCAGAGGCATGCAATATGTCTCCAAGATGCAACTTATGTATAGGAGATATGCTTGTTAGATCAAGTTGCCCTTCATTTTTTGGAACTTAAAGCAATTGAGGAGTTACAAATGGATGAAATTGAATCTACAAGTTTAATAATTCTGAAAGAGAGTTAGTTGAATCTTGATCAGTTTCCTCTATTTTGTCTTGACTTCTCTCCGGAGACTTTTCTCTATTTGTGTCAGGATCTTCATGCTATCTTAAAATCTCTGAATCAACTTGTGAGTTTTCCACATTTACCTGGTCATCCACCTGTTCAGTGTTTTCTAGAACATTTTGTTCATTTTGCATATTTTCTTGAGAAGTGGGATCAACACTCAAGTCTTTTCCTTGTTCAACCTATTATTCTTTTTCTGGAGGTGATGTCATAGCATGATGAGGTGAATATGGTGGTGAGACAAGTAATTGTTCTATATCTTTTACTTCTCTCACTTCACCAAGGACCCTCTGGGTAACTTCTTTAATTTCCTTCATGATTTGTTTAATGTCCTCCCTTTTACTTTGCATGAGAGTGTCTAATCTATGCTTGGTCCTAAGCTCTTGAGCTTGCCCTTGGATCAAATTTTCTTTTTCTTCCTTATATAGAAAGGGAAGCACTGAATTTATTCAAAGCATCTTGTCTGAGTTTTTCATTAAGTGTCACAGCATCATCTCTATCCCTTCTCAAGGCTTTCTCAAGGATTTCCAGTGCTTTGACCAAAATTTCTTCTAGACTTATTGTACCTCATCATATACATAACAACCTTTTCAATGATGGATTGATTTTCAACTGAGGACTTAGGATGGAGTACCATTGTTTCATCAAATAAACCATGATAAATAATTGCATTGTAGGTTGCTTCTAGATACATGTGAGGTTCTTGAGAGTCATTCTTAATTTTCTTCCTGGGAGGAGGAGAAGTTGGTTCCTCTTCTTCTGCTTCTTCTTCTTCACTTGTTTCTACATCTTGTTTCTTGTTTCTCTTGGCCTTTACTTTAACCCTTGATTCCTTTTTCTTCCTTTGCCTCTTCTATTTATTAGAAATCATTTCTTCATCTTTATCACTTTCAATCTCCTCCACAATGGTTTCTTTCTTCTCTTCTAAAAGTTTGTTCTTGGGTTTTGTCTATGTTTGGTCTCTAGAGACTTGTTTGGTGGGAATTGTCTTTTTAGGGATGTCTAATTGAGGAATACTGGTAGTTGATTGAGAGGTAGTTCTATTAAGTTGGCATGAGGCATAATGGTTGTCTTGTCATTGATGTCAGAATGGTTGTAAGGTTGATCTCTCAGGTTCTTGTTTTCATCTTTCAAGCAATTAGGATGTTGTCCTATGGAGTGATGTCTTCAAGGGTTGAAAGGTTGTCTTCTTGATCATTCCTTCCCATGGGTTAGGAATTGCTTTGTCATTAAACTCATTATCATCAAAATCAATTTCATGATTGACAAGTGTCCATTATACTTGGTTATGCAATGTGTTTGATGTTCATAGTTTGTTTCATCACGATCTTCAGAAGTTGCAGATGATAAAGGAGTTGTCTTTTAGGTCTTCATGTTTAGGATGTTGGTCTTGATGTCATGTCATGCAAGTTATTCATGGCAGAGAACATTATGGGTAATGTGTTATGAAGTTGAAGATCTTGATTGATTAATATTACCTATTACTATGTAGAGAAAGAGAGCTTATAAATGTGATCATCTGATTGTTTTAGAGAGAATCATGTTGCATATATTGCAGAATAATCTGAGTTAGAGTTTTTTGTTTCCTAAAAGACCTATGTTCTAAACCCTAGGTTCTCTTGGCATAGTCTTTCTTTCATAATCAAGGTTCCTATCTTCATTTATACTCTGCTATACAATCAAAGTCTATTTATCATCTATCAAAAACCCTGGTCAAAAACTAGGGTTTGTTACCTAATGACAAAATTCTCAAATCCTATTATATATCTAAGACACTATTCATTCATATAAAACAAAACTCTAATTTGAAGCTTCTAATGACCATCCTAAAAGCCCTAAGTTGCAAGTCATTCACTTTATTTCTAATTGAGAGTTGACCGACTCAATTGGTAAGAAGATGACTTAAGTTATCACAAAGGGTCTTTATCCCATCGGGTGATCAACCCCAACATCCTAGGGGCTCTAGTGGATCGAAGATGTTTTAAAGTTTATGGCGATAGCTTCAATCAAACGGTCGAAGATTAAAATGAACATGGCACGAATTGATAGATCGATGGATGCTTTTTAAATGCCTTTTGGGAGCCCAAAGGACATCTCTTCATGCTAAATTTGACGTGCTTTATTCTATTTAAGGCACAAAGACTAATTTTTCTATTCCTATTCATGTGCAAAGGGCCAGAGATTTATATTGTGGAAATTTTTTGATATGTTTTTGATTTTTGATTGTTGCTATGTGTTGGTAAAGCCAATACCAACATGCAGATATAACAATTATCAAATTTATGAAGAATATGTTGATAAGTTTGTGCAGGATAATGATTGTATGAAGATGCAGATCTTTTTTTTTAAAGTCATCTATTGAACCTCAGTGTGCCAGGGAATTATATTATGTGATCAGTTTGATGCCTTTGAAGTTTTTAATTATTATTTTGAGATTATAAAAGAAATATTTGCAAGAAGATTTTTTGAAGAATCTAATGGTGTTTAGTGTATTTGAAGAATGAAGATGAATCATGATATGAAGATGATTTTTCAGTGCAAAAGAGAGATATGCAGTTGTGGATGCTTGAGAAGAGGTATACATATATTAGTTATTACAGGGATAGTTGTGTGTACTAGAGCATAGCTTGATCATGTTTTGACAAGTAAAAAGAAAGGAGATATAAGGTTTTGCTTTGTAGAGAAATAGATTTTTCCTCTATACATTTTCATATTCATGTAATAGGGGTTGGTGCTCCTTGAAGTTGGTGCTTCTAAATGTATTAGAGGTTGATGCTCCTTGAAGTAGGTGCTTCTAAACAAAGTAGCCAGTGAGGATTTCTAACCAATGAGGTAGTTTTGAGTGGTTTTTCATCCCTATGAGGGTTTTCCACTCGTGAAACTTATTGTGTTATGATCTCAATTTCTGTGTCATTCATTTGTCCTTCATGTTTGAACATTCAGTATTTGACTCCTTCATTTGATAAAGCATATTGTCAAGTTTGATACTTTCTCTTTTCAAGTTTGATAAGAATAAATAACCTAGTTTTTGATACAACACTAATTCACCCCCTCTCTCAGTGTTGATTGTACTCCAACAAGTTCTACCAGATTTTCTTGGTGTGGGATATTCAGAGGTAAGAGACATAGCCTATTATGTAGTACCTTGAGCAACAAAACCTCCAGGTGGAATACCTACCCTCTTGAACAATTTTTCCTTGTTCTTCTCTACCTCTTCCTCTGCCCTTTTCATGATCATCTTGTCTTGAATTTCTTCACTAGTTCCAAATCTTTCACCTTTAGGATCTTTTGCCAAATTTATCAAAATTTCTGCATATGCTTTAACTTCCTCATCAGGGACTTCATAAGGAAGCTTAGGAATCCATGAAGTTCTAGGCTCAACTACTACCATATGGCAACAATCTTTGTCCACAAGAAATGTTGTCATCTTTGTATTTTTGAACCAAATCAAAGGAAATTATTTCCCTTTTATGCATTCCACTTTGAATGTTTTTTAAGAAGCCCTAGAAAATAGTTTTGTAATTTTGTGAATCAAAACTTCTTATATATTATTTTATTGCTGCTGCTACTAGTTTGTCTTGTTGGCATATCTTCCCTTTAAAACCCCAATAACTCATTCATGAAATATAATGCTAAACATATCATTAGTGAGACATGTTTGAACTGATATCTTGTCTCCTTAGTTTTTCTTAGGTTTTCCAACAGCTGTTGTTCATCACTTCACATAGGTCAAAATCCTTGCCTTCTTTAGCCATTAGATGGGCAGTATGTATGGTTGTAGCTATGGTAGATCCCTCTCTATTAGAGTAATATACCTTGGAGGCAAATCCTATTGCTGCATACCTTACACTAGGATCAATAATGTCATCAATTGTTAATGCCATTTTGTCAAACTTAGCTTCAGTTAATTCCATGACCTTTTCATTTTTAATTGATTTTAATTGTGGTATGGGTCCAGTAGAGCACAATCTTGTGACAGTGCTGATGGCTTCTTTAGTTATTTGATGGGGTTTGTCTAGGTATATGAATTCATCATGAATTTTGCTTAAGATATATCTGATCTAGTCATGCTCATTACAAAAATCTAGAAAATCTTTCCAAACATCCAAATGCTATACTGTAATGTTGACATATTCAGGTTTGTAGTGTGTGTTGTCATTATTTAACAGATCAATCCGTAGGGTTTCTAATATCTCATGATTAATTTCCTCAAGTTTTGCATGAATGTATAACCTAACATCTTTCATGTATACCACAAAGGCAAGAACATTAGATAATTCTCCTCTATTATCAACTTTCATTGCCTTATATGGATGTTTCTTAAATTTTGGTCGGGGTTATTCAGTAATGTTGATCAACTGAGGAGTGAAAGATGCATCCATATTGATAATTTTACTAATCTAGGGTTTTAACCAGACTGATGAAGAGTACCTAGATATGCGGTGATAAAACTCGCTTGGTCGGGTTACAGAGTGCTCTTGACTCTCCTTTAGCTCTTCAAATTTTTGTCTTTGCTCAAATGTGATTAAAAGTGATCAAGCATTGCTTATATATACATTTCACCAAACAATTTTCCTCTGCATTAATTGCAGTTTCTATTTTGACCTAACTTGCTCTCTTTCATATGCAGAACCTTGTAAACCTTCAACAATCCTCCATAGATTATTTAAATGCTCCAAATTTTTTGTTAAAATATCTACATGTTGAGTACTTACATCATCATGAAGAGAGGATGTTGAATTTTTAGATATAACTCCCCCCTGAGCCCATGAATCTTCTTGGTGAAAAGTCTTATTATTGCTAATCCTAAAGTCTTTCACATTCTATTGCATTTAGAGATTTTTCTCTAAAATTTTCACTAAACTTCTCTAATTCCTTAATCCTTTCATTCTCATGCTAGCACTAATCCATATGCTGAAAATTCAACATCTTGCATGTTCAGGGGTTTGAAAGTTTTACTGTTTTAACTCCCCTTGACCCAATATCTTATCTTTTGATTACTGGAGGACCCACTTGTGCTAGGAAGAGGTCTGGAAATATCACTAAATTCCTTCTTCCATACTTTGTTCATTTCCACTCTTTGTTGATCAATATCAATGGGTTTCACATTCTTTCCATAATTCCTTGTTTGATTGCACTCATGACAGGTGCACTTAGTTTGTTGAGAATTTCCACTCCTTCTTGCCCTTGATCTACTATTAACTACTTTGTGGCCAAACTTATTACAAGTATAGCAATATCCATGAAAAGATTGATCATTATCCTTGTTATACCTTGGTATTTCACTTCTGCACTCATTTGCCTTGTGTCCCAACTTGTTGCATGCATAACATCTAATAGAGCTCTGATTCATCCTACTTCTGCATTCAGTAACTTTATGGCCAACTTTATTGCAAGTGTAACAGTTTAACATATTATGGTTTATCTTGTTTCTACAATCCAAAGCCTTGTGACCAAACCTACTGCAAATAAAACATTTACCATTGAAGCCTTGAAAGTACCTGATGTGAGCTGGTTGCTTTGTAGTTTGAAGAGGCTTGAAGTTCTTCCTCACATTCTTTCTTTGTCTTTGGATATGAGTGAATTCATGTTCCCTTGTGACTCTGTAAGTTTTTCTTTTAGGTTCTTGAGTGTAGGCTTCTTCCTTGATTTCATACTTTTCTCTTGAATGAAAGTTATCATATAAGTTTGTAGAGGAATTGATCATAGGACTTTTTCCCTTTTCGAAACCAAGACCAGTTTTTTCTTTTGTTGGCTTTTGAGAACTTATTATTTCATAAATAATGTCAATTCCTCCTTTCAATTTTAGTCCCTTATCAATTTGTTCTTTTGTCTTTTCCAATTCTTTTGTTAGAGTGACAATTTCCTCTTCAAGTTTTGAACATTTAGCTAATTCCTCATTGAGTTTGATATTTAAGGAATTTTCAATCATTTTTTCTTCTTCAAGCATGACCTTTAACTTTGAGATCATGTCTTCATCCTCCTTGAGGTTGTCACTACCTTTATCTCATTCTATCAGATTTTTTCGTTTCTTGATTTCCTCTTTTGATTCTTTGGCTTTTGTTTTTAGCTTGTCAATTGTCTCCTTTGTTTTTTTAAGCAAGTCTTCATATTCAAAGTTTAGATCCTTTGCTTCCTCAAGATTATTAAGAGTTGTCTTGAGTTCTTCTTCAAGATCTATTTCACACTCATTAGACTCAAAGTCCCAACCTTTAGGATCCATTGGTTCAAACCAGGTTCAGGTGCAAATATTTCATTGTCCAACACTTCATATTCAATGTGTTCAAGTGGAAGATCTGCCTCAGTGGTCAAGCTTCTTAGAGGTACTTGGCTTTGATACCAATTGTTGAACACAATGGGGTGTTGAGAGGGGGGGTGAATCAGCAGACTTAAAAAATTTAGCCAAACATTTACTGATAAAATTGAACAACTTTGAAAACATGAAATAAAACATTCAAATCAAGAGTCAACACATAACACCGGTATTTTTATGTGGAAAACTCTAAAACATGGAAAAACCATGGTGAGGATTATCTCACAATATAATATGCTCACTACAAAAGTATTACAACTTTGTTTTATGGCTTCAACCCAAGGAAGCTACTACTCCCTAATTTATAACTTTGATTTAGGGTTATGACCCAAGGAAGCTACTACTCCCTAAATGCTCAGCTCACTGCTATTACAATGATAGTATAAATATAAGGAATGCTAGGAAGAATACATATGTTACATGCTGATGGTGCAGTCTGCTATTTATGCTCAATATCTTTCTTCAAATTGAATCTTTGCATTTCATATCTACTTTGCTATATTCATATCTACCTTAATTACCTTTCAAATGAATTATATCTTCTATATATATCTTCTCCAACACCTTAAAACTTTGATTAGGTTAGCATCCAAAACAATATTGAATGTAATGTGTAACAAGTCATAGGTCAGCCACAACACATGCAAATTGACAACAAAACTTGTTGCGAACCTCAGTGCTTTATGAGGAACATAAGGACACACCTTTCCACATCTTTCAAAATTGGAGAAATTAATCAAAGGCCTATGCATGCACTGGATACTTAACCAGTCAGCTCATACTACTCAACACTGTCAACTATTCATCTTTCAACTACTGGGGAGAAGCCAAAACCTCAATGTGGACTAAGGATTTAATCATACACCAGCTTGAAAACATCCATGCACCTTTCCAGAGAATAAGTTATGCATCTGCAAGATAAGAAATGTATTACTCTATAGAGAACAAAGTCTTTTGGACCTTATGTAATTCTTCTCAGCCTAGAATATGAGGTTGTGGTGAAGTATAGGGCCTGAACCCTTTTAGAAATGACCAAAGATATTGACTTATGCAACTCATCAAATCCACACAACCTTTTGAGGAGTTTCCAGAGAGATTCATAACTGACTTAAGTATTTGCAGCTTCGGAGGACAGTTATACTTGAATTCTACTTGCAGACAAGAATAGTTGATGCGGTACCAGAGAATAAAGAATATCTGCATGTGGATCATACCTAATGTATTATGGGCTATAGGGAACCTCTGTATCATGTTCAAACCCAAAATTTATCCATACTTAGATTATTTCTTCTTCTGCCCGACTGGTTTTTCTTGACCATATTGAATCCTTCTTTGTACAAGTCTTGTCTATACATTTCCATCTTATATGTTAACATAAATGTATACTATGTTGACATCAATGACAACACATATGACCAATAGAACCCTCACAAGGTCACAAACATGAGAAATGTTTCTAGGCAGTCTTTCCTTTGAGCATCTTCATTTTTCATGATGAAGTGCTAGTCAAGTTCCTCCTCTAACACCTCAATCTATAGTTCCTCAATAGTCTATTATGGAAATTCTAAGGAATGAAGAATTTGTCCCTTGGGACTTTGTTATGTTGGAAATGAATCATCAAGAAAATTGATAAACTAGGCTATTAGAAACCTTCAAAAGTTATGCGATCCAAATTATAGTTACATTTGTTTTAACAATTTATTTAGAAACAATTAGTAAAGAACACGAAATCATATGAAAATCACATATTCATGCCTATTAGATACATTTATGTCGTTTCTCCATGAGGTTCATGATGATCTTGTGGCTTTTGATAATGATGATCTACACAATTATTACTAGAAGAACTCAAATAATATGCTTATATTCCAATTAAAAACAATAAATAAATAAATATTATAAATATACATTCCTATTGGAATTTTGTCTACATCTCCACCTTCTAATAAATCTCCATTGATATAAGAAACATTAAAATTATGTACGCCATCTATTTTCACAAAAAATAGATTAAAAAAAGTCAATTGTACTTGAAGGGAGATTTCATTTGCTTCCACTTGTGCCCAAAAACTTCCCAAATGTTTCAATATGTAGTTCAAAATATATGTGATTATGATAATAATATGCCTCATTGATTTATTTATTCATACAAATAGTTTCTTCTTCTCCAATGCTCATTAGCTATTTTTTATTTCCAAATACTCCTTGAAATTATGACATAACTTACTTTGAGTTATACCTAAAATTTATGCTTTTGATGTAGATTCATCTTATCTCATTCAACCCTATTATGTAAAGTGTCACCAATGTTAAAAGAAACATGACCATGGTTGGTCAAATAAAAAATAATAACATTCATCACATCATCACTAATCTTGTCTCTTAAGGAAATCTATATATAGTCACCAAATAAATTTCTATGTTGTCATTTAATTAATTCTTCTTTTAACATGTACCAATGCATAGTTATGTTGTTTGTACTTGTGGCTTATGCAATTTTTGACACTTGGTATTTTTAACTGTTTGTTTGCATGAATATATCGAAGTCAAATGTATAGTGTGCCTCATGTAGGTTCTCACTGTAAGTCATAATGCCAATGGTATTAACAACATTTCCTAAATTATTGAGCAACACATCTTTTGTATCTTCTTCCTTCTTAGTATCAATCCCTAATAAATAAAAAATAAGGGCCATATCCAATAGAAAAATTTTCTTGCTACCTACTATGCTCTACAAATTAGTCTTGTCTTCAAAATATCCCTTAAAGATATTTTTTGGATATCATGCTTTAAAACAATATTGACTAATTCATCCTTGTTTGTGTTTATGAGATTCCCATATTGTACGATGAACTCATGACATCATGTTCAGGATATGGCATATGCTTACCTTTTCCCTTTTCAAACACTTCATCTTCGAATGTTGGTTAAATTGTCTTTCCAACCTTCATTTTTCTCTTCAATTCACATTTTATTTAAGATTCTTTTCACAATCTTAGAACTATGTTTAGATTTCATAAAATTATCTTTTTTTATTATACCCATCATAATTTTGATAAGAGATCCTTTAACTTTTAGATATCTATACATTTTAAAAAACCTACACACATGGACAAAAAATTCATAATCAATAATATGAAAATATTTAATATAGATACAAGATTAAAAACTTAATAAATGGGTGATAGGTGTTGGTATTATGTGATATCTACATTACAAATCCATGTGTTTAATGTATTTAAATAATATACCAGTATATAATTAATGTATTTGCACATTAGTTACATGGAATGGATGAACTTGGACACCCATATGTGGTGGGGACAACAATATTAATTATTATTATTTGGTTATTTGGGATTTTTATTACAAGAAGACATGGAAAAAGGAAAAGGAAGATGAAAGGTCACTTTCGAATATGAAGAATCATGCTTTATAAATGGAGCCTTCATGGCATGCTCGGGCTTTAAAAGTTGACTTCTTCAGGAGTAATGATAGGGGTTACATACTTGGGAGTTACTTTCTATTCTTGAAATATGGTCTTTATGAATAGGGTGCTATATATTTGACTTTGATATAGGTGCCTAGTTTGGGCTTATGGTTTTGATCCATTGTTTTCTATACCATCTATGGTTTTTATTTTCTATTAAATCTATATATTAGAGGCATGGGATAGAGGTTTTCTATAGTTATTTTATACGTAATGTTATGCTATCAAAATTTTATTAGACTAAAGAAAATAGAGTGGATTTTATTGTTGTAGAGGAAATTTGGTGATAATATGAGGCTCACAATGTGGGAATTTGTTTAAGTGCAATGCTTCCATATTTTCAAACTCTATCAATGCAATCGAGACTTTTAAAAATGAATGTATGTTGTGGCATCAACATTTGGGCCACATTGGTAAAAAAAGGTCTTTTGACCATTATTAATGAAATATGGTTGATGTTTTTTGATTATTTCGATGAGTTTTATTTCTTTGAGCATTGTGTGTTTGAAAGAAGAATAGAGTTTAATTTCCCATTTGAGTTTAATTTCTATGAGCATTGTGTGTTTGGAAAGAATAATAGAGTTCATTTTCCCATTTGAGTTTTATTTCTACGAGCATTGTGTGTTTGGAAAGAAGAATAGAGTTTATTTTCCCATTTGAACAACTAGAGTAAAAGTGTTAGAATTTATTCACTCATATGTTTTTGGTCTAGTGGATGTTGGTTCTATTAGTAAATCATGATATTATGTTTCATTTACAAATGATTAATCAAGATATTTTTGGGTTTATTTTCTAGATCTAAATCTGAAGTTTTCTCTAAGTTTAAGAATTTCAAGGCACTTGTTGAGAAACAATCAAATAGAAAAATAAGATGTTCAGATTTGATAATGGAGATGAATATTACTCTAAGATATTTGATGATTTATGTAATCATGTAGGTATTGCGAGGCATAATAATACCCCTATATGTCACAACTAAATAGAGTTGTAGAGAGAATGAACTAAACCTTCATGGAAAGAGCTAAAAGTTTGATGAGTGGTGTTGTGCCTCACACAACATGTCTCATTTTTTTGAGAAAAATGAGGAACCCCTCTCTTTTCATGTTCATAATCAAGGCTTCTTCAGTCTTTAGTTGTTTGGTTTGCATGATTTTTTGTTTTCAAGTCTTGGTTCAGTCTTAGTGATCCTAGTTTGTTGGCATTAATTTGGTCCTTGTGGTTGATATTATAAGTAGCCCTAATGGAAATTAACTTTAATTTTTATGATCTCCTTAGGGCATCTTGATGTTATCCTTGTGTTGATTCTCTTCTAGGAGACTGGTCACCTTTTAGTAGAGGTGAGGTACACCTAGTGTTTCACCTAAGTTGTTGAGTGTGTCAAAATACCCATCAATAGATTGGTACTAGAAGGAGGCCTGAATTAAAAGGTTAATAGATTTATATAGTTAACTTGTATATTTTGGATGAGTTAGATTTGGGGGTGGTTTGATTCCAATGGGAAACCCTATGTGTATACTTGAGAGTTTCCATAAGATTCTTTCGAATGCATATAATTGGCTTTCTCTCTTCTTTCCCCACATTGGATGCAATGCTTAAGAGCATGTGAATATATGTAAATAATTAATGATTAAATATCTAATTTTTCATGAGGATATTGTTTTCCATTTGTTTTTCAACACATTAAGAGATGCAACATATCAATGGTATGTGAATCTTACACCTAATTTCACTCATTCATGGGTTGAAGTGGAGAGTACATTTCTAAAATAATTTGGTCAAAATTTGGGTTCACAAGGGGCATTAAATTAGTTTGCAACAGTTAGAAGGTAAAACCATGAACCTAGTTCAATTAAAAGTTTCGCATAGGTTAATATATGCTAGAATATTTAAAGAACACTATTTATGGGGGCTTGATCCCTAGTTTTTAGCTCTTATTAGATTAATGGGAGTAATCACCTTGGATGATGAATTTAGTAAAGATCTCATGTTAGAAAGATTAGGGCATGATTGTACAAACATTCAAAATAGTCAACAAGTGGATTGTAACATTAAATTTCTTGCAAGTTGCCAATAAACACCATCATACACCAACAACCATCAGTTGTACTTGCCTAATTTAGTCACTTATAGAAACCAATACTCACTACATTTGTAATCAATGGTTGTAAAAAATCTGATTAGTTAAGTACCAAGTCAAACTTTGGGTTAATAAGGTCAAAATCCAATCCTTTATGCAAACAATTTACCTTCTAATGGTGTATGCATAGCTATACATTCAATTTTTTTTGTCAAAATCTAGTAGTATATTCATTTGATGATGGTGATTCCTTAGATGGAGAGGTTGAAAATCAGTCACAGGTCAAAATTTAGATTGATAATAAAGAGAAATAACATAATATTGAGCCTAAGAATCAAAATATGTGTGTTCCTACCTAGATAGTTACAAAAACAAGTGAAGAAAGTTCTACAAATGTTGAAAATAATGACAAATTTTAAGATTCTAAAACATCTACAATGTTGTCCAAGGACTACAATCATGTAAAATAAAAAAACTGGAATTTTATATAAATTTATTGTATGCACCTAATGTTACTTCAACACCTTCACATGATGAAGATGACAAAATTGACTCTTCATATCAGTCATACTATGAAGAAATTTTCAAGATAGACATTCCACTCTTGCAAGAAAAATTAAACAAGGACATGTTAGAGATGGGACTTCCATTCACCTTATTAGAATCCACTTCATTAGAGGGGTATAAGATACATGGTATAGTGAGACACCATGAGATGGATTGTCCTACCTTCCTAATGAGAGTGGATTTGTTTTTGAAAAGTCATATTCAGGCTATGGATATAATCATTTTGGAGACTAGTTAAGAGAAAGCTAATCAAACATATGGTGACAAAGACATGAATGATCAAGTTGATAATGATTATGTATGAGATGACACACACACATGATGAAGTACATGAAGTGACTAGTGCATGAGAGAGGGATGACAAACCTCATCCAAGGGATCATCCATTCAAGGTGTAAATTCATGAAGGGAAGCTAGATATATTAGCACATTATGACAACCCAAACCCTTGCATTAGTGGTAATAAATTAGTCAAAGTATCACATGAAGAGTAGTGTGAAGTCACTTCCAATCAACACAATCTTGGTAATCAAGGTCATGAAGGTCAAGTTTTCAAAGGAAATGAAGAAAAAATTATGAAATTTCACAAGGAAATACACAATGATATTGAGCAAGATGGTAGGCAAACTATATGATAGTTATGATTTTTTTTGGGTATGCTACTATTATAAAAGTTGAAAGTGTTGAATTAGAATAACCAATGAGTTCAAATAAGTCTATTGGTAGTGAGCATGGCATTGAGGAGGATGATGTACTTAGTCCTAGCAATGAGCATGAGGTGAGTGATTCATGTACTACTAAAAGTGCAAATGAAGAAGGCTTTCTTTATTAGGTGAGTCCAATTCATGATTTTGAAAGGAATCTTGACAATAAAATGAATAATGTCAATTTGTACCTAGAAGCCCTTGATGATATAAATGAGGAAAACATGTTGAATGCTAACCTTGTATGTTATCACGATTAAATTCACAAGTTTCCAATTTTTTGTGTGATGCTAACCATGGTGTAGCCATAGAAGGTCAAAAGAACATCCTTAGTTTGAATATAAAATAGGTAAAAAATGGTCTTATAAGTGACATAAAAATTTATGAAAACTCCTTACTTCCAATGGATACGCTTAAAATATCTAGAGATAAGGTGCCACCTAACATTACAAATTCATTGGATGATTCCCTAGTTGAAGAGAAACATGATTAAATAAAAGAGAAACATGTTAAGGATGAATTGCACATATTGGGTAATTAAAATCATGGTTAAAATTAGTAAGAATACATTGACTTCATGAATAATTTCATGACTAAACTTGATAACATACCTATTTGATATCCTTTTATTGGGTTCCATAATCATATGAGGACCGAAACAACAAGTTTTTAAAAATGGTGTCAGTCTAATTTCTTACAAAAATAAGGAGTGGAAAGTCTTGCATTTTTGGAGGACATTGGGACAACAAAGATTACATTTATTCTAGGTCAAGTAAGTGATCTCCAAACTAATTTTTTAGAGGTAGATGGCCTAATACTACTCAATGAAGATAAATAATATCATACTTTTGATGCAAATCATGATGGATTTGATGTTAATAGAACTACCTATATTGAGGGGAATGTTGATGTTGCTTTGCTACAAGGAGAAATCAACACCATTGTTCATATTGAGCAAGTACAAGTTCTTGCATTTATTCATGTTACTATCCAAGATCATGGATCACTTCAACACCAACAAGAAGTTGAATTAGGGAACTATACCTATGATGTTGATGATGTTCATTTGCTAAATTTGAATGATCTATTTATAGAAGAATCATGTATATCATGTTTTAATAATTATAATCTCATTAATGCACATAATGATGATGATTTTTACTTAGATAAGTTAAATATTTAAGAGAAAGATGAGGATAGCCACATGGTATGTGAAGATGGAGGTCAATAAAGCATCTAAATTAGTAATACGTATCTAGGTGAAGAATATTTTGATTTCCTACCACACCCTCCAATAAGGGAAAATACTAACATGTGATGGATTTGATATCAAATTTGAGTGAAGACATGTCATTCCTTGGGTATTCAATCGAAATGGTAGACCTTTCTTTGCAACATGATTGTAGAGCTCACCCTGTTAATCCACATCCTGAGATGAGTTGTCTAGATTTCTTAATGGCATGGGAGATCACACCAGTGGGAAAAGTGTAGAATGGATGTGTTTATTTGAAGGATATGAAGAAAAATACCTTGATCAAAGATACTACTAGCTTATGTACTTTGGGAGCTACATTCATGATGAACTTTTTGATCTAGTTGAGGAAGTACAGGTTAATTTTTCATATTAGACATGTTGATTTCAGGGAAGTTAAATCATATCATGTTTTTGAGACTAATGATGTTGAATTTTACATTATTATGGATGAGATACCTATTTACAATTGTTGTAACACTTTTATAATGAATGAATTTGTTTGTGATGTGCATATACATGAGGCATGAAGAATGATACACCATGAGTTGAAACCTCTTGAATGTGAGACAACATTGGATGACATACCAACGAATGATGATCACATACTTTTAGCCCATGACATGACAACCCAAGTTGTATCTATAAATTTTGTAATGTATTATGATGAATATTAGTTTGATTATGATGAAGATGACATGTTTGGATCATTAGTCATGATCAAGGTTAGTTACCCCAATTACATATTTTATGTGATTCATGTCCCAAATATGAGCTTACATTGCTTAGATTTTACTTTTTTTTAAATATAAAGATAAGTTTTCTACGATCAAGACCTTGATAATTGGGTCACTATTTTATGTACATTAAGAAATCCATCAAGGGGAGGTGTTGATACCTACTATCCTAATCCTTTGTACATAGTTTTAGCTAGTCCTAGCTAGTTAGGTGTCTAGTTTGTTCATTTTGCTTTGAGTTTGGGTTAGTTAGTTATTTTTTTAGCTTGTTTTTTGTTAGTGGTTTAGCTTTGAGTCTAGTTTTTAGTTTGTTTGGTTTTAGTTTTGGGTCAGTTTATTAGCATGCTTGTTGTTTTTCTTTGTTTTCCTCAGTCTTGGGGTCCTATTTTGCTAATCGAGTACTTATTTCATGATAATAAGAGTGTTTTTGTGAGTGCTAATAGTGGGGATGCTAGTCATGATGTGTTTATAACTTTTTATGATGAAAAATTAGTCAGTAACTCAAAAATTTTAGTTAATATCTGTTATATCATATTTTATGTATGCATGTCTAATGGAAGTTAAGAAGTTTTTTAATGCTTTTGAGAGTGTTTTTATGAAACCTTATATACTAACACAAATAATGTTTCTTGGGAGTTTTGTTGGAATTAATTGTTGCAACTAAGTATCAAGCAAAAAATGATAAGATCTTCACCTTCTTGATCACCACCATGATCCACAAGCTAGAAACAAGCTTCATTGCTTATAAGTTGAGATAGATTCACAAAGAAATTTGAATAGAAAAGAAAATAATAAGAAAAAGTAGAAAAGAAAAATAAAAATCAAAAGAAAAGAAAATTGAGAAGAAAAGGAAAAAAAAAAAATCTAGAATAACTCAACTAGCTAGGTGATTAAAGTAACCTCTATCTGGGCTATGGATGTGTGGTTAGTAGTAGAGCTCTACCTTGAGTGGGATTAGAGATATCTTTTTCAAGGTTCTGGAAACCTCAAGGCTGGTAGTAGAACATTATATCTAGGTGATCAGTGATCATGTCTACATAAGTACATGCATATTCTAATAGACTCTTGATCATTCAAAGGTGGGATCGTCTACTAGCTTGATGCTTGGTTTGTAGTGACAGGTTCTAGTAGGCTCTAGGAAATGTATGAGCACATGTGCACACACTTGGGTTTCATAAGCATTTTATATTGCACTATGATCATTCTTTCCTTTGTTAGTTCTTTGCTACTAATGTATTTACCTCTTTGTTATGGTTGTTTTGAATTAGAGATCTTAGGTTAATTGATTAGTTCTTTTGTCTTGAAATTCTTAGGAGAATTTCCCAACAAAGGTGCCATTTGTTGTGCCTCACACAACATGCCCCAATTTTCCTACGTAAAAATGATTACCCCCTCCCTTTTCATGGTCTAAATTAGGGCTTCCTTAGTCTTTGGTTGTTTGGTTTTCATGATTTTTAATTTTCTAGTATTGGTTTAGTCTTAGTGGTACTAGTTTATTGGCATTAATTTGGTCCTTGTGGGTGAGATTAAGAACATGTAGTCTTGATGACAATTGACTTTAATTTTTAGGATCTATTTGGGGCATCTTGATGTTATATTTTTGTTGATCTTCTTCCAAGATATTGATTACCTTTCAGGAGAGGTGAGATACACCTAGTATTTCACCTGAGTTGTTGAGTGTTTCAAAACACCCATTAATAAATGATACATAGTTGGATCAATAAATTTTGGATAAGGTTATGAATATTTCTTTCTACTTGGTTAATAGATATCGCTATTCAAATCTTGATAAAATTCCTTCTGAGGTGTGCAATGGTAATAAACCCTCTATTTCACATTTAAGGTTATTTCGTTGTGAGGCTTTTGTTCATGCATGCCTAGAGAAAAGTAATGTAAGTTGGATCCCAAAGCTTAGAAATATATATAGAGTAGTAGGGAGTCTTTTGGATTCAACTATGTGTATTTTTGAATTGGTATTTTGGATCACACTCAGTGATCCATCATCAGGAAGAGGAGAGTTATGATTTATATTATAAAGTAAACACTTAAAAAGTGAGGTGAGAAGGGGGAGGTGGAAAGAGGAATGCAAAATGAAGGACAAGAGGGGAGGAAAAAATAGAAGGAAATAAATAAAATAAACATCTAAAGGAAAATAAGACATGTAATATATAAATATATATTTGTTAGATATGGTAATAATGTTAAGGGTTGTAATCTTTGGAATCCTCTAACCTTGAAAATGATTTACTCTAAGGATGTGGTTTTTAGGGAACTTAGAGTATTTTTTTATTCAAGACAACCAAAGGGAAAAAGAAGGAAATTATGCATTTTGAGACTAAGGTCAAGAAGTAGGAAGATGTATATGATGGATTTGAGGATGGAGATGAAGAAGAGGATTTAGGTAAGAGTTTTGAGATAGTTGAGAAGGTAAAGGAACATGCAAAATCCCTTACACCACCCTTGAGAAGATCCATGAGATAATGAAACCTAGTTTACAAGTATATCCCACCAAATTTATGTTGTGTATTTAATTTATCTTGTACTAATGATGAAAATAGATCTATTAGGGAGTCTCTCTATTTTTAGGTATGTGAGTCCTATAATGAGGCCATGCAAGAGGATATGATTGCACTTGAGAAATGGGACACCTAGGACCTAGTAAGTTTTCTTGAGGAAAGGAATCCCATTGGTTGCAAATGGGTGTTTAAAAATAAATTTGGAGCAAATGGTAAGTTGGAAAGTTAAAATACTAGATTTGTGGCAAAGAGTTACTCCCAAATAGGGGTTAATTTAGGTGAAGTTTTCTCTCTTATCACTAAATTGTCTTGCATTAGATTCTTGCTTTTTGTTGCTTGTGATTTTGAAGTAAAGCAAATGGATGTTAGAAGTACTTTCATGCATGGGGAACTTCAAGAGGAAATTTACATGAAATAACCTAATGGGTTTGTTGTAAAAGGGAAAGAAATTTTGATTTGCAAGTTAAAATGATCATTGTATGGTTTGAAACAATTTCCTCGAATGTGATATCAAAAGTTCAATGCTTTTGCATTAAAATGAGTTTTGTTAGAAGTGATTAAGATCACCATGTGTATGGTAGATTTATTGATGATTAGTTTCTAATTATTGTCTTGTATGTTGATGACATGTTTATTGGAAATAACAATGGGATTATTAGGGAGCTTAAAACTTAGTTTAATAGTATGTTTGAAATGAAGGGTTTAGGGGTAGTAGGGACCTGATTCATAGAAAGCTTTGGCTTAGTCAAAGTAAGTATGTTGACACTATTTTACAGTGGTTTGTTATGCACAATTATAAACCAATCAGTATTGCTTTATTTGTTGGGACTAATCTTTCATTGAATTAGTGTCAAATCAAATGATGAATTGGAGGATATGTATAACGTGCCTTATGCTAGTGTTGTAGGTAGCCTGATCTATGCAATGGTGTGTACTATACCGAATATTGGTCAAGTAGTGGGAGTTCTTAGGAGGTTTATGCCTACCCCTAATAAAGAGAATTAAACTTATGTTGAGACAATATTTTGATATTTTTGAGGAACTTATAACTATTTCTTATGTTATTATGGTTCTAATGATGTGTGCAAGTTTTTAGAGATATAGGGCTGTGCTAATTTAGATTTGGCAGATGACTTGGATAGTTAAAAGTCCACTAGTGGCTATGTTTTCTTTGTTTGGTGGTATTATGAGTTGGAGAATAAGAAACAACCTATGGTTTTGCATTGTCCACTATGGAATAAAATTATATTATGCTACACATGCTTGTAAAGAGGTAATATGGTTATAGAAACTGTTGTTAGGAGTTCATTTTTATTATAGGGTGGTTAAGATCAAATGTGACAATCAAAGTGTTATTTGTTTGGCTAGGAATCCCATGTACCATGTTCATACCAAGCACATTAATGTGCAATATCACTTTGTTTGTGAGATGGTGGAGAGTGGTAAGGTCACGGTTTAGAAGGTTGAAATTTTGAATAATGTTGCATATTCACTTATGAAACTAACGAGCATGGATAAGTTCTATTGGTGTAGGGAGGCCACAGGTCTTGCATCCTATACTTAATTTCATTCTTATGTTTCTTGTGTCTTTGTAATGTAAATATCAAGTGGAAGAATGTTGTGATTAAGTGATATCTACCTTGAAAATCCCTATCTAATATATTTAATTATGTGTAGATGTATTTTCACCTTATTACATGGAATGGGTGAACTTGGACACCCATGTGTGGTGGGGACAATAATAATTATTGTTATTCTCTATTTATTTGGGATTATTATTACAAGAAGACATGGAAATAGGGAAAGGAAGATGAAAGTTCACTTTGGAATATGAAGAGTTATGCATTGTAAATGGAGCCTTCATAGGGCACTAGGGAGTTACAATTTGACTTCATGCATAACGGTGGGGGTTATGTACTTTAGAGCTACTTTCTATTTTTAGAAGATGTTCATGAACAAGGCAAATTAGATTTTTGACTTGGATATGGGCACTTAGTTTGGGATCATGGTTTTTGTAAATCATTTATGGTATCTTATTTCTATTAGCTCTATATATTGGAGGCATGAGATAGAATTATTGTATGGTTATTTTGTAGGTAATGTTATGTTGCTAGAATGTTGTTAGAATAAATATGATAGCTCGTGTATTGTATTATTCTATAGATTTATTCTTGATTAATACAAGCTCGGTATCTCTTTAGTGGTGGAGTTTTTTCTTGAAAGGTTTTCCCATGTAAATTTTGGTGTAACAATTTTGTGGATTTATATTTGATGCTATAAATGTTTATCCATGTTACATTTTTGAAAGGAAGCAAGGTATATAGAAACAACTTCCTACACTAATCTAATGAGGAAAGATAGTACAAATTTCTTTTAACCAGTTACAGATTAAGATACACATTTACATAAAGGTAATAATAACAACAAATACCAAATACAAATACACACAACACAAGATGTATGTGGGGAAAACCCTTTCAGGTAAAAAACCCCACACTCCAAAACCTACACAATGTATTATCAAATCTAAACGAGATTACAACACACTTGCAATGCAATTTCTTCCAGGAGTTCACCAATGTTGACTGCTAGAGTAAATTTGACAACATAACGGTACCTGCACATTACCATACCACTCCAACTCCAAGAACCTATATTTATAGTGAGATACAAGCATGAAAGAAGCTTCTAGAGAAAACAACAAGAGGTGGGCATCCAAATCCATGTGACACACTTTTCAAACACATGTTTGAATCCTATGACACTTGTACAAGATTTCCTTACACCTCTTACAACCCTCCATACTTGGGCACCCCAAATTTTCCCAAAATAGCTATGATAGATGCTCTTACACCATCATAAAATCTGTCATATATGACACCACTTACAACTGTAAGAGAATCTATCATAACTAACTATTAATAGAGATTATCTTACAACTTGTCATATCCCAAACTTGGGTGCCCCAAAATGGGCTATGTCAAAGATGCCTCTTACAATGTCATACATGCAAATGACACTTGTCTCATCCCTTCTATTTCTAGCTCTTACAATGTCATAGAATCTGTCATAACTCACGCATCATAAAATCTATCATAAATCCTTACACATGAACACAAGGTGCCGACACATGGAAAAACCATGCCAAGTCAACATGGGATGCCTACCTCCTCATATGAGGACAAAATTACATCTAGTCACCTTCCATGTATGATGACACTTCACCATGCCAACTCCCACAAGGTGACAAAATAAATTTTCTAGCATGTTTAATTACAATAATAGGCTAAAAATAAATAAATAATTAAATACCCACATTAGGAATTTGCAAAGGTTGAGACACCTTAATTCCCAAAATTCTCCCACTTGTCAAACACCTTGCAAGAGCCAATAGAAAAAGGAAATTAACTACTAGGGGTCAAGAGGCCCATAGACTCTAAACACCATCAAAACTTCTCTATGCTCACAGGATTTATCAGTGAATCTGAAAAATTCATCAAAGTATCAACTTTCTCAAGTTTCACCTTACCATATTCCACCATGTCACAGACAAAATGGAATTAAACATCAATATGCTTCGTTCTAGCATGGAAGGTTGGGTTCTTTTCCAAACAAATGGCACTTTGACTATCACAACAAATAGTAATCATCCGTACATCAAGCCCAATGTTAGAACACAGTCTCTTAAGGCAAATGGCTTCCTTACAAGCATGAGTTGCTACCATGTATTCTTCTTTTGTAGTGGACAAAATGATGACAACTTGTCACTTACTCATCCAACTAATGGTACCAATGAACAAACTAAAAACATAAGCACTGGTGGATCTTCTGCTATCTATATCTCCAGCCCAATCAGAATCCACATAGCCATGAATACAAATAGAATGCCGAGGTCCTGTAGGATAACCATGATAAAATAGGGAATACTTGGAAGTACCCCACAAATATTTGAACACTCTCTTTACCATATCCCAATGCACTCATCTAGGATTATCCATAAACTGACTAAGGACTCCCACTACTTGGGAAATTTCTAGTCTTGTACAAATCATAACATACATCAAGCTACCAACTACACTAGCATAAAGAACTCTGCTCATATCCTCCATCTTAGAAGGAGACTTCAGACAATCTTGATCAGATAACTTTGTCCCCATCATAACAGGAATAGTCAATGCTCTGTAATCTTCCATGTTGAATCTCGCCAACACAGTATTTACATACTTACTTTGGCTTAACCAAAGTTTTATGTTAGCTCTATCTCTTCTGATTTATATTCCCAAGATTTACCTGGCTACCCCTAGATTTTTCATCTTTAACTGTGTTGAAAGCTAAGACTTCAAATCAAAAATCAAATTCTTACCATTCCCAATGAAAAACATATCATCAACATACAATGCAATAATGAGAATGTGATCATTATCCATTTTATAATAAACACAATGATCTAATTTTGATCTCAAAAATCCTAAACTCAACACAAAGGCATCAAATTTTGGTACCACATCCTAGGAGATTGCTTCAAACCACACAAAGACTTTTTTAACTTGCTAACCAAATTTTCTTTACCTTTAACCATGTAGTGTTTAGGCTGTGACATATAGATTTCTTCCTCCAAATCACCATGAAGGAAAGGTATCTTCACATCCATCTGTTCAACTTCCCAATCATATGTAGCAGCAAGTGATAACAAGAACCTGATAGATGTTAGCTTTGCAATGGGAGAGAAAATCTCACCATAATCTATTCCCTCCACCTACGAGTACCCCTTCATGACCAACCTTGCCTTTTACTTCTCAATATTGCCATCAGGACCAAATTTATTCTTGAACACCCATTTACAACCAATAAGTTTACGTCCTTCAAGTAAGGGCACTAGATCCCATGTTTTGTTTTTCTCTAATGCAACTATTTCTTCATTCATGACTTCTTTCCAAGAATTTGCATTTGACATACCCATAGCCTCTTTTACAGTCCTAGGCTCATCAATGTTAGCAATCAAGGCAAAAATGCAACTAGAATCATGCAATGAATAACCAAACCTTTCAATTTGTCACCTTATGTGCGTGGACCTCTTTAATAGTTGAGGTTGAGGTTCTTCATCTTCTTCTAAACTGTTCGAGCTAATAGAGCTCTCCTCATCATCAAGTCCAATAGATGTTTTTAGTTCAACTTTCTCAAGGGTGGAAGGAAGTTGAACCACATCCTCTTTCTTCTCTTCTATCTCTAGTTGTAGTTCAATAGAATAAGGACCAAGCTCTCTGAAGATCACATGTCTACTATACAGAACTCCCTTGGCCACTAGATCTCAAAGCTCAAGTACCCTTTCACACCAATGCTATAACTGATGAAGCTAAACTTCACTTCATTGTTCTCCAACTTAGACCTCTTCTCCTTCGGCACATGTGCATATGCCTCACAACCAAATACTTGAATGTGTCTCAATGAAGGATTTTTACCAGACCACACCTCCATAGGTGTCTTATCAACAAGTACCGATGTAGGAGACTTGTTAACCAAGTAACAAGCAGTAGCAACTGCTTTAGCCCAAAAATTTTGTTCAAGGCAAGCTCCACTTAGCATACTCTTAGCCATCTCCATCAACATTCTATTCATTCTCTCTGCAACCCCATTCTGCTGAGGGGTATACAAAGTTGTCTTGTGCCTCTCAATGCCTTGTTCTTTACAAAACTTGTCAAAATTTGCTGAACAAAACTCACCACCATTGTTAGTCCTCAAACACTTAATCTTTCTATCTATTTAATTCTCTATAGGAGCTTGGACTCTTTGAAACTTGCAAAGACTTCAGATTTACTTCTTAGGAAATACACCCATGTCCTTCTACTATAGTCATCAATAAATGAAACAAAGTACATAGATTTTAAAATTGAAGGAACATTAAACGGACCAATACATTAGAATGAATCAAGTCCAACACCTCAGAAGATTTGTGAGAATCAAAATAAAATTGAACATATTTTTTCTTTCAATAAATGTAATGTTCACAAAAATCAAACTCAAGGTTACAGTCATTCATACCCTCAATGAGGTTTTTATTTTTCAAGGTCCTCAAACCCTTTTCACCAATGTGACCAAGCCTTTTGTACCATAACATTGTCTTCTTAGCTAGAAGTTTCATCTCCACAGAATGATCACCCTTAGGTACCCAAAAAGCATGACCATTGGAAGTAGATGCAACACACTTCTTCGTTGTTGGTTCCAATGGTGAGGATGAAGACTCTAAAGTTCTCTTCTTTGAAATAAAGGCAATATTACATTGAACCGCACATGCATCAAGCTGAGACATAGTGCCAATCTGGACACCCTTCACTAGCACCATAGCTCCTCTAGTAATCTTGCATCCTCCATTTGAGACAACAACGTGCATACCCACATCATTCAACCTACTTACAGATAATAGGTTTCATGCCAAACTAGGGATATGCAGAACACCATTGATCCCCTTCACTCGTCCATCAGGGAATCAAATCAAGACTCTTCCATGACCAACTATCTTTAGGTGAGAGTCATCACCCAAGTACTCCTTCCCACCATCATATTCTTCATACTTTGAGAACCAACTGTTGAACACCTGGATTACTGAGAGGGGGTGAATCAATATTATTTTAAACCATTGAAACATTAAATATCCAATCCATTTAGCAAAATCACTTGTAGTAAATGAAATAAAACATAAAGCATGAAACAACCACACATAACACATGAACACCAGGGTTTTTACGTGGAAAACCCAAAATGGAAAAAACAACAGTGAGGATTAGCTCACAATATATTATAACCAGCTATAGTATATTTACAGAAGTGCTCACTATAGGTGGACTCATTAGCCACTGAGAAAAAGATAGAAGGATTGTGGCTCACTACCTAGATTGAACTATTACAATTGCATCATCATATGCATGATATAGTTCCAATGTAGCTCAATGAACTAACTTTGCGCACTTTATCCGATTCTGGTCCAATAGACTGCTTTCGTCTGCATTCACATCACTCTGATATTTTACTCAACATTCACAACGTATGTTCATACAACTCTAATAGAATTCACATACATCTATATCACTTTCATACTCCAAAATACTGAAAATAATCTAATATATATGTCCACATCAATTAGGTCGGCCTAATCAGATATAACATGTAAAATATACAATATGTAACTTGTCAGCTTAAGGCTTTCCGTACATACTTCGTGCCATGATCCAAACCTTAGAAAAATTTGAAATAGGTTAGTATGGACCTAAAATAGCTCCCACTTAGCTCCACAATACTTATTTAATCTCTGCATAACTTCACAACTATTAGGTTGGCACCGTAGAAGACCTAATACCAAAAATCCTTCAACTGTATACCCATATTCGAACACATGTACCTCAAAAGGTCATGCCAACTGGAATTCAGACTCTATTGACATCTGTCAACATCTCCTTAAAATTGCAGAGCCAAAATCCAATCCGCAGAGAAATGCGGACCCTCTTACCCACATGCACTATATAGAAAATGACTGTATTTTGCTAGGCCAAATTTCTGTCATTCATAACTTCCATACCATGGGTCAATATTAGATAAAATTTTGGAATTAGATGCTTCTATCAACCAAAATCAACATACTAGAACTGTAGAGTAAATTGTTCATTTGTAGACCAATGCGGACCCAAAAACTAGATGCTCTATAATACAGAATTACCAAAACTGACACTTAGTCAATTTCATCATAAGTCTCTTTACTAGATCAAACCTTCTTGCAAAATTATCTTTCATAGGATAAAACCTTCTTGCAAAATTATCTTCATACCAAGATACAATGTTGACATCAATGACAATACTACAACACACAGTATCATACCTTGTGCTTATCTTACATGCTCATGTTGCTAACAACAACATCAATGACAAACTTCCAATAATCTCCCCCTTTGTCATTGATGGTAACATGCCAAAATATCTCCAAAACATTCTCCCCCTTTGACATCAAGGGCAAAGGGTGCCTTAAAAAACCTATTCTAACATGTACATGATCTCCCCTTGAGAAGTATATTTATATGTATAGGCTAAAAGATTGAATTGAATCCCCCTAAGTTATGTACTAGAGCAAGAACCAAAAATTTGTATTAGAAACTGCTCTATATATTCTGCATATGTACAAAGAATCTAAAACTGAAAACTGAAAATGCATAAAGAAAATAGAAAGTGTTGTCACCCAGATGAAGTAGGTGCTTGCAACTTCTGTACCTATGCTTGCCATTCCTATTTTCCTTCATCCCACTCATTCTTGGCTTCCCCAAGTAATTTGCATTGAGTTTCAAATTCCATCAGAAACTCTTCTCCTTCTTCCAGGGTGCTAGGTACATGATTTATCTGTGAATCTTTAGTGGCACTTAGAAAGGCTCTAGAAACAATTGCAAATTTGGGATTCACCAAATCCCTTATTTCTCCAAACTGTAAAATAATATGCTCTTTTTGATCTTGTAATTGAAAGAATTTCTTATGCAAATTTTCAATTACATGTCTTGTACTGCCATCAAGATCTAGTGCCATATCATATGCACGGAGGCATTGTTGATTTGGGACTCAGTGGAGTCCATCTCCTTCCTGATGCTCTGTGTGGCTCTAGGCCACTTCATGCCAAATTGGAAAAGTGCCTTTGCCTCACCTACACATTCTTGTCCATCCTTCAGTTTTTCTTGAAACTTTTCATGTGCAATAACACATTTTTCAGTGATCTCCTTTATCCTCTTATCATTTGTTCTCTTTTCAACCTCATTTTCAATTTGTCCTTTGAGACCGGAGGCATATTCTTTAAAATAATCAATTAAAATCTTTAAATTTTCCATACAAGAGAGTGATGTGTCGATGCTTGCACCTGGTATGATCTCTTGCAATATCTTCACTACCTCATCCATCAACTCTCCACTCTTTTGATGGGTCTCTATAACTTCCTTCTGGGTGGATGCTTGAAATACATCTCCCAACTATATCTTCTGGAGAGGGGAGATCTTATCCAGATCTATGCTTCCCTGGTGCATTGGTAATTGAAGCACTTGTGATAATACAACTAGTTGGAAATCAAGCTATATATTCAAAGAATCTTTGGAGGAGCTAGAGGATTCACTGGAAGACTTTGATAGCTCCACAACTTTTTCTTTCGAGTCCTTCTCCCCATCTTCACCAGGGTTTTCTAGATTTTCTTCCTTATTCTTTGCATCTCTGGATGCATCCTTATCTTCATCCTTTTCGTTATTGTTTTCTTTCTCTTCTTTTATTTCTTCTTCAACTTTTGATCCATCATCTTCCTTATTTATATTCTCTTCCTTCGCAGAGTTCTTAGTGTTTCTTATAGGAGTGGTATTTACCTCTGGTGCCAGAGGAGGAGTGGATGCATTTTCCTTTTCAACATCCTCGCCGGTGATTATCTCTTCTTTAATATTATCCTCTGCTTCTTTGTATTTCAAATCTATTTCTTCTAAAGCCAGAGGAATACTGTCCTGAGTATGTACATTATTTGTTTCATGCTCATGTTGAGCATCAATGTTCTGGGCTTCTTCCTCAGTAACAACTTTTGGAACAGAGTCTTCTGAGAACATCCCATATTTCTAAGAAATGTCATAAATCTTCTCAACTATCTCCTTTTATAATTTTTCAAAATAATTTTTGTTTAAGTGCTGATGTAAGGGTGGTTACCCTTTTTTTCACCTTGAACTCGATAGAGTAAAGTTGACCCAATGTGGCTATGTTCTCCACATAAAAAGAAGCGCCAACCTTTTCCAATGCATATTCTTTTATCTTCCCTTCTTCTCTAGTTGTCTCTTGTCTCCTGTTCATCAGAACATCCCAGAGCTCCACAAGGATTTGATCTTCAATATTTTTCAATAACTTCTAATATAGTGATATATTTAACAATAGCCTCAACAATCCGGACAAAGTGGTAAGAAGTTGGTCCGGATTGGTCCGGTATGAAAATATTGTGATCTATGGATCTAGATGCTTGTTTGGGATGTTGGTGTGTTCCCTCAACTCAAGTGGCTTGTGGTTTGGATATCTAGAAGCAATCCTTCTAGTATGACAGTCATTGTAGTCTGTGTTCTTGAGGATTCAGTGTGAAGATGCAAGTGATTCTGATGATGCGAAGTGGTGTGATTGTTCCTGTTGACTTAATTGTGCTTGTAGTGGTCTGCATTGACAAAGGAGCTCGTGATTGAATGTTTCCTCTTGATTGTTGTTGTTCTTCGCAGTCTTGGCTGACTGGATGTTCCTAGCGTGTTGTAGATAATCTAAAGATCATTTTATGAAGCATGGCATGTTAATAGAGGAAGTTTCAAGTCTCAGCTATGATTGGTTGATAGTGTAAAGATCCATGTTAAGTTTGGCCAACCTTGTTGATCATTCCAAGATGGATGAAGTGTATAAATACTTGTTGAAGAGTTGTTAAACATCATCCTTGTGAAAAACATATTAAATCCAAATAAAGGATCAGAAGCAGAGCAAAGAAGAAAAGGAGTGAGAGAAGAATAGAGTGTGAAATTAGTAAAGAAGAATCTGGGGCAAAGCAGAAGTTTTTGAGCATTCATTGAAACTGAACCAGGCATGAAGTAGATGCTATTTTTTAGTTAATTCATTCTGTTCTAAATTAATTTTGTAGGTAGTGAGCCTCCTCTTTTGAGCAGTGAGCTCTAGGTAGTGCGCCCGAAGCTATTTGCCTTCTATTTTTCTAAAGTACTTTTAACAGGGTACAAATCTTTATGGGTTAACCCCCATTGTGGTTTTTCCCTTAATCAGGTTTCCACATCAAAATCTTCGTGTCAAGTGTGTTGATTATGTTTTTGCTCTTATGTTGTTGATCTATGCTTTAATGTTTACATCATTAATCTAGCAGTAAGATAATAAAGGAGGTTAAAATTAGAAAAATATTAAATTGTGTGATAACTGATTCACCCCCCCTCTCAGTTTTCTGATCTAATTCCAAAAATTGGTATCAGAGCCAGATCCTCTTTTAAAAGCCTGACCGCTTAAGGAGATCTAGGATGTCGACCTACAAGAAGGATTGTCCAAGATTTGATGGAACAAATTATTTTGTTTGGAAGAATCGCATGGAGTACCATTTACAATGCATGGGCAATGCCTATTGGGCAATAACTAGTGTTGAGTATAAACCTCCGGAGAAAGGTCCTTCAACTCCAGATCAAGTCAAAGACATTGAAAATAACCTTCAAGCTAAAGAAGCCTTGTTAAGTGCCCTGACTGATTCTGAGATGACAAATGTCTTTGGTTTAAAAACTGCTTATGAAATTTGGAAAAAGTTGGAGTATCTATATGAAGGTGATAAGTATGTCAAATGTGCCAAGCTGCAAAGTCTGAGAGGAAAATTTGAAACTATGAGGATGAGTGAAGATGAAAACATCACAATCTACATGTAAAAGATAAATGAACTTGTGTGTGGTATCAGGTGTGCTGGTGGAACGTTGGAATAATTAGAGATTGTATCAAAAGTACTCAAATCTTTACCTGATTCTTACAAACATAAGGTTTTTTCTATAGAGGAGATCAGGACTGTCTCAGATGTTACAAGAGATCATCTGGTTGGCAAAATTTTAGCTTTTGAATTAAGTGAGTTTGGTGACTCTCTTCCCAAATTTGAATCTACATTTAAGGCCAGTGTAAATGGAAAACAAAGATATGATCTGGGTGAAAGCTCTTCTGTAAGATCAAACAGATTAGTGAAGACAAGGAAGGATCTTGAAGATATTAAACTTGAAACTACTAATCTTGAAGCTCTTCTCACCAAAATATTACCAAGAGGATTTGGTAAGTATGAAGGAAAATTGCCACTCAAATGTTTTGCTTGTAATAAGATTGGTCATTTGCCTCAAGATGTCCAGAGAGATTTTCAAAACCAAACCCTAACAAATATCAAAATCAAAACAAATGTTACTATGTCCAAGAAACTAGTGAAGAAGGAGTCACATATGATGAATCTAATCATGGAGGTTCCCCTAAAAATGATTGGGTGTTCATTGCCATTAAAGAAGAAGATTCGGTGTCTACTGAATCTGCTAGCTATGCAAATATGGAAAGTGCCTTGGCTACTTAGGTTGTTGAGAAAGATGAATGGGTGATTGATAGTGGATTTTCTCATCATATGACTAGAGACAAGATTAAGTTTGTGAATTTTGAAAATTATGAAGGTGGGCTTGTGAAATTTGGAGATAACTCAGCTGGTAGAATATGTGGCAGAGGATCCATCTCTTTTGATGGTAAGAATAGCACAAATGATGTTCTGTATGTGGAAGGACTAAAACATAATCTTCTCAGTGTTGGATAGTTGGTTGATAAAGGTTATGATCTTCGATTCAAAGATGGAAAGTGCAAAATCTTGGAGAGTTCCGGAACTGAAATTGCATCTAGTACTCAAACCAGAGGTAACATTGTTCATTTAAGTAGCTCTGGCAAAAGCTGTTTGATTGCTCAAATAGATCAAAGTTGGTTATGGCATAGGAGGATGTGTCATGTGAATTTTGATAATATTGTCAAAATAAGTACCACTCAGGCTGTGAGAGATCTTCCAAAACTTGTGAAACCTAATAGCATGTGTAGAGAATGTCAATTGGGGAAATAGAGCAAAATTTCATTCAAGAGTAAGGAACAAGTCTCAAATGGACGATTGGAACTAGTACATACTAATCTATGTGGTCCTACTAGAATTAGGAGCATGAAAGGAGATAGATATTTCATGTTGCCGATAGATGACTACTCTAGGATGATGTGGCTAACCTTCCTAAAAGAAAAATCAAAAGCTCTTGAAAAATTCAAGGTGTTCAAAGTGATGGTGGAAAATGAAATTAGTGAAAAATTGAAATGTCTGAGATCTGACAGAGGTGGAGAATTTACTTCCCATGAGTTTGATGCTTTTTATGAAAAGCATGGCATAAAAAGATAGTTGTCTGCTCTTAAGACTCCCCAACAAAATGGAGTTGTGGAAAGAAAGAACCGGACCATTCAAGAAGCTGCCAAGACCATGATGATGGAAACAAATGTTCCTCAAGTTTATTGGAGAGAAGTTGTAAGTACTGTTGTCTACACTCTTAACCGAGTGCAGATCAAAGGCAATTCTAGTAAGACCCCTTATGAACTATGGTTTGGTCATCCTCCTACTATGAGATATTTCAAAGTTTTTGGTAGTAAATGCTACATCAAAAGAGATGAGGATTTAGGCAAATTTGATACAAGAAGTAATGAGGGAATATTTTTGGGATACTCTACTCAAAGTAAGGCTTATTGGTGCTTTAACAAGAGGTTGAAAAAGATTGTTGAAAGTGCTAATGTTAGAGTTGACAAGATCAAGGAAGGACATTCTAGGTTCTACAGATATGATTCAGATGATCAAAATGAAAGTCAAAGTCAAGGAAGGTTAGTTCAAACTCTAACTCAGATGTAGATTGATCCAAAAACTCCAGAGACTCAAGGAATTAGTACAGATGTTGAGGAACAAGCTCAAGAAACAGAAGCCCAAGCAATTCCCAAAACTCCTAGGTATGTAAGAATGAATCATCCTAAATATCAAATCATAGGGGATAGAAATAAAGGTGTTTGAACTAGGAAAATAGTTGTTGAAGATCAAGAAGAAATTTTTTTGATTTCGAGAATTGAACCTAAATCAGTTGGTGAAGCCTACACTGATGAAAATTGGGTAAAAGCAATGGAAGAAGAATTAATGCAAATTGAAAAGAACCACACTTGGGATCTTGTTCCTAGGCCAGAAGACAAAAATGTAATTGGAACCAAATGGGTCTTCCAGAATAAACTAAATGAAGATGGTGAAGTTGTAAGAAACAAAGAAAGGTTGGTTTGCAAAGGCTATTCTCAAGTAGAAGGAATTGATTTTGATGAAAATTTTGCTCCGGTGGCTAGATTAGAGGTAGTCAGATTGTTTCTTGCATTTTCTGCTTTCAAAGATTTTAAAGTGTATCAGATGGATGTCAAATCAACATTCCTAAATGGAGATTTGAAGGAAGAAGTCTACATTGAGCAACTAGAATGATTTTAGTTGTCTAATCAGGGTGACATGGTTTGTAGACTGAGAAAAGGATTGTATGGACTCAAGCAAGCTCTAAGAGCTTGGTATGCAAGACTGGATAAATATTTGCTTAAGATACGTTTTAACAAAGGTACCACTAATAGTAATCTTTACTTCAAGATTAATCATGAGGACATCCTAATTGTTGAGGTCTTTGTTGATGACATCATTTTTGGTGGAAATGAATGTATGTGCAAAACATTTGCTGACCAAATCAAAAGTGAATTTGAAATGTCTATGTTTGGAGAGATGAATTTCTTCCTAGTTCTACAAATTGTTCAGTCAAACAAAGGTATCTTTATATCTCAGTCCAAGTATGTGAAAGACTTGTTGAAGAAATTTGGAATGGAAGATTCAAACCTAGTAGGTACACCTATGGTAACCGGATGCAAGTTAAGTAAAGATGATGATTCACCCAAAGAAAATAAAAAAAGGTATAGATCAATGATTGGAGGATTGCTCTATCTGACCCATACCAGACCTGACATCATGAATGCCATTGGACTTGTCGCTAGATTTCAATCTGATCCAAAGGAATCCATGTTGTGGCAGTCAAAAGAATTTTTAGATATCTCAAGGGGATAATTGAGTATGGATTGTGGTATCCAAAAGATAATGAATTTACTCTTCATGCATACACATATGCTGATTGGGCAAGAGATGTGGATGACAGAAAAAGTACTAGTGGTGGTGCCTTTTTCTTGGGAAAGAGATTGGTCTCTTAGATGAGCAAAAAATAAGAGGCAATATCTCTGTCTACTGCAGAAGCAGAATATATAGCAGCAGCAAATAATTGTACTCAGGTTCTGTGGATGAAGCAAATGTTGAAGGACATCAGAGTTGTGTTTGAGGAACCAGTCACAATCTTTTGTGATAACTCTAGTGCAATAAGTATCTCAAAGAATCCAGTGTTGCATTCAAAGACCAAGCATATATCTATCAAATTTCATTTCTTGAGAGAGAAGGTAAATGAGAATGAAGTCAAGTTGGAGTTTGTGTCATCTAAAGATCAGATTATAGATCTCAGAGAAAAGTTAGGGGTTATTACCCCTCTGGATCAGAACTAAGATGCACTAAGGTGCATCAGTCTGGTGGAATTATCAGTCATATCTTGAGATCTGAATTGATGTTGAGAAAATACTACTCTAAGGAGTAGTTAGTATGTAAACGTTGGAGATCAGTCTGAAATAAAAAGGGGAAGAGATGATTGAAAATATGCACCCTTTGCCATTGATGTCAAAGGGGGAGAGAAGTCATGTGAAAAAATTAGAAGTAAGTAATTACTGGTGAAAGGGGGAGTAATGAAGAAAGTGGTTGCAAGTATGACAAGAGAAAGGGGGAGAAATTCTTGTCTTGATGGTTAAATTAGTTTTTCACATAATATGATGCCATCAATGACAAAGGGGGAGATTGTTGCAAATATGTGCATGATGTGTTGTCATTAATGTCAACATATCCTTCTGTCAGGACCAGTGAAGACAATGCAGAGGAGTGATTAGTATTTCTAGTAAGGTGAAGATTAGAGTTAGCAGATTAAAGGATTTGTATAGGGTTGTCTATTGTTGCTCCAATTGATATTTGAGAGGTCCGCATAAAGATTTGGTGAAGTTATGTCCCTTTGAGTAGAATAGATTTCTGCAGTTGTTCTGTGATGACATAGTGGTAAGAAGTTGGTCCGGATTGGTCCAGTATGAATATTATGATCTATGGATCTAGAGGCTTGTCTAAGATGTTGGTGTGTTCCCTCAACTCGAGTGGCTCATGGTTTAGAGATCTGGAAGCAATCCTTCTAGTATGACAGTCATGGCAATGTGTGTTCTTGAGGATTTAGTGTGAAGATGCGAGTGATTTTGATGATACAAAGTGGTGTGGTTGTTCCTATTGACTTAATTGTGCTTGTGGTGGTCTCTAGATCATGTGGTTGTTGTGTTGGTGGTTCACATTAACAAAGGAGCTCGTGATTGAAGGTTTCCTCTTGATTGTTGTTGTTCTTCCCAGTCTTGGGCGACCGGATGTTCCTAGTGTGTTGTAGATGATCTAAAGATCATTTTATGAAGCATGTCATGTGAATAGAGGAAGATTCAAGTCTCAGCTATGATTGGCCTATAGTGTAAAGATCCACGTTAAGTTTGGCCAACTTTGTTGATCATTCCAAGATGGATGAAGTGTATAAATACTTGTTGAAGAGTTGTCAAATATCATCCTTGTGCAAAATAGATTAAATCCAAATAAAGGATCAGAAGTAGAGCAGAGAAGAAAAGGAGCGAGAGCAGTATAAAGTGTGAAGTTAGTAAAGAAGAATCTGGGGCAAAGTAGAAATTTTTGATTATTCATTGAAACTGAACCAGGCATGAAGTAGATGCTATTTTTCAGTTAATTCATTTTGTTCTAAATTAATTTTGTAGGCAGTGAGCCTCCTCTTTTGAGCAGTGAGCTTTGGGCAGTGCACCCAAAGGCATATGCCTTCTATTTTTCTAAAGTACTTTTAACAAGGTACAAATCTTTGTGGGTTAACCCCCACCGTGGTTTTTCCCTTAACTGGGTTTCCACATCAAAATCTTGGTGTCAAATGTGTTGATTATGTTTCTTCTCTTATGTTGTTGAACTATGCTTTAATGTTTACATCTCTAATCTGGTAGTAAGATAATAAAGGAGGTTAAAAGTAGAAAAAGATTAAATTGTGTGACAATTGATTTACCCCCCCCTCTCAGTTGTCCGGTCTAATTCCAACAACTTCTTCTTTGGTGTCACCTTCTTGGTGACATCTTTCTTTTTCTCTGATATATGAGTTGCAATTTTCTTCTTTTCTTCCTCTATTTCTTCTTCACTATCTATTTCAATGATATCAACTTTTCTTCTTTTAGTACTTGCTTCACTTTGTGAAGCAACATTTCTCCTTTTTCAAACCAATTGTGGTCCTTCTTCCTCCTCTTCTTCATCTTTTTGTTCACTTGCACTTACATCCTTCTTTCTTACTACCTTTCTCTTTATTCTTCCCTTTGTAAGGGTTGTAGGTGGTATTGTTGTGGCTATTTTCTTCTTCTCAGCCTTGGTGACTTGCACAACTAGAGGAGATGTCTCCTTTACCAAAGGAATAGTAGTTGATTTTCTTTCATCTCCTACAGACGGCACAGTCCCAGAGGACTTCTAAATTACCAGAGGAGTGGTAGCATTTCTACTAGATCTTCTTACGAGTCCTAAGCTTTCTGCAACACTTGATTCTCCTCTGTCCATTGCCCTTGCCTGCTGCACTTGCTCCTTAGAGATGCCCATATCCTCTGCATATTTTTCAACCATTTTCTCAACTTTCTTCCTTATTTGAGGCTTGCACTACCCCATATGCACCTCCATAGATTTTTCTTCAAAAGTACCATACCTTTCTTTAGTGGTATCTTTGGGGCTTTTAAACAAAACTTCAGCCAAACCAATGATTTCTTGTTCACTGACCTCATATCCCAATGCAGGGATCCATACTTACCTTGGTTCCATGGCTTCCATCATGCACTCATCTGTTGATATCAGGAAAGTGATGTCATTCTTATATTTTTCTACTATTTTCTTAGATATCATCTCTCTTTCATGCATCCTCTTCTAGAATACTACAAAGAATTTAGTAAGGACATCATCTTGTGCCTTTGTATCACCAAGACTTCTCATGAAGTCTACAATCTAATGATCCACAAGTCTTCCTTATAACCATCTCACATGTTTTGTTCCAGGAAGCTCTTGTAGAAAATAAAAGAGTAGACATATGACAACAAATCCATACTTGAATACATATTTCTTCTCCTTTGCTTGCTTCAGATTCTCCAATAGTTGTCTTAACAATTCATAAAGATCATAGTCTACCCCTTTTTCAACCATTTCATATGCCACATTGATTGCAGTGGCAAATACAGAGTTTTCTCTTCTAGAGAAATAGGTTTTGTACCCAATCATCATTGCTGCATATCTCATAGCTAGGTTCTTGATGGGATTGACAGTAAGAGCTCTCTTATCAAATGTTGCACCTATTAGTTGCATTACAACTTCATTTTTGATGGATTTTAACATAGGAACAAGTCTGGTGGAGCATAGACCTGTAACATCTCTAATCACCTCCTTCATTATCATTCCTAGCATATCAGTCCACACAAACTTACCATGAAATCTTCTGAGTGCCAACCTAACCCATTTGTGACCAAAATAGAAATTTGGAAACCCTTGCCATACATCAAGCTTCTTTTCGACTAGGTTTTGATATTCTGGTTTTAGGGCAAAGTTGTCACCAGTAAGTTCTTTTACCCAAATGTCCCCTAGCTTATTATGATCATATTCTTCTATTTTTCCATGAATGTAAGTTTTGATGTCCTCTGTTGGCAAAACCCCATAAGGATTTTTGAGAATGCGCCTATCAAGTCATCTTCAATGGCTTTGGCAAGGTATTTCTTAAATTTTGGTTGTGGTTTCTCAGGAACCTCTATAAACCTTGGTGCAGCCATTTGTAAATGAATTCAAATGCTTTAAAAACAAAGTTCTCTATGAAATTAGGGCTAACCAAAGACTGTAAATACATTTACTTTTTCTTGCCAAACTAGGGTTTGAGTGCACTAAACCTTGAATCGCCTTGATCACTCTTTAGCTACTCTACTTCTTCTCGAATACTTTTGTGAATGAATTTGGCTAAGTGAAATCACTTTATAACTTTTTAGAGTTGACCTAATTTTATATTAAATGCTTCAGTCAATAAAGTTGGCAATCCTTTCTTTGTATGCATAGTCAGCTTCAAATGCTTCGCAAACTATTGCATTATCATATTTTCTTCTGTAGTTTTCACCAATAGATTAAGTTTGTTGATCTACATCTCATATCTTCATGCTGAGATGTCAGCACCATTTTATTTGGCAGGGGAAAATATTTTCATTAAAGCTCCCCCTGAGCCAAAGCTCTCCACTTAGTTACCAGAGGAAACTTCTGCACCAGATGTAGGCGCAGATACATCCTTAACTTTTGTTTCTTCCTTCTTTGTTTTTGCCAGATCAATCTTTTGCACTGGTTCATTCCTCTCAACTAGATTATCCTTCCTCAAATTTCTACTTCTAAAAAACTTGGAGATATGGCCAAGTCTTGCAAATGTAGCATTAACATTCTTCTGACCAATACTCTTTCCATTCATTCTAGATCTGCATTGATTAGCTTTATGCCCAAATTCATAACATGTATAACAGTATCCTTTGAAAGATTGAACCATTGTATTATTATTATAGCCATTCATTATTTGACTTCTGCATTCACTAGCTTTATGAACCAAATTTCTTGCATAGAAAACATTGACCAGAAAAAGGTGGTACATTTTGATTCCTTCTACTTCTACATTTTATTGCTTTGTGACCAAATTTATTGCAAGAGTGATAGAAACCATTAAAGGATGGTTACTTTTGTGCATTTGGTTGTCTTACCAGTGGTCTTCTAGCTTCATTCCTTTGATTCTAGATATGCTTGCCATTGGTCTTCTTATTTTCAACATTTGATGTTTGAACTAAATTTGAACTTTCACCCTTTTCAAATCCTAAACCTTCTTTATCTCTAGGGCCTGTTTGATTTGCAATCATTTCATCAAGCTTTGTAGTACTCATCTTGAATTTGTCTTCATGACTTTTTTCTTTCTCCAAATCTAATTTTAGATTCACCACTTCTTGCTCAAGCCTTGTACATTATTCAGATTTGCTTTTCACCATTACATTAAGACATTCCTCAATACTTTTCTTTTCTTCAAATTGCACCTTTAGACCATTGATGGTTTCATTTGCCTACTCCAATTGTTCACTGACTTCCTTATGTCTCTCTCTGAACTTCTTGATTTGCTCTTTCAATTTTCTGATGCACTCACTTGCTTCATTGACATTTTCTTTTAGATCTTTGTTTTCACCTTCAGTTCTTTCAAGATCTTCAAGAGAAGCATTGAGTTCTCCCACTTTATCAAGTATACAATCTTCTTTAGTGGATTTAATAGTAGGAATCTCTTCTAGAGGAATAAGTAGTCTTCTAGTAGCCATGTGTTCAATTTCCAATATCTTCCCCGAGCGATCAAGCTTCTTCTAGAGAACCAGGCTCTAATACCAATTGTTGAACACTTGAAGTACTAAGAGGGGGGTGAATGAGTATTCTTTTAAACCATTCAAAAATTAAATATCCAATCCATTTAGTAGAATCACTTGTAGTAAATGAAATAAAACATAAAGCATGAAACAACCACACATAACACATGAACACCAGGATTGTTACGTGGAAAACCCAAAATGGGAAAAACCATGGTGAGGATTAGCTCACAATATATTTTAACCAGTTATAGTATATTTACAAAAGTGCTCACTATAGGTGGACTCACTATCCAAGTGGACTCATTGCTCATTGAGAAAAAGATAGAAGCACTACCTAGATTGAACTAGAACAATTGCATCTATCATATGCATGATATAGTTCCAATGTAGCTTAATGAACTGACTTTACACACTTTATCTGATTCTAATCCAACAGTCTACTTTCTTCTGCATTTGCATCACTCTGATCTTTTACTCAACATTCACAATGTATGTTCACACAACTTTGATAGAATTTGTATACATCTATATCAATTTCATAGTCCAAAATACCGAAAAAAATCTAACATATACATCCACATCAATTACAACATCAATTAGGTCAACCTAATTGGATATAATGTACAAAATATACAATATGTAACTTGTTGGCTCAAGAGTTTCCATACATGCTTCGTGTGAAGATCCAAACCTTAGAACAATTTGAAATAGGTTGGTATGGACCTAAAAGAGCTCCCACCTAGCTCTGTAATACTTTTTTAATCTCTGCATAACTTCACAACTATTAGGTCAGCACCGCAGAAGACCTAATACCAAAAATCCTTCAACTGTATACCCATATTCTGACATGTGTACCTCAAAATGTCATGCCAACTGGAATTCACACTCTACTGACATTTGTCAACATCTCCTTAAAACCGTAAAGCCAAAATCCAATCCACAGAGAAATGCGGACCCTCTTACTCACATGCACTATACAGGAAATAACTATATTCTGCCAAGCTAAACTTCTATCATTCATAACTTCCAGACCATGGGTCAATATTAGATAAAATTCTAGAATTAGATGATTCTATCAACCAAAAATAATATACTAGAACTGTAGAGTAAATTGTTCATTTGCATACCAATGCAGACCCAAAAACTAGATGCTCTATAATACAAAATTACCAAAACTAACACTTAGTCAATTTCATCATAAGTCTCTTTACCGAATCAAACCTTCTGGCAAAATTATCTTTCATAGGATCAAACCTTCTTGCAAAATTGTCTTCATACCAAGATACAATGTCAACATCAATGACAATACTCAACACATAGTATCATACCTTCTGCTTATCCTATATGCTCATGTTGCCAATAACAACATCAATGACAAACTTCCAACGCCAACCTCAATGCAAGGTCATGTGAAAAGATGCACCAGAGTCAATAAGCCACACATCTTCTGATGCATGTGTTGCCAAGGTAGCAACATGTTGAATACACCAGGATACTAAGAGGGGGGGGAATCAATATCCAAACAAACTTCAAATCCTCTATAGCTAATTAAAACTTAAACATTACAACACTAACATAAACATGAAAGATCAACACAATGCACATCATAATGCATATCATATTCATATTCTACTCTTTACACCCTCATAATCTCATCTTCACCATCATACCTCACCTAGATCAACTAGGTTTACAATATATACATGACATTACAGTGATTTTATTACAAGTCAGCCAATACAACAAGAATATTACATTTTATAAGTCGGCTAGAGATCACACAACATGAAACATATAGAGGGAAAGTTCTAACATGAACTACATGCTACTCCAAGAAGAGACACACACCTTGTGGATCCCAACACATGCTTATCCCAGTCCTAAACATCCTTCACAACATCATCCTTTAAGGAATAACATCCACACGCTTCACAAATTTGAATTAGGTTTCTCTTAAGTAAGAAAACATGAAGCTTGTTGTACATTGGTCTTCACAAACCTGGTGGTACTCATGAATGATTAAACATTACATTTTATTCTTTCAAATAAGTCAACAGGACCTACACAACATCTCCAAAAAATCCTTGAACTCTGCATAGCAACAACTTTGTAGCACATAATTCCAACATACCCAAGATGACTTCAATAACAACAACTGATATGTATACTCTTCCACTAGCGCAAGTACTCAAACATGCCCTAAGAATAATTAGGCATCCACAACCATCAATATCACTTCTGTCATTTGAAAGCTGAGCTTGCAGACCTCCAAAACATCTAAAATTCATATAGATGCACTCATACACTACTTTGAACATATCCTCAAAACTGCATAGCCATATCTATCACAGTGGAGGAATGCAGAGCATTCCAACATGTCTTCATCATCACATTATGCTACCAGAGCACAGATCAAAACTCTGTCACTTGTAACTTCCACTGCGAAGGAGTAAATGATCTAAAACTTTAGATTTAGCACCTTTACAACATACTAAACTTAACTTTTGAACCTTATGAACATATCTTCAAATTCAGAGGAATGTGGAGCATTTTACTAAGCAGTCTTCTAGGCAACTTCCTGCAGCAAAAATCTTCACTAACATCTGGAGGCCAAAACCTTCTTGTAGAAAATCATACTTCTTAGGATCATCAGGAAAGAGCATACAACATGCTACATGTTATCATCAACATCTTCTCATCCTCAACATATCTTCTAATTCCCATCTTAAATATTTCATCATGAAATCATCTCTATTGACCACAAACATGCTCACTACAACTTTACTTGACATTAATTCAAGCATGAAATTCAACCATGAACATCATAAATCAATCATGGATATCAACAACCAACCATGAACATCAGAAACCATTGCTACCACACCATCAACATAGTATATCATTATCATCATCATCAGTGACAACCACACAACCACATGTGCAACAATATCCCCCTTTGGAATTGATGGAAAAACACACTTGCTCATTCTCCCCCTTTGACATCAAGGACAAAGGGCAACTTATTCTTCTCCTTAGGTTACAAACTCTCCTTTTCAACCTTCTCTCCCTGTCAGCAACAACCACTACCTGCTCCCCCTGAGAGGTAGACACCATCAATCTAGGAAAACGATATAGATTGATTTACTCCCCCTGGATAGATGCACCACTATGCATCTAGCAAGAAGGAGGAGGAGCAATTACCCCTAACTACCGAAGATACTCAAAAGTGTCCTTTGCAAGAGCCTTTGTGAAAATTTTTACAATCTGATCCTTTGTTGGAACATATTCCAAGATCACTTCCTTGTCTGCAACCTTCTCTCTCAAGAAGTGATACCTGATTGATATATGCTTGTTTCTAGAATGCATCACTGGATTCTTGGAAATATTGATAGCACTAGTATTATAACAAAGATAGGAATAGGATCATCATATAGTACATTGATATCCTTCAATGTTTGCTTCATCCACAACACTTGTGTACAACAGGATGTTGCTGCAATATACTCTGCCTCTGCAGTTGATAGAGATACTAAATCTTGTTTCTTGCTATGCCATGAGACCAATCTGCTTCCTAAAAAGAAAGCACCACCACTTGTACATCTTCTATCATCAACACAACCATCCCAATCAGCATTAGTGTAAGAACTCATATCAAAGTCATTACCTCGTGGATACCATAAGCCATAATCCAGAGTTCCCTTCAGGTATCTAAATTTTCTTTTAACTACTTTCTCATGTGTTTTCTTAGGATTAGCTTGATATCTGGAAGCCACATATACTACATGCATAATATCATGTCTAGAAGTAGTCAAGTACAACAATCCTCCAATCATAGATCTATAGAGAGTCTGATCAACCTCTGGTGACTCATCATTCTTTCTCAAGTGACATCTAATGACCATAGGAGTACTTACTGGTTTGGAATCTTCCATGCCAAACTTCTTCAAGATCTCTCTAACATACATAGCTTGAGAAATAAAGATACCATCATCTAGTTGAGCATATTGAAGCCCAAGGAAGAAAGACATCTCACCAATCATAGACATCTCAAACTCTTTCTACATCTCTTCTACAAACCTCTTACACATATCATCATCTCCACCAAAGATAATGTCATCAACATATACTGCAACTATCAAAATCATGTCTCCTTCTTCCTTAATGTAAAGATTACTATATGTGGTACCTTTCTTGAAGCCTTGCTGAAGTAGGTACTTATCCAATATTGAATACCAAGCTCTAGGTGCTTGCTTGAGACCATACAAATCTTTCTTGAGTCTACACACCATGTCTGGATCCTCTGATAATTGGAAACCATCCAGTTGCTCTATGTAGACCTCTTCCTCTAGATCACCATTCAAGAATGCTGACTTAACATCCATCTGATAAGCCTTGAAGTTCTTGTGAGCAACAAGAGAAAGAAACATCCTAATTGCCTCCATCCTGGCTACCGAAGAAAAAATCTCCTCAAAATCAATACATTCAACTTGAGAATAGCCTTTACACACCAATCTTGCTTTGTTCCTCACAACTTCACCTTCTTCATTCAGCTTGTTCTAGAACACCCACTTTGTTCCTATAACATTCTTATTGGTTGGTTTGGGAACCAATTCCCATGTCTGATTCTTCTCTATCTGATTCAATTCTTCTTCCATTTCCTTCATCCATCCACCATCTTTTCTAGCATTAGCAAAAGTTTTGGGCTCTACCTTTGATAGTAAACACAAGTTCACTTGTTCACTTGTCTTTGTAAACCTTCTCCTGGTCTGCACACCTTCATTCTTATCTCCAATGATCTGATCTATTGAATGGTTCCTCTAAATATATTGCGCTGGAGTCTTAGGGATCTGCTCTGGTTCTTGTTCCTCTTCTTCCTTCTTCTCTTCTTCTTCTTCTTCAATGTAGGGAAATATATCAGATCCACAGTGCTCTGGTTCTTGTGAGATCTGATACAAGTCTTCATCTACCTTGACATTTGTGATTTCAATCATCTTTCCCAACCTCTTATTGTAGTATCTATAGGCCTTACTTCCAGTTGAGTAACGAAGAAAGATTCTTTCATAACTTCTTGAATCAAATTTTCCTAGGTCTTCTTCATCTCTTATGATATAGCATTTGTTGCCAAAGATCCTAAAATATCTAATAGTGGGATGTCTTCCATACCATAGATCATAAGGGGTTTTAGTGATATTGACCTTGAATTATACTCTATTAATCAAATAGATAATAGTGTGAACTACTTTCTTCCAATACATGTCAGGAAGATCTGTATCTTTCAACATTACCCTAGCCATCTCTTGCACAGTCCTATTCTTTCTTTCTACTACCCCATTCTGCTGAGGGGTCCTAGGAGCAGACAAATGTCTCCTAATGCCATGATCTTCACAAAACTTTTCAAATTCATTTAAAGTAAACTCACCTCTATCAAATCTTAAACATTTGATCTTAGCATCCATTTCATTCTCAACTATTGCTTTGAAAATCTTAAACTTATCAAAGGCTTCTGATTTTTCTCTTAAGAAAGTAACCCAAGTCATTCTAGAATAATCATCAATAAGCAACATGAAATACCTTTCACCTTGTTGACTATTTATTCTTGTAGGGCCACATAGGTCAATGTGAATCAGCTCCAATGGCATTGAAGAAGAATACTCCTTGCTCTTGAAATTTGTCTTTGTCTTCTTTCCCATTTGACATTCCTTGCATAATGTGTTTGCAAGATTGGTTATCTTAGGCATATCTCTCACCACATGAATAGAGTTGATCTTTACCATATTATCAAAGTTGATGTGTCCCGTTCACTTGTGCCACAAACAATACTCATTGGATTGAGTTAATAAGCATGTTCTTCCATTTACCTCCTTTAGATGATAGATATCTCCATATAAATTGATACCTTCTGCAACTAGTTTTTTGGACCCTGCCTTCCTGATTTCACAATCTTTGCATGAAAGGTGAGATTGTATCCTTTACTACACATCTAACTGACACTAAGAAGATTGTGCTTTATCCCTTTAACATAGAGGACATCCCTAGTCCTGTTCTTCCCATCAATAGTTATAGCACCCTTTCCACATATTTGTGTTGACTCATCACCACCAAACTTAACAGCTCCACCATTCCACTTCTTAAGGCTAATAAACTTCTCCTTGTCACCAGTCATGTGGTTAGAGCAACCACTGTCAATTATCCAAGCCTTGGCTTCTTCTTTTGCATGAAAGGTAGTCCATACAACCATTGATTTATCATTATTTTGGTCAGCTTGCAAGGTATTAGACCTTTCAAAATTTCCAATATCATTCTTTTTGTCATCAATATTCAAGGCCATGAAAAGTGTTTCATCATTTGAATCATCATGATCCTCATCTTTTGAAGAACAACTGCTCTCCATGGAATACATACTTCTTTTGGGATTCCCTCTTTTGTTACCACCTTTTGATTCTTTAAAAGAACATTTAGAAGGAAAATGACCAATTTTCCCACAATTGAAACATTTGAAAGGTAACTTTGTGTTTTCCTGTGCCCTTTTTCAATATTGTTACAAAGTTTGCCTCTTCCTCATCATGGTCATCATCTTGATCAACTGCTTCATCTTTTATCTTCTTACTTGCTTTGAATGTTGCTTCCTTCTTTGGATCACCTTTGTCAAATTCTCTCATTTCAAAGGTTATGAGAGAGCCAAAAAGTTGATCTACTATATATTTATCCAAATCTTGAGTTTCCTCAATAGCAGAAACCTTATGACTGTAAGATTTAAGAAGAGATCTCAGAACCTTCTTTACAATCTTATCTTCTTTTATTTCTCCACCAAGACCTTTAATGCCATTAACTATTTCATCCACCTAGAGCATATAACTAGAAATGTCTTCTTCTTCTGACATCCTCAGGGTCTCAAATTTGCTCTAGAAGATTTGCATCTTGTCCTACTTCACTTTACTATCTCCTTCATAAATGCTACTACGTTTATTCCAGACATCCTAAGTAGATTTACAACCCATTACCTTCACATGATCTGAATCAGCTAGCCCACTCATGATAGCACTCTTTGTCTTGGAATTATTCTCATACAACTTAATCTCATCTACATCTATAGGATCACTAGCAGGAGTAGTGCAAACCTTCTTGACAGATTGCCAAATACCATACCCTAGAGAAGATAAATAGTTTTCCATCCTTAACTTCGAGAAGGAATAATTTGTTCCATCAAACATAGGTGCCTTGTGAGATCCATTATGAGCCATCCTGAACCTTCCTCAAGTGGTTAAGATTCTTTTAAATAACTTGGCTCTAATACCAATTGAACACACCAGGATACTGAGGGTTGCAATGAATTAGTATCCAAAAAAACTTCAAATCCTTTGGAGCAGATTAAACCTTAAACATTACAGCATTAACATAAACATGAAAGATCAACACAATGCACATCATAATGCATATCGTATTCATATTTTACTCTTTACACACTCATATTCTCATCTTCACAATCATACCTCACCTATATAAACTAGGTTTATAATATATACATGACATTACATTTATTTTATTACAAGTCAGCCAATACAACAAGAATATTACATTTTACAAGTTGGTCAGAGATCACACAACATGAAACATGTAGAGGGCAAGCCCTAACATGAACTACACACTACTCCTGGAAGAGACACATGCCTTGTAGATCCCAACACATGCTTATTCTAGTCCTAAATATCCTTCACAACATCATCCTTCAAGGAATAACATTTGTATGCTTCACAAATTTGAAATAGGTCACCCTTAAGCAAGAAAACATGAAGTTTATAGTACATCGGTCTTCACACACTTGGCAGTACTCATGAATATTAAACATTACTTTTTCTTCTTCTAGATGAGTCAGTAGGACCTACACAACATCTCCAAACACTCCTTGCACTCCACACAACAACAACATTGTGGGGCACATCACCAACATACCCAAGATGACTTCAACAACAATAACTCTTCACAATTTGACTTGAAAACATTTTGCGGTATTGGAAGCATGAAAGATTTGCATGTGCATCAAATATAAAACACTCTAAGACATGTAGAATGTCCACACAAACTCATATAACTGATCTGTATACTCTTGGACCACTAGCACAAGTACTCAAATATATGTCCTGAGAATAATTAGGCATCCAAAACCATCAGTATCACTTTTGGCATTTGAAAACTGAGCTTGTGGACCTCCAAAACATATGAAACTCATATGGATACACTCATACACTACTCTAAACATATCCTCAAAACTACACAACCATATCTATCAATGCAAAGAAATGTAGAGCATTCCAACATGCCTTCATCATCACATTATGCTACCAAAGCACAGATTGGAACTTTGTCACTTGTAACTTCCACTGTGGAGGAGTAAATGATCTAAAAATTTGGATTTAGCACCTTTACAACATGCTAAACTTAATTTCTGAACCACATGATCGCATCTTCAAATGTGAAGGAATGCAAAGCATTTTACTGAGTTGTCATCGAGGCAACTTCCTATAGCAAAAATCTTCACCAACATCTGGAGGGTAGAACCTTCTTGTAGAAACTCATACTTTCTTACGATCATCAAGAAAGAGCATACAACATGCTACAGGTCATCAGGAACATCTTCTCATCCTTAGTATGGATTTTAATTCCCATCTTAATATTTCATCATGAAATCATCTCTATTGACCACAAACATGCTCAATACAACTTTACTTGACATTAATTCAGGCATGACATCCAACCATGAACATCAACAATCAATCATGAACCTTAGAAACCAACCATGAATATCAACAACCACTTCTAGCGCACCATCAACATAGTATATCATCATCATAGGTATCCAAGCATAGTGTTGACATCAACAACACAACCACATCCATGACAATTGTACCAAGTGTTGACATCAATAACAACTACACAAACACGTGTAACATGAAAAATGCATCTCCATCATCCTAAGCAGACTTGTCAGAATCTGAATCATAGTTCTTCTTTGTCTTCTTTTTCTCCTCCTTACACTCCTTATAGAAATACCCAGGTTTTTTACATTTCCAAAATAAATCCTTGGACTTTCTACGAGACTTGGATCTCCCACGGGATTTAGATCTTCCTTTCTATTCTTTCTTCTTATCCTTTTTCTTTCCTTTCTCTTTCAATCTATCATGAACTACAAGAGCCTCCTTAGCTGATTTGGAAGACTCTTCGCATCTCTTTAGACAACAATGAAGAAACCACTTCATCCATCTTGACGGTGGTAGTAGTACTCCCAATGACCATAACAAGATGGTCCCACAGAGGTCAACTGGGCAACAAGCATATTAAATGTATTTAGATGATCAACAATAGATCCTCCATCTTCCATCCTTAGAGATTACAATTTATTTTGCAGGAATAACTTGTTCACCAGGGATTTAGCCTAATAAACATCTCCAAGTTTCTTCCAAAGATCTTTTGCAGTCTTCTCTTCATGGATATTTAGCAATATTGAAATGTCCAAATAGAGTCTTATCAAACCCTTAGCCTTTCGATCCGTCAGATCCCCATCTTCTTGTTTCATGCCCAATGACATGGATCCATGTACTGTGAGCCATACATCTCTATCCACCAATAAGTCCATCTTGAGTTTCCACAACTCAAAGTTGCCTCCATTAAACTTCTCTATGTCAAACCTCCTGGATGTGCTTGCCATCTCTTTCCTACAACAAAGATTCCTTTGCACAAGCTCCTACTCAAACTAAGATCAGTTCAGAAAACCCTCTATCTCACAACTAGAACCAAAATTGTCCAAGGTCTGATACCAACTGAAAGGAAGAAAGGTACATAGAAACAACTTCCTACACTAATCTAATGAGGAAAGATAGTGTAAATTTCTTTTAACCAATTACATATTAAGATACACGTTAACATAAAGGTAACAATAATAACAAATGCCAAATACCAATGCGCACAACACAAGATGTACGTGGGGAGAACCCTTTTGAGTAAAAATCCCCACACTCCAAAACCTGCACAATATATTATCAAATTTGAATGAGATTACAACACAATTGCAATCCAAGTTCTTCAAGGAGTTCACCAATGTTGATTACTGGAGTAAATCCAACAACATAACAATACTTGCACCTTACCATACCACTCCAACTCTAAGAACCTATATTTATAGAGAGATACAAGCATGAAGGAAGCTTCTAAAGCAAGCAACAAGATATGGGCATCCAAATCTATGTGACACACTTTTCAAACACATGTTTGACTCCTGTGACACTTGTACAAGATTGTCTTACACCTCTTACAACCCTCTATACTTAGGCATCCCAAACTTTCCCAAAATAGGTATGAGAGATGCTCTTACACCGTCATAAAATCTATCATATATGACACCACTTACAACTATAAGAGAATCTATCATAATTGACTATTAATAGAGATTCTCTTACAACTTGTCATATCCCAAACTTGGGTGCCCCAAAATGGGCTAAGTCAAAGATGCCTCTTACAGTGCCATACATGCAAATGACACTTGTCTCATCCCTTCTATTGTTGGCTCTTACAATGTCATAGTGTAACATCAGAAAATGTCCCCTTGGGGGATTTTCCCTCATAAGGTTTAGCTCCTAGGTCTTTAGCATGCATTTAGGACATCTTAGTTCATATTTTGACATCCCAATGGAATGAGACATAGGTAACATGACAAATGGGACCTAGGAGGACCCCTTGAGTTGTACCCTACCTAAAACAGGGAGGAGGACTTTGGGCACCCGTGCCCTAGTCCTGCCCTATTTTGGGGCAGCCCTAATTTCCAGGTATTGGTTTATGACTGTTATTTGGGTCCTTTGTCGACACGGTAAGTTTGGATTTTTGAAATCTTGGTGGGAATGTTTGTAGTTGCATATAAAAGCATGCTTAGGCATTCATTTAGAAACTAGATGGAAATTGTGATGTTTAATTGTTCTCAAGGTGATTTAAGGCTTTCATTGTGTTGCAAGAGTATACTTGTTTTGTTTATGTGTTTGTATTTGTAGATTTGAGCATCCATCTCCTAATAGAATGAAGAGCATCTTCCTCCCATAAGATCTTCACTACAAGGTGATATCATTGTTCTTTCTATCATTGTTTCATTTAGATTTGGCCTCTGCCTCACAAGGGCATGCTTTCTCCATCTGAAAAAGGTGTTTGGAAGACTTTAGTGTCCTTTCGAGGCTTGATTGAGGCAAGCTCCTAACCACCACGACCCCCAAACCAAATTGTCATGATTGCAGGTTACAGGTTGAGGACTTGGACTGAGTGGAGTTACAGAGAAGCATATTGGAGTGTCTGAAGTGCCGGAAGGGAATAAAATTTGCCTCCTGGACTAGGGCACCGGCTCCCTAGTCCCCAAAGTTTTATATCAGGAAAATATCTGATACTGAAGATTCAAGTTGTAGATCTTGTTGCTAGATCCAGATAGAAAATAGGGCCTTAGACTTGGGTACCCGCTCCCATGTCCCCAACTTTTCTGCCTCAGGTCCCCAAAAATAGGTACTCTGTAATTTGGTATTTTGCTTTCGTCTGTATCAACATTTTCTATAATTCATCAGTTTACTTTTATTTTTACATAATTAGGGTTTTAATGGTTAACTGAGCATAGGAGAGAGAAAATTAAAAATTAAACACCCTAATCCAAGCTTTCCTAAATCTCACAGCGATCTAGGGTATGATAGTGAATTGGCACTCAACCCTAGATCTGTAATGAAATAACTTGCACAATGGAAGAAGATAATATGAAATATTCTGCAAATACTTGATAATAACTAAGAATAAAAAGCCACTTTGAGGGGGCAACCTCCAAATATCTCCAATGAGAACACACCTCACAATATGATGATGAAATAAGACTCTCATCCTCCTATATATACCTAATTATGCTTAGGATGAATAGACACACCCCTATATAACACCTAGTCCGACCTATCTAACTAAATAATAATACAATAATGATAACATGAATTAATTAGGAGTTAAGATAGCCACAAGCCGGCTATTCATAACCCTATGTATACCAATATTAAGGGCGTAGCATGCCCCCTTCTTCAAAGAAGCATTGTCCTCAATGCTAACCAAGTGTGGATTCGTTTGAATGAACTCCTCATCCTCCCATGTGGCCTCTTCAACTAGTAAATTCTTCTATTGGATGAGATACTCAATGATGGTTCTATTCCTCAGCTTCTTCGTGTGTGTTTAAAGAATGCACTCTGGTTCCAATATGATTCTACCTTCTTCATCAAGCACTGGTAACATTGTTGTGGATGGACTTTTGAGTGTACTAGCATTCTCCAAGATAGAGATATCATAGAAAGGTTGTATGATTTTTGATTTAGGTAACCTCAATTTGAAGTTGATGTTGTCAGTCCTTGTTGAACCTTTATGAGGCCCATACAAATCAGCTTCCCTCTTGTGATACGAAACTATAACTACTTTCTTGAAAGGTGAAGTAGGAATCTTTGGCTTTTGCATTTCCATTAACAATAATTGAGCCACACCTTTATGCACATCTTTTTTTTGTGACATTTGGTGTGCACTTACCGATTATGGACTCTTTGCACGTAAACCCTGTAGCTCATATTTTTTATCCCCAGAGTAGAAGCGCATGAATAGTTCCTGGAAATTCATCTCAATTGTGCCCAAGGTAGTAACCCATTAAACTCCCAAAACCATGTCTGCTCTAGCCATGGGTATAGCAAACATAGGGCTATCTATCATGTAGTCTCCCATGGTGAGTTTAATACTATGGCATTTCCCTAAACAATTGATTGTACCACCATCTGCAATCATAACCTGGAATTCGGGGGTAGGGTAGACAAAACAATTTAACTTTGCTGCTAGTTGCTTGTTGATGAAGTTATGTGTACTCCCTAAGTCAATCAATACTGTCACTATTTGTTTTTTAAGGAAACCCCTTACCTTGAGTGTTTGTGGGTTATTAATACTTGATAGTGCATGACAAGAGATAGTTGGTTGGACATCTTTAGAGTCCTCTACCACCACCACTGGATCTTCTTCATCCTTATCTTCATCATAGGTAGCCTCAATATAGAACAACTTCTTCTCATCACATTTATGTACTTTATGATATTTTCCATCACAGTTGAAACATAACCCTTTGGCCTTTTTCTCCTCCAATTGTTGAGGTGTCAACCTAATAGGATGAGTAAATGATGATGCAAGATCCTTGTGAACTTTGATACTAGGCAATTCTTCCCTTCTATTAGCCAAAAATTTTTCCTCCACTTGTCTCACCATAGTCATTGCTTCAAAGATAGAATTTGGACAAAACATGTATACCTCATGTTGAATGTGATCCTTGAGACCACCCAATAATAAATCATTCAAGTTCTCTGTAATTGTATCCACTCTTAAGGAAAGATTTTGGAATTGTTGAATATAATCCTTGACTGATCCTATTTGTTGAAGTTTAGCTAGTTGGCTAAAGAAGTTGTCTGTCATACTATTGCTATATTGTGCTTGGAGTTCTTCTGTAAAAATTGACCATGAGATGGTGAGACCCTTTTTCCTTCAATGAGTACAAAGCCAACGATACCAAATGAATTGATCTGGTTCTAGATATAGGGAATCTATCGTGACCTTTTATCCATATGGGATTTGATGTACTTCAAAAAAATTCTCCATTTGGTTTATCCATGTTAGAGGATCCTTACCTTCGAACTTGTGCATATCCACCTTTGGAAAAAAATTCCTAGATCCCACAGGAGTATTAAAATTTGTGTCATTATTAGCCAACTTGAAGGTTTCACATTGGTTGCTTGAGAACTCCTTTCTTGGTTTATTCATATAGGCGCTTAACATGCTTCATATATCTGATATATCTCCTCTTAGGTCACACATATCCCTCTTAATTCAGGAAACCTCCTCCTTGAACTTACTTATTTCCTCATTGGGATTACTATCCTCTATTGTTTCCCCATCTTTATCAGAGGATTTCCCAGGTGTGGCAGCATTCTTTTTGCCTCTTGTTGTAGGCCCCATCATGATGGAAACCAATATTTTTGAAATAAATCACACAAATGAAATGTAAATTCTCTTAAATTTTTATTGTAACTTACTAGGACCAAGATACCACTAACCCAGAAAAAACTCCAAAAAATTAGCAAATTTATTGCATTGAGAGTGAATTTGTTAGAAACCCTAATTTTGTAAAAACTCACTTATTTTTCCTTCAATTTATTTAATATTTGGACTGTAGTCTCCTCTATTATGTCCTCAAAAACCCAATACAAATTATGCTCCAATTTGGCAGGATGTGAGAGATATGTAGATCTCAAATAAATTGTGTAGAAATCATAATTCTGTAATAATTCACTCAAATCTGCTCCAATTCCTATGAAATATGGACTGTAGCTTCTTTAATATGGTCTTAAAAAACCCTTTAAAAATATTTTAAAAATTCTCTAAAATCTGAAATTTATGCTCTTCCCAAAATCGCCTCCAATGTTGCGAAAAAATCTTGCCTCTACGGTGTCAAGATCATGCTCTGATACCACTTGTAATGAAATAAATTGCACAATGGAAGAAGATAATATGAAATATTCTACAAATACTTGATAATAACTAAGAATAACATGCCACTTCGAGGGGGCAACCTCCAAATATCTCTAATAAAAACACACTTCACAATATGATGATGAAATAAGATTCACATCCTCCTATATATACCTGATTATGCTTAGGATGAATAGACACACCCCAATATAACACTTATTCTGACTTATCTAACTAAATAATAATATAATAATGATAACATGACTTAATTAGGAGTTAAGATAGCCACAATCCGAATATTCATAACTCTATGTACACCAATATTAAGGGCATAACAAGATCCTTGAATGTAAAGTGGAAAGGTGGATTCAAACATCAAAACACTAAAATATTAACAAATCCAATTTTCCACTAAACATTTTGGTGAACCCATGTTTTTAGACTTAAATTACAACTTTCTAGGTGTTTGTTGTTAGATTTGCCTTGATTTCATTCATTCATATAGTCTTGCATCTTATTGCATTGAAAAAATTACAAAAAAATTGAAAAATTTGCAAAAATTTTAAAACCTTAGCTTGCATTTTCATATAGCTCACTAAATTGCATCAATTCTTTCTAAATTTCCCTAATTCATGATTTTTGCATTAGATATGATATAAACTACAGAAAAATACAAAAATATATTAATTTGCATTGCATTTTCATCATAAATTTGCTAGGCTTTTGTAGAAATTTTGACAATTTTCATTAAACCTAGTAATTCCAAAATCTAGGGTTAGTAGGAAAAATCTTCTTTCATATTTTTCTACTGATTTTAGAGGCTCATTCAAATTTTTATTTGTCTTTAGTCTTGCATTTTAGTGTAATTTTGCATTTAGATTCAAAATATTTGCATTTTTGCATAGAAAATTTCAACAAAAACTAGCATTTTTCATGCATTTTCATTAAATTTGCATTAGCACTTTGCATGGTCAACCTTGGAATTCATTTTAAGATCTGAGAACATTTCATTTTAATCATAAAACAGACCTTAAAATATTCACATATCATTTTGTGTCAAGATCTAAAACCTAGGGCTTCAAAAATAATGATTTTCACTAAATTTGGCCTTATCGACTCTCTAAACTTGCACCATAGGCGTGTTGTGAAGAGTATTTTTGCACAAATTAGTTTTTATCAGGGTAATTGATTTCTTCCTTCCTAAAAAACTTCACAACACCCTTTGATTGGCCTCTTACATTGAAAATTTGGTGAAAAACTACACATTTTGACCATTTTTGCCCTAGGGTTTGACCTAGTTTGCACTCTAAGTGTGTTGTGATAAATTTTATGGATTGAGGTGACTGATACCATCATTTTTATTTTCTATACCTCCTGAAATTCATTACAACACCTCTTTTTCTAGGTCTTGGAATTGAAAAACAATGAAAAATAGCCTATTTTTGCTATATTTTCACTAGGATTTTACCTTAAGTGACACTAAAAGTGTGTTGTGCTGGGTATTTTGACATTAAGTGGATGTTACTACTGATATAATTTTCTTTCTATCATAATTTTCCTCACAACACCCTTGGTTATGCCCTTTTGCATTGAATTTTGGTGAAAAAAGTGCCTACTTTGACATATTTTCACTATATTTTGACTTGGCATTAACTTGAAATAGCATCAGGAGTGTGTTGAGAAGGATACTTTTTCTGTTTTGGACTGATATCAAACATATCACTTTCTACCCTTGACTAAAATCCTTACAGTACCCTTTGGTTCATTCATTTGCATTGAAAAAGTACGAAAAACCATGCGTTTTAAGGCCATTTTTGCATATATATTTACACTTGCCTTTGCTATACTTTTGGAGAAACTTATAAATCTTATTTGAACACATAAACATGGCCTCTAATCACAACAACAACAATAGGTTCCCTCCTAGACATTACATGAAAAGAAAAGTCCCTGAACTCGAAATAGTATTTACACCTCATGATAGAACAATTAGTGATTTTGAAGGACCTCTTTACATCACCATGAGGAAACAATGTGGATGGAACTCTTATTGATCCTAATTGCATGACTAATGTTGCCACTAAAAAATTCCTCTTTTCAAATCAATTAATACAAGGTCCTTATAACCCTTCGAACTTGACGATTAAGACACATATGGGAACCTTAAAGAAACCATTGGGTAAGATATCATTGTTAGTAACTATATTTGAGAAACATGTTGAACAATGGTTTGATATTACCCCCGATTCTGATACCTTTGATATAAAACTTGGAATCCCTTGGTTAAAGGTTATGAAAGTGGTCCCTTCAACTATTTATAAATGTGTTAAATTTCCTTTGAATGGACAAGTGCATGTCATTCATCGAAATACATACAAACCTTCAAGTACACAACAATTCTTCACTTTGGATTACTTTTGCAACAAAAATAATGAAAAGTTAGAGGTACGAATAAACTTTACATTTTTGAGCTATAGAAATTACAAAGCAAAACTTTTACATCCAATACCTAGTCTTCCTATACAAGAAATGACAAAAGACAAACAACCCACATGTGAAGAGAATCTTAGATCAAAAGGACAAGGTCCCTATGCTGAGGTTCCTCCCCCAATATCCTTCCAAGGACTGGGAGGTCATTGTCAACAACAAAACATTCCACCACGACAAATGAGATTTGATCCTGGTGCTTCATCTTCTAAATTGCACAAGCCTATGAAAGAGGATAGCCCTATCTTACAAGAGATAATTGGTAAAAGAAAACGAAATAGGAAAGAAAGAGAAAGAAGAAAAAGGAGACAAGCCTATGCTATAAACCTTGCCTCTCAACAAGAAAACATTGATCCCAACATTCAACCAAACAATAGTGATTATAATAATGAACAAAATGATGAGTAGGATATGAATATGGCTATGATACCTTATGCCTCACTTTCCTCCAACATTAGAGAGTGGGAAGATGGTGACAATGATTTGCTTATAGATAACCTCTAGCCTGACAGGGGCCCTACAGGTAAGTATCTCTAACCCTCTATCTCTCTTGCGATGTGCTTCCACCATGATGTGTTATGTGTTGTTTAGGCCCCCTAGGATGACCTTAGATTCTCTTGTAAGGTTCAGGATACCAGGAGACCAACTCTGTTGTGACCTTCTTCTATTTGTATCATCATTCTTCTATATCACTTCTCTCTTTGATTTCATTGTTGTGTGTTGTGTCTTACAGACATAGCATCGTAGTTGGTGACCTAGGGTCACCCTCCTACGTGATTGTCCCTAAGACACTTGCTTCTCTTCTCTGATTTATTGTTTCCCTACCTCAAGTGTTTCCACCTAGCGGGCGGATGATGACAAACATTTATATTGATGCGGACCTAGTGTCCCTTTCGAGAGCAATCAAAAAATGGACTTAGTTCCTAAAATGATGATGGGGTTGTATACCTTATCTGACACTTGGCTAGTGGAAGCATTCGTGCTTTCTGCATAGTGATGATTTTGATGTTGTTGTATCTCATTTACAAATCATAAATAATATTGTTGCTCCATGCACTTTGTCTACCTTGAATCTTGCATACTTGAGAATTCATATGCATTGATGTTGTTTATCATGATGTTGTAGACACTAACATATTTCTTGTAGGGATGTGTTTGTGGGAACATTGGGTGATCGTGAAGTACATGTCACCTCCGAGGGGCATGGGCTTTGTGAGAGCTTGTGTTCCCTTGTGTGTTTTCTTCCTACCTTAACGTGCTTGATATCGATACCTAATATCAACCACCTTAAGGTTGGGGCATGTATAAGGTAAATTGTCTATTGTAGATATTAGCTATGTGCTTGTCCTCAGGTGCAGTCTTAAGACTTGCTCAATGAGTGCATCTTGCATCCTGAGTTTGTTTACAATCAATCATGTAAGCCCTCTGTGGAGGCGAGATATCACGTATATCCTTTTTATCTTAAGCTCTCTGCGGAGGCAGGGATGGTGTATTTCTCAGAGTGGATTGCATCATCCTGTCATTTTCAAAAGTCATCTGTGGAGGCGGGGAGTGGTTCTGTGACTAACTCAACCCTTAAGCATGTTTTAGGTGATTGTTGTGGTGAAGCCCAATCATCAGTGTGTGCCTATAATGTGCCTGAGATGGTGTTGGACCTAGAAATAGGTACACTCCATTGCTTGTCTGCCATGTTTTCTTAGTGTCTTCAAGAGTGTGTGTTTGGCATGCTTGTTGCTCCATATGCAGTCTAAAGACCTGCTTGATGAGTGCATGCTACATTTTGGGAGGTTTTGCATGTCTTGCATGTGTGTTGCCCCATATATACAGTCTAAAGACTTGCTCAAAGAGTACATCCTACATTGTGGGAGGTTTGTTTACTTTCCAGTACTTGAATTTGTATTTCATATATATGAGAAAAAGAAAAGAAAAGAAATAATGCCTATCTTCCATGCATTAATGTGTCTTCTATGCATTGACTGTCTTCTTCGTGTTTTGCATGACTATAACTGTCTTCTCAGTGTTTGCATGACTGTTACTGTCTTCTATGTGATTGGCATGTCTTCTTTGTGCTTGGTGTGTTTGTTGTATTTGTGACCATACTTTAATGCATGTATTGGCCTTGCGTTTATACATACATTAAAGTGGGGGCTAAATGTAACATCAAAAAATGTCCCCTTCAGGGCTTTTCCCTCATAAGGTTTAGCTCCCGAGTCGTTAGCATGCATTTAGGACATCTTAGTTCATATTTTGGCATCCCGATGGAATGAGACCTAGGTAACATGACAAATGAGACCTAGGAGGACCCCTTGAGCTGTACCTTGCCCAAAATAGGGGGAGGACTTAGGCGCCCATGCCCTAGTCCTATCCTATTTTGGGGCAGCCCTAATTTCTGGGTGTTGGTTTATGACCGTTATTTGGGTCCTTTGCCGACACGGTAAGTTTGAATTTTTAAAATCTTGGCAGGAATGTTTGTAGTTGCATATAAAAGTATGCTTAGGTATTCATTTAGAAACTAGATGGAAATTGTGATGTTCAAGTCTTCTCAAGGTAATTCAAGGCTTTCATTATGTTGCAAGAGCAGACTTGTTTTGTTTATGTGTTTGTATTTGTAGATTTGAGCATTCATCTTCTCATGGAATGAAGAGCATCTTCCTCCCATGAGATCTTCACTACAAGGTGATATCATTATGCTTTCTATCATTGTTTCATTTGGATTTGGCCTCTACCTCATAAGGGCACACTCTCTCTATCTGACAAAGGTGTTTGGAAGACTTAAGTGTCCTTCCGGGGCTTGACTGAGGCAAGCTCCTAAACACCACAACCCCCAAACCAAGTTCTTGTGATTGCAGGTTACAGGTTGAGGAGCTGGACTGAGTGGAGTTGTAGAGAAGCATATTGGAGTGTCTAAAGTGTCGGAAGGGAAGAAAATCTGCCTCCTGGACTAGGGCGCCCGCTCCCTAGGCACTGAAGTTCCATGTTGGGAAAATCTCTGATATAGAAGATTCAGGTTACAGATCTTGTTGCCAGATCCAGACAGAAAATAGGGCCTTGGACTTGGGTGCCCATTCCCATGTCCCTGACTTTTCTACCTTGGGTCCCTAAAAACTGTTATATTCAAGACATACAACTAAGAGGGGGGGTGAATCAGTTATCTCAAAACTTTCTTCCTATTAATCACTTAAATCCTCTATAATTCAACAGCATAATAATAAATCAATCATGCAATAATTCAAGAGCATAAACACATTAACACATATGACACCAAGATTTTAACATGGAAAACCTAGTTAAGGGAAAAACAACGGGGTGACTAACCCAAGATTGTATTCTCTGTTACAAGAATAAGAAGAACAAATGGCACATGCCAATTAGGGCTCACTACCCGAGCACACTGCTCACAAGAGGCTCACTACCTACAGGAGACACATTGTCTACAGAATAATAAATATTACATACTTGAACTGAAGAATATCATCTTCACCATGCTTGAGTCAGTTCCATTTAATCTCAATACTTCTGCTCTGCCTTTCACTCTGCTCCTCTCTACCGCACACTCATCTCCACAAGATACTTTTGAAATGACTTCACAACTCTTATTTATACAAGACATTGACTTAGGGATAATCATCCAAGTTGGCTCACTTTACAGAGCAAATACAACTTGAATAATTACAAAAGACTTCATGCGATTCATCACACTGTTGACTACATAGATCTGGGACTTCAATCTTTTAGGAACACACCATGCTTCATAGAACATCTTCAAGATCATCCACAGGATGTGTAACTCATCTAGTTGGCTAGACTTAGGAAGAACATCATCATCCAGAAGTAATTCTTCAATTACGAGCTCAATCTTCAATGCAAACCACCAACACGAACTAGACACAATCCAAAGACCTCCACAAGCTTGTCTGAATCACCAAGAACATCCACACTATTTCTACTTACTGAAATCTTTCTCTCCTTCATTTGAAACCTCAAGAACACAATCTGTCATCACTGTCATATTGGAATAGATGCTTGTGGACCTCCAGACCATGAACCAATTGAGTTGTCAATTCACATTGACTTCCTAAACACTCCACCAAATCCACAGAACAAGATATTGCATTTCTAGATCTCACCAGACCTATCTGTCATTCTGTCACCTCTGAACATTTGCCAGAACCAGTTTTACTCAAGTGGCCATAACTTCTTCAGATCTTCATGTGGACCTCTCAAATCTTTACTGGATCATATTAAGACACATATCTACCAACCCTTTTATACGCATCCTCTGATCTTCATCTTAGCTGGAATCTTCACCTCACTGTCTTCACTATTCTTCTCTGTTCCTGATAGGACTAATTTTCTCAATATCCTCAACATACAACTCATCCAATCCTTATCATCAATGCAACATGAGTATGTTGACATCAATGACAACACCAGTTAGGCCCGTACTTGCAACAAAAATAGGTACTCTGTAATTTGGTATTCTGCTTCTGTTTGTAGCAGCATTTTTTGTAATTCATCAATTTACTTCTGTTTTTACATAATTAGGGTTTTAATGGTTAATTGAGCATATGAGAGAGAAAATTAACAATTAAACACCCTAATCCAAGCTTTCCTACATCTCACATCGATCTATGGTATGATAGTGAATTGCCACTCGACCCTAGATCCTTGAATGTAAAGTGGAAAGGCAGATTCAAACATCAAAACACTAAAACATTAACAAATCTAATTTTCCACTAAACACATAGAATTCGTCATAACTTATGCGTCATATAATCTATCATAAATCCTTACACATGACCACAAGGTGCTGACACATTGAAAAAACATGCCAAGTCAACATGGGATGCCTACGTCCTCATATGAGGAAAAAATTACATCTAGTTGGCTTCCATGTAGGAAGACACTTCACCCTGCTAACTCTCACAAAGTGACAAAATAAATTTTACATGTTTAATTACAATAGTAGGGTAAAATAAATAAATAATTAAATACCAACATTAGGAATTTGTAAAAGTTGAGAAACTTGAATTCCCAACAATTAATCACATAGTTATCTATTGTGGATAATTAGATTTGATAATTTTATGCATACACTTTCATTGTAGATGTTCATTAGTTTCTCAACAATAGGCTAATAAAGTTGTCTTAAATTTGTTTAAATTTAAAATTTGAATTTATTTAATATGTATGGATTTAATAAAGAAATAATTAACAAACATAATATTTCCATAGTCCATGATAATGAATTAATGCTAAAAACTAACACATAGTTATATCCAGAAGTACTCTCAACTCTTAGAAATAAGTGCTTTGCATATAAATTTTTCATTGAAAAGCAAATGTTGCTTTAAAAATAAGGGTGACTATAATTTAAAAAAGTTACAAGATTAATATATATTTTTTAATCCAACTATTTGGGTTAATAAGAGTCAATAAGAAAACAGCTAGAAATCAAAATTGGATGGCTTAAAAGGTAGGTGTGATATTGAACTTTGATGGGGCTTCTTGAGGGTGTTAGATTCAGGGCAGACAACTGAGAGGGGAGGGGGTGAATCAGTTATCTAAAACTTTGTTGCAATTTACAAAATTAAATCCACTCATCATAATAATAATTCAATCATGGAAACACAATACATTAAACCAAGAGCAGAAACACATTCACACATAAGACACCAAGATTTTGACGTGGAAAACCTGGTTAAGGGAAAAATGATGGGGTGATTAACCCAAGATTGTATTCTCTGTTAGAAGAATAGAAAGAACAAAATGGTACATGCCAATTAGGGCTCACTGCCCGAGCACACTGTTTAGAAGAGGCTCACTGCCTACAAGAGACACATTGTCTACAAATTAATGAGTATCACATACATGAACTGGAGAATAGCATCTTCACCATGCTTGAATTAGTTCCATTTGAGCCCAATACTTCTGCTTTGCCTTTCATTCTCCTTCTCGCTACCACACTCTCATCTCCACACAACACACTTTGAAATGACTTCACAATTCCTTATTTATACAAAACATAGACTTAAGAATAATCATCTAAGTCAGAAAACATCTACAAGAACATCCGCAGGATGAGTAACTCATCCGGTCGGCCAGTCTAAGGAAGAACATCTTCATCTGGAAGTAATCCTTCAACTGCAAGCTTAAACTCCAATGTAGACCACCAACACAAACTGGACACGATCCAAAGACCTCCACAAGCTTACCTGAATCACCAAGAACATCCACACTTCATCTGCTTACTAAAATTCTTCTCTCCCTCATCTGGAACCTCAAGAACATAGTCTGTCATCACTATCACAAAGGAATAGATGCTTGCGGACCTCCAAACCATGAACCAATCAAGTTGACACTTCACAAGGACTTCCTAAACACTCCACCAAATCCACAGAATAGGATATTTCATTTCCGGATCTCACTGGACCTATCTGTATCACTCTGTTACCTCTAAACACTTGCTGGAACTAGTTTTACTTGAGTAGCCACAACTTCTTTAGATCTTCATACGGACCTCTGAAATCTCTACTAGATCACCTTAAGACACATATCTACAAACCTTTTAAACTGCATCTTCTGATCCTCATCTTAACTTGGACTTTTACTTTGCTATCTTCACTATTCTTCATTGTTCCTGAATGACCAATTTTCTTAATATCCTCAGCACACAGATCATCCAATCCTTATCATTAATGCAATAGGAGTATGTTGACATCAATGACAACACCGGTTAGGCCCATACTTACAACAATCTCCCCCTTTGTCATTGATGGCAACATATGATGTGAAAAACTATTTTGACCATCAAGACAAGAACTTCTCCCTACTGTCACAACTCCCCTTATCAGAAACAACCATTCACATGTCTTCTCTTTCTTTCCTGCTCCCCCTTTGATTAGCAACCACTTGTTTTTCACATGTCTTCTCTCCCCCTTTGACATCAATGGAAAAGGGCACATACTTGCAACTCCACCACTTCAGAATCATACCAGCTACTCCCCCTAAGTAGCAGCTCCCCAACATCAATCTGGACCACAAGATATGACTGTGATACCCACCGGACTGATACACATCAGTGCACCTTAGTTTATCACCGGAGGGGAAATAACCCCTAACTTCTCCCTGCGATACTCAAAAGAATCCTTAGGTAGAGGTTTAGTAAAGATATCTACAATCTGATCCTTAGATGGCACAAACTCCAATCTAACTTTATTCTTGTTCACTTGCTCTCTCAAAAATTAAAACTTGATGGATATATGTTTAGTCTTTGAATACAACACCGGATTCTTAGATATGTTTATTGCACTTGAATTATCACAGAAGATTGTGATAGGCTCCTCATATTCCACTCTTATGTCTCTTAACATTTGCTTCATCCACAAAACTTGAGTACAACTACCTGCCGTTGTAATATATTCTGCTTTTGTAGTGGACAGAGATATTGCCTCTTGTTTCTTTCTTAGCCAAGAAACTAACCTCTTCCCTAAAAAGAATGCTCCACCACTGGTACTCTTCTGGTCATCCACATCTCCTGCCCAATCCACATTTGTATATGCATGAAGAGAGAAATCATGATCTCTGGGATACCATAATCCATACTCTTAACTATCCCTTTTAATTATCTAAAAATCCTCTTGATTGCCATGACATGAGATTTTCTAGGATCATCCTGGAATCTAGCAACAAGACCAACAGCCTACATAATATTTGGTCTAGTTTGAGTGAGATACAACAACCCTCCAATCATTGACCTATAATTTTTCTGATCAGCCTTAGGTGAGTCATCATCTTTGCTTAATTTGCATCTGTTGTCATGGGAGTATCCATTGGCTTTGAGTCCTCCATCCCAAATTTCTTCAACAATTCTTTCACATATTTGGACTGAGAAATGAAGATTCCTTTTTTTGTTTGAGTGATTTGTAGACCCAAAAAGAAATTCATTTCCCCAAGCATGGACATCTCAAATTCACTTTTCATTTGATTTGCAAAGGTTTTACACATACTAGCTCTTCCTCTAAAAATGATATCATCAACAAACACTTCAACAATCAAGATGTTTTCATAATCAATTTTGAAATACAAATTACTGTCAGCAGTACCTTTGTTGAAACCAATCTTCAAAAGATGCTTATCCAATCTTTCATACCAGGCTCTTGGGGCTTTCTTGAGTCCATATAGTGCTTTCTTCAACTTGTAGACCATATCACCATGATCAGACAATTGAAATCCATCCGGTTGCTCAATGTATACTTCTTCTTCCAAGTCACCATTCAGGAAAGCAGACTTGACATCCATCTGATATTCTTTGAAATCCTTGTAGGCAGAAAATGCAAGAAATAATCTGACTGCTTCAATTCTTGCCACCGGAGCAAAAGTTTCTTCAAAATCAACTCCTTCTATTTGAGAATAGCCCATGTAGACCAATCTGGCTTTATTTCTGATTACTTCACCAACTTCATTCAGTTTGTTCCGGAAGACCCATTTGGTTCCAATCACATTCTTGTTTATAGGACTGGGAACAAGATTTGAAGTGTGATTTTTCTCAATTTGCATCAGCTCTTCCTCCATTGCTTTAGTCTAGTTTTCATCATTGCAAGCTTCATTCACTGTCTTAGGTTCAATCTTTGAAATCAGATAATACTCTTCTGAATCTTGAGCAATCCTTCTTCTTGTTTGTACACCTTTGCTTTTATCCCCTATGATCTGATCTTCAGAGTGGTTTAGTCTTACATACCTTGGAACTTTGGGAGTTTCTTGCACTTCTAAATCTTGATCAGGCTCATTAAAACTCATCTCTTCTTCCTAATTTACCAGATCAGTTTGAATCTATTTTTTAGAGGAGGCTTGGGCTCCTTGAATCAGAACACCATTATGATCATCTTCATCATATTCATAAAACCTTGAGAGTTTTTCAATTCCTTCATCAACCTTTACATTTGTACTTTCTATTATCTTTCTCAGTCTCTTGTTATAACACTGGTATGCTTTGCTCTGAGTAGAGTAACCCAAAAATATTCCTTCATCACTTCTAGCATCAAAACTTACCTAGATCTTCATCTCTTTTAATGTAACACTTGCTACCAAAGACTCTGAAATACCTCACAGTAGGAGTGATGCCAAACCAAAGTTCATAAGGAGTCTTACCAGTATTGCTTCTTATTTGAATTCGATTGAGAGTATAGACTGCAGTGCTGACAGCTTCTCTGCAATAGATGTGAGGAATATTTGCTTCCATCATCATGGTCCTAGATGCTTCCTAGATGGTCTGGTTCTTCCTCTCAACTACTCCATTCTGTTGTGGAGTCAACTAGGTCAGCATGCAACATATGAAACTTGTATACCAAAGTTGTACCTTATCAACTTGATCCTTGTACAAACAACAATGCGAACCCATACAATCATTCAGGAAAATTCATATAGGTAAAGACCTATATTTGAACCACTTAGAATAATGATTTAAACATTATCTCCTTACTACACATTGATCCAACTATTTGTCGGCCTTATTCCAAAATATGTACTTAAACCTTATTATCTATCACATCATAACTTTCAATGTGAACCATATGAGACTTTGAAATTGATAACCAACATTCATTATGAGCCTCTTATCACACCTTCAGAACTGCATGTTATAATATTCTTGTGTGGTGAAATGTGAATCTCAAAACTGTTACCTCTGCCTTGCAAAATATTATCAAACTGAAAGTCGATACTGGAGAACTTGTAGAATGTGATCCAATGAACTTTAAGATCTACAAATATGGATTTAGATGCTTATGCCATGTATCTCTATTGCCTCAAATCCACAAATCAAAATATTCACCAACGAAGGAATGTGGACCAACTTACTCAAATATTCTACACTGTTTCTATCTCATCTTTGTTCACCCAGACTTAGAAAAATCATAGTATGACTTCCGGAGGAAGTCAAGACTTGAACACTGGAACATAACATCACCAGATAGCTATGAATAACATACCAAAACCACATAATGTGATCTTCAACTGTGGAGGCATACCATCACAATTACTGTCACTCATTCCTTGCTCTATACTGTCCATAATCATTCTGACTAAGTTAGTCTTTTGGACCAAAATCCCTTTACCATGCCTTGTTGCCATTGAATGACAACATACAATAATTCTACCTTAACCATCAGAGAAGTGTCTCTTGACTATGCTACCAACAAACTAAACTTCAAAGAATCAAATTTGTCTTCATCTTCTTCCAAAGTGTCTTCCAAAAGTATCTAAGAAATTTGGTATCTTTGTCAGAAATTATGCTCTTAGGTAATCCATGCAATCTCACAATCTCCTTGAAAAATAGGTCAACTACATGTACTGCATCAGTTGTCTTCTTACAAGGTATGAAATGTGCCATCTTTTAAAATATGTCCATCACTACAAATATTGAATCAATGTCCCTTCTATGTCTTTGGTAATCCCATTATGAAATCCATGCTTATGTCTTCCCAAGGTTTCTCTGGTACTGTCAAAGGTTTATACAATCTAGTATTCTGACTACTTCCTTTTGCAACTTGACAAAGTCTACAACTCTGCACAAATTTCCTAACATCCTTATGTATTTGAGGCCAAAAATAATTTTCACTTACTAAAGCCACTATCTTATCAATGCCAAAATGTTTTGCCAATCCACCCCTATGTTTCTCTTTGATCAAATTGTCTCTCATTGAACTCCTAGTTATGCATAACCAACTTCCTTTGAAAAACATATCTTTCTGAATGAAATGATCCAACCACTTACTCCTATCTGTCATAATAGGTTCCTTACATGCTTTCTAAGGTTTTGCAAAATCACTATCTTCCTCAAACATGTTCTTTAATTCCTCAAATCCTAACACTTCAACTCTCATCTCTATCAACAAATTTCTTTTCCTACTTAATGCATCTGCAACTTTGTTTGATTTTCTACTCCTATGCTTCAACACAAAAGTATAACTCTACATCAACTCTACCCATCTCATATGTCTTTGATTCAACTTTCGTTGACTATTCAAATACTGCAAAGATTGATGATCTGTATACAACATGAACTCCTTATGCAACAAGTAATGTATCCACTTCTTCAAGGCTTGAATTATGGCATAGAACTCCTTATCATAAACTGAATATCTTATCCTTGCATCATTCAACTTCTCAATGAAATAGGCTACAGGTCTACCTTCTTGACTTAACACTACTCCTATTGCATTTCCACTTGCATCACAATCTACTTGAAATACCTTATTGAAATCTGTTAATGCCAACATAGGTTGCTCTATTACTTTCCACTTCAATAATTCAAAACTTCTATCTACTCCTGATGTCCACTTAAAGTCTTTTCTGTCACCTCTCATTGTCTTTGTCATAGGGTTACATACTGAACTGAAATTTCTGATGAACTTCCTATAGAAACTTGCTAATCCATGAAATGATCTGACTTCTCTAATGCTCTCCGATGTAGGCCATTCAACAATTGCTCACTTTCTCAGGGTCTATCTTCAATCCTTCTGTAAAAATCACAAATCCTAAATATACCAATTCTTTCTTCATGAAACTACACTTTTTGATGTTTATTAATAATTTCTCTTCTCTCAGTCTCCACAATACTTGTCTTAGGTGCCACAAATATTCTTCTTTTGTCTTACTAAAAATTAAAATGTCATCCAAATATACAATAACAAACTTACCCAAGAATTTCTTCAAGACTTCATTCATCAATCTCATGAAAGTACTCAGTGCATTTGTCAATCCAAAAGGCATCACTATCCACTCATACAATCCTTTATTTGTCTTAAAAGTAGCCTTCCATTCATCTCCCTCTCTAATTCTGATTTGATGGTATCCACTCTTCAAGTCTATCTTTGTGAAATATTTTGCTCCACTCAAACAATCCATGATATCATCCATCCTAGGTAAACGAAATATATACTTAACTGTGATCTTATTTATTGCTCTAGAGTCTATACACATTCTCCATTCCCCATCTTTCTTCAGTGCTAGCACTGTAGATACTACACAAGGGCTTAAACTTTCTCTAATCAAACCCTTCCTCAACAACTCATGTATCTATCTATTCAGTTCTTCATTCTCCATCAGTGTCATTATGTGTGTTGCTTTGTTAGGCAAACTAGCTCTGGGTATAAGATCCATGTGATGATTGATACTCCTGATTCATGGTAATCCTTCAGGTACATTATCTGAATATGATGTCTTCATATTCTCTCCGCAACTCAGTCATCTCCTCTGGTTGTGTTTCTTTAGTCTCCTTCTTTAATGTTTCATGCTTCTTAGGGATCAAAGCATAACACATATTCTCGTGTCTCAAACCATCCAGAAATTTTCTTCCATCTACCAAACAGATTCTAGCATTCCCACATACTTCACTCTTAGGATTATCTTCCAAAGGAATCAAAGTAATTCTTTTTCCATTTGATGTTATAGTATAAGTATTCTTTCTCCCATCATGTATAGCTTTCCTATCCTACCAAGGTCTACCCAACAAGATATGACATACATCCATAGGCATAATATCACACAATACTTCATCATGATAAGCTCCAATATGAAATTTCACCAAACATTGTTCACTCACTAGTACCTTATGATCATCCTAAATCCATGCTATCTAATATGGCTTAGAGTGTTTCAATCTTTCCAAATTCAGCTTAGTTACCATCTCCTTTGAAACTAGGTTATTTGAACTACCACTATCAATTACAACTTTAAACATTTACCTCCTGATTTGCATCTAGTTTTGAACAAAGTTTTCCTATGTGGTGGTTCCTCATTTATCTCTGTTTGAAATAGGGCTCTCCTCATGAAAAGTGACTCTCCTTTCTCAGGTTTACCAACTGAACTGGGTGATCCAATAGGTTCTTCTTCTAAATAGGTTGCTCTTCCACTGTTCTCTATCCTCTTGTTTGTACTCCCCTGATTACATTCAAATGCTCTTTGTCCTCCTCCACATTTAAAATAGGTTCCTCTAAATGTTCTCCTATCAAGTCCTCTTCCTTCTCTTCTGTATCCTTCACTCTGGTACATGAATTAGGGTTTCCTCTATGGTAGAAAGTTTTTTCATCTCTCCGGTATGCATTGTTATCTCTGTCCTCCCTTTTGAATGTGTTCTCTTATCTGTTCTTCTCCGCATATGATCTTTCTCCTCCAGAAAATGTTCTACCTCTCTGAAATTTACCTCCTCTATCTCTCTATCTTTGATCACACCTCTTGTTCAACTTCTCTTCAACTTTCAGGGAAAACTGATTATCATGTCCTGATGTAAAGACATTGTTTAAATTAAAGATTTAAACAATATGGAAAAAGTTAGTTTAATTGCTTTTGTAAAATACGATATTTAGTCAAATTGAAGATAAAGATAATTATGTAAATATATATTATTGATATATAATATCTAATAAATAATATTATTATATTAATATTCCTTATTAAAATATAATATATCTATTTATGGTGGGTGGTAGGGAGGGCACCACCTCACTTTGCTGAGGTGGCTGTCTCGGCGGGTTGGAAAGGTATTCATTTTGGAGCAATCATTACTGGACAATGCCGGCAGTAGGTATAGGCTGGCAAGGATGGCTCTGTGCTGAAGTGATCCGGTTTTTCAAAGATAGGATGGGTGGCAGGTGATCGTGTGTGATTGGTCAGTTTTTTGGCTAGTTCCATTCCCTGGAGATTGTGGTGTGCGTTGGCGACATAATAGAAAGTTATTTCCTGAGAATCCCTCATCATTTGAAGTTAAGATAGTTCCCTTTTTATTGTGTTCGGCTCTTGGTTCTGGCTCAGAAAGATTTGTATGGCGATTCCTCCTCTGCCAATAGTCATACATCTTCTTGCAAGCTACCTAGATTGCGGTGGCATGGAATCTCCAATTTCCATTACTGCAAAAGTTAGACAAATGGCTTTTAAGGGGGAAATCATGAAGTAGAGGCTCAAGAGGGTTCTTAATGAAAATTATGTTTTCTCTGTTAAGGCGATGAAGCTCATCTTAAGAAAGAGTTTTGTCTCTGGAGGAGAAAGATACTACGTTGACTCTGATATCTCTTCCAGGTTGGTAGCAGCATTGTTGGATGTTTCTACTCCCAAGGAAAAGGTAAAGCTTCTGATGCAGCGCCTTTTCAAGGCTACATTTATGGAGGGGCTCGATGAGGTGCTCGCGACAACTGAAAGAGGAGGGGTTCTGAGGCCAAAATATTTATTCAAAGCCAATCAAATAGGGGTTGTGGTAGAGTATTTTCCTTGCATTCTTGACATCAGAGGAGCATAGTTGGTTGCACACAGGAGCAAGATTTGCAGAGGGAGGGATTTTCTAAAGAAATTGTTTAACCTAACTCCAATTGAAGGCTTCGACTGGGTCAGGGATTTTCGTGACTTCCTCTTTGAGGAAGGTGAGCTCTAAGGAACCCTTGCCAGATTGTGGATGGTGGCGGCCAATTTTTTCTCTGTACAGGTGGTATTCTTGTAATGTTTGTCTTGTTTTAGTTATCTAATGATGTAAGGAGCAGCAGTAGTTTGATATCCTTGTATAGTTTGTGTATATATCTGTTACTAGTAATATGGAAGTTTGGGTTGGAGTCAGAGGCTAGCCTCCTAAGTTTTATGTTTCAGTTTCAGTCAGTTTCTTTCTATGGGCAGCCTTGCATGGCTTTTGATTGTCAATACTGCATGACCCCTTGCTCACTTAGTTCAGTTTGGATAGGTTGAAAGTCTAATCTTGCCATGGTGGCATACACTGTGTTATTTTGGAAACTTTTTATTTATAATACAACTTCTCTTACCAATAAAAAAAAAATCTATTCTTATTGACAAGAGTAATAAATGACATTGATAAATATGAATATCAATAATATATAATATTATTATACTATATAACATAAATATTGCTATAATTATCAATATTGTTAAATAAATATAAACAGTAAATATTATTATTATATAATAATATTAAATATAATTATTATATAATAATATTAAATATAATTATTATATAATAATATTAAATATAATTATAATAATTATTAAATATTATTATAAAACTTAGAAGGATGACTTTATATAAGTCAATGGTCAATAAAGACCAAATGATTCAGTTCTCCATACAAAACTAAACAAATAAAGTAAAAGATAATTAAATAAATACAAGGAAGTCTTATCGAAGGATGTAATAGAAATTCAAGGCAGACCAAACACCACAATATATCAGAAATTGTCTCCTCTAAAGTGATCGCCCTTTTTAGCAAGAATAACAATAACCTTCAAATGCTAATATATATCAGGATCCACCTTTTATTAATCACTAATAAATATAATACAAAGTAGCAAATATATCCAAGGGGATTTTGATTGGCTAAAGACATCTAACATACAAAATTAAGAAGTCAGGGATCCTTTAAAAGGACGTCATTAAGGCTGCTAACAAAGAGGTACGATCCAAGAATGAATCATGACATTTAGGAAAGGATATTCATTGAGATATATATGGTATAATAAGTGATTTTCAAGGGGGATCATCAAAAGGAATATCGGCGAACAATTGAAAAAGATCATATCATCTGATTTTGATAAATAAAAAAGAAGTATCGAAGCATTATTCAGGCACTTTCCTTAAAGGCCCGCAAACAAGTATAAGTAGGCAGTGATAAATATGAACTAGAAGGATAGTGGGCTGCTACAGCAAAGGTAAGAATTAGAAAGTCTTATACCAGGAATTCTAAATCATCAATTCACCAGTTAGAAGATTAGAGATAAAAGAAAGGTCAGCATTCGTTATACAAAGGTATGATATATCTATTTCAATTCTTACTATGCACTCCCATATGTTTATTAGGAAATGAATAATTGTTTGATATTAAGTTGATCATTTCTTGATGGCACCATGATAATATGATTATGAAAATATAACTAAGGCATATTTATGGAAAAAGCAATCTAAGTCTTAAGAATAAGCTTAGTAATAAGATATGTTCACAAATGAATAATCAACTGATATGAAGCAATAGCAATTATAATAGTTAAAGGATATGAAATAAAGCAAGTTTATGAATGAATAGAAAGCATTAGTATAAAGATAGTATAATCAAATATAATATCTTGTGATCCAAGAGATCACTAGATAGAAAGAATAGTTACTAAGGCATAAGGTTGATAGGTAGGATGGAAGCTGGCCAACCATGGGTATTTAAAATGGTCCTTGTCTCATGACAAGTGGATTAGGGCCTTAGGGTAATACCTAAGGAGTATAATATGCCTTGGGGTAAAAGCCAAGGAAGGCCTTAGGGTAAAACCTAAGGAGTATAATAGGCCTTGGGGTAAAAGCCAAGGAGGGCCTTGGGGTAAAACCCAAGGAGTTTATTAAGGCCTTTGACTAAGTTGGTGAGTTATTCACCATTGAGTCGAAGGAGTTGAATATTGGACCCATGGGGACTAATTGGCCTATTACATCCTAACTAATCTTCCCTTATGAATGAAAGATTAGATGGAAATGATAATTAGGAGGAACATGATATAATGCATATCAATTATAATTATAAAGTTCTAATCCTAGATGGGAAATATAAGGATATGAATTTGATATTTTCCTATGAATATTATGATATGATTATTATGAGAAAGAATTGAGTACTAATGTTCTCTTTTTGCAAGTTGAATTTGTGTGCAAGATTTCAAAAATTTTGGGCTTGCTAGAAGGAGACATTACAAATGGTATTAGAGCAATCATCCTACCATCCTGTGTATACTTGTGAATTATGCTCTCATGTGAATACCTTGTGTATTACTTGTATTCATGCTTCATGCTTATTGTGTATACTTTGGTAGTACATGTATTTATGTGTATACTTGGTGACCTTGGGATGGTGGATGGACCCACAGTGTAGTATGGGATACACCAATCCTCTTTCCAATGGTCCGATAGTATACTTATTGGTGTTAATGCATCTTATGTGTATTCATACTTTGTGACTCCGTGTACTCATTAGTGTGCTTCATGACTTACGCTTCTTGTATATACTTGTATTCAAGGGCATACCTTGTGACTTATATATTCAAGTGTATACTCTATTTTCTGGATGCACATGTATGCTCTATGATTTTGTGCTCAAGACTATGTAATTGTATTCAAGTGTACACTCTATGACTTGTATTCACATTTGAGTGTATGCTCTATAATTTACATTTATATGTGTGTGTATGCTCCACATGCTTTACATTTGTTTATATGCTTCATGCTTTTATGGGTATTACTTCATGCTTTAACTTTATTGCCTTACTTGTATGGTTCCTATGTGTGTATTTATGTATATTCTATGTGTATTCACGTATTTTACTTCATGCTCCTGTCTGTGTGTATTTACACATATTCATGTGTGTATTTACGTGTATCACTTCATGCCTCTTATCTATGTAATCTTTTGCATTTTCGTGTATTTCTTCGTACTTGTATGCTTCCTATTGGTATGCTTGCATATGCTACATATAATTACTCATGTTTGATGTGCTTTCTCATATCTAATATATATATTCTCGGCATGTATACTATTCATATGCATGCCACTTGGACATTTATGTGTATACTTTGACAAGTGTATTTATGTATATTTCATTCCATAATTCATGTGTATTTAAGTAGATGTGCCATGCTTATGCTTTCATACTTCATGCTTCATAAGTATTCATACTTTATGCCTTATGTGATTCATGACCGGTGTGTATTTGTGTACTCCATGCTTGTACATAATGTAGATGCTTCCGTATCTACTTCATGCTTTACATTCATGTATATATGCCTCTTGCCTTGAGTGTATTTAAATGTATGCTTCATACTCTACATACGTGTGGATTCATTCTTACCTTATGTATATTAATGTATATGTTTCATATCTTATGTATATTCATATGTATGCTATAATGATTTATGTAATCATATGCATGCTTCATGTATGTATATGAATGTTTCATGGTCTAAGTGTATTCGTTAAGTTTATAAGCCATTCAAGTGTATGCTTCGTGACTATACTCTATGACTTGCATCTATATTCAATGAATACTCTATGATTTGTATTTGCATGATTTGTATATGGGTGCTTACTCTACAAATTGCATGACTTTGAGTGAGTGCTTTTGCAATTGTATTCATGTGTATGCTCTATGAAGTTGTAATTAAATTTTGAGTATGACTTTGACTTTGTATGCAAATGTATACTCTATGACTTGTAATTATATTTGAGTGTATGTTCGATGAATTTGTTCAAGTGCATACTCTATGAATTTGTAATTGTATTGTATTTTAAAATTGACTGAGTGTATGTGTATACTCTATGATTTTGTAGTTGTATGAAATTGTATGACTTGTATTCCAAATTGAATAAGTACATGCTCTATGACTTGTATTGGTATTTGAGCAAATACTCTATGACTTTTTATTCAAGGATTATTCTTTATTCAAGTGTATAATCTATGATTTGTATTCAAGTATATACTTTATGACTTTGAGTATATACTCTATGTCTTGTAATTGAATTTGAGATTACTTGATGATTGCAATTGTATTTGAGTGTATACTCGATGACTTGGATTGTATTTGAGTGCCTATTCTATGACTTGTATTTGAATGTATTCTCTATGTAATCAATTGTATACGTTATGACTGCGTGTATTTGAGTATATACTCCATGATTTTGTGTGTTCAAATGTATACTACATGATATATGTATGTACTCCATGACTTATGTATGTTCAAATGCACATACTTTTCGTGTGTATACTTGAGTGTTACATGTATGCTTCATGCTTTGTAATACATGTATTTGTATTACATACTATGTGCATGCTTTGTATACTTTTGCGTATTATGTATTAAAAGTATGAGTTTTGTGTATGCACCATGTACTACGTGAACTTATGATTTATGTTTCATATATAATTGTGTGCATATACTTCAACATTGATCTTCTCTCTTCTATAATCTTCTCTATCATAAATTGTCTCCACGCTATCTATTATCACTATTAAACACATCTAAGATCTACCTTCTCTACAACATCATTGGATTCATCTTTCCAAATTTTCAAAATGTCTCGTCACTTATTAGAATCACAATCATTTTGCTCTTTGCTAAAGCATGTTCATAATAATATTGGATCAAAATCATGACTTCATCTCAACATATGGGAAGGTAAATATTAAAAATGCAAGGTAATGAAAGAACCCATTATTGCTTGAGGACAAGCAATTTTGAATGGGGAGAGCTGTCATGTCCCGATGTAAAGACATTGTTTAAATTAAAGATTTAAACAATATGACAAAAGTCAGTTTAATTGCTTTCGTAAAATACGATATTTAGTCAAATTGAAGATAGAGATAATTACGTAAATATATATATTATTGATATATAATATCCCATAAATAATATTATTATATTAATATTCCCTATTAAAATATAATATATCTATTCTTATTGACAAGAGTCATAAATGCCATTGATAAATATGAATATCAATAATATATAATATTATTATGCTGTATATGAGGCTAAATATATATAACATAAATATTGCTATAATTATCAATATTGTTAAATAAATATAAACAGTAAATATTAGTATTATATAATAATATTAAATATAATTATAATAATTACTAAATATTATTATAAAACTTAGAAGGATAACTTTATATAAGTCAATGGTCAATAAAGACCAAATGATTCGGTGCTCCATACAAAACTAAACAAATAAAGTAAAAGATAATTAAATAAATACAAGGAAGTCTTATTGAAGGATGTACTAGAAATTCAAGGCAGACCAAATACCACAATATATCAGAAATTGTCTCCTCTAAAGTGATCGCCCTTTTTAGCAAGAATAACAATAACCTTTGAATGCTAATATATATTAGGATCCACCTTTTATTAATCACTAATAAATACAATACAAAGTAGCGAATATATCCAAGGGGATTCTGATTGGCTAAAGACATCTAACATATAGATTTAAGAAGTCAGCGATCCTTTAAAAGGATGTCATTAAGGCTGCTAACAAAGAGGTATGATCCAGGAATGAATCGTGACCTTTAGGAGAAGATATTCACTAAGATATATATGGTATAATAAGTGATTTTCAAGGGGATCATCAAAAGGAATATCAGTGAACAATTGAAAAAGATCATATCATCTGATTTCGATAGATAAAAAAGAAGTATCAAAGCATTATTTAGGCATTGTCCTTAAAGACTTGCGAACAAGTATAAGTAGACAATGATAAATATAGACCAAAAGGATAGTGGGCTGCTACAACAAAGGTAAGAATTAGCAAGTCTTATACCAAGAATTCTAAATCATCAAATCACCAGTTAGAAGATTAGAGATAAAAGAAAGGTCAGCATTCGTTATACAAAGGTATGATATATCTATTTCGATTCTTACTATGCACTCCCATATGTTTATCAGAAAATAAATAATTGTTCGATATTAAGTTGATCATTTCTTGATGGTACCATGATAATATGATTATGAAAATATAACTAAGGCATATTTATGGAAAAGCAATCTAAGTCTTAAGAATAAGCTGAGTAATAAGATATGTTTGATGCAGAGCTTACAACACAAAGGGATAACAACCAACTTCATAGGAGGAAAGAGGATATAGGGGATGGTAGGACAATCAAGTCTTTTAGGCCCTAGTGGACCAAGCTGCAACACTTGACTCTAAACAGGACATGATTGTCCACTCATTCTCCATGGTTTCACAACTACACAATAACCCCTTTTTTAGGGTCATATACATGGGAACCTTCCAAACTTTCTAGGGACCCTAGACCTTCTAGGTTTGACTGTCCCAAGCTCACAAAACCACCAAAATACTTAGAAGGTACCTCCTTGTACCACTTCTTTCATAGGCTGACCTATTTCCTTGTAGCCCTGTTAGAGAGGTTTTTGAAGCATAACTTTCAGAATACATGACAAACCCACAAAAAAAATACATTTTCAAGTACCCATTATGGAGTTACATAACATATTAAACATGCAAGGTAGGTTTTTTTGTAACATACACCTCAAAATTATACTGTCTTTGTTGTTCAAGAGGGCAATTAGCCCTGTTTTACAAAGGAAGTACACAAAATATCAAGCCCACAACCAAAAATCCACTTTGGTGAGCTTTTACACATCCCAAATTGACCAATTTCATGGGTTTAAAGATTTGCAAGTATGGGTTTCTTGTCTAACCAATAACTACCTATGTCAATTACCAAATGCATGAAGAAATTAGGCCTTCATGGCTTCAAACTCCACTTCACACTTGTCCCCTACTCCTGCACACAAAAACTAGTTTAAAACATGCCAAAACAATCTCATTTCATCCATTTTAGACCTGTAGCATAGATGAAAAGGAAAAGAAATCCATCGTTTTGCACAAAGCCCTTAAAACTAGAGTATGGAACCAAAAAATCAGAAAAATGACTGTAAAACGCTTCCATATCTATGAGATTCCTTCTGGATACACTCAAATGAGATTTAATACAATCCCCAACAATAATCCATAAGTTTGTGCCCTTGACTGTGCAGTACGAATGAGTACAAAGGGCTAGAAGTTAAGGAAATAGTGAAAAACTCAGAAAAATGACTAGTAAAAATGTTTATTCTCCTCACAGAACTTCTCTAAAATCAATAAAAAATGCATACACAAGAGAGATAAGATAGAGACCTATTCCATTTGATTGTATGAACTCATGACAGTACGATAGAGTATGATTTTGGGGCAGAAAAACAAGAAAGATAGTGAAAAAACATAAATATGACTGTTCTCTGTATATTTTCTTCATAAAAACTTATCTCCAAAATGCCTCACTCTCTTCATTTGACCACCATGTCTATTTCAATGCATTAACACCATGTTTATACTCTTATCCCTCCATTACATCAATTCCCATCGTGGGAAAAGGCTAAAAATAGCCATAACTGTCATCTTTTTTTTTCATAAAAAGACTGTTTTCTAAAGATAGACTTTCACAACTTAAATGACTGTAGACTCAATAAAGGTAATTGCCTATTCTAGGCCTCCACACTACATGAGCATGCCTATTGAAGGATTTATTACATTTTTAAAACTCCATTTTACCTTTAACAACCAAAAATTATAAAAATTTGACTAAATGATTATTCTAGGTGCATTGCACCATACACCCTAACTTGTAACTTTTCCAAGTCCCTTGGAAAGAATATTGCAAATTGTCCTTCATTGCTTGCCTCTAACCTTCTTATTTGTCTTCATCAGGTTCATCTGGCCTTGATCCTTCACTGTCTTTGTTATCTCTGCTCTTGTCCTTCCTTGAAGTTTGTTTCACTCTATCATAGAGTACTCTATCACCAAACTCTGCTACCTTACTCTCCTTTGCCTCTATTTTCAGCACTTCTTTCTCAGCTCCTTCCTCACACCACTTTCTCATACTCTTCTTGTCTCCATTATTTCCACCGTCATTACCCTTCTCAACCTCTGTCAGGCCTACAACTAGTTGGTTCACTGTCCTTGGAACCTTGTAGATTGTTGCATCAGTTTTACTTGACTGTCCCAACCATGATTACTTCATGCATTTCTTGCTTTTTCACAAGCTCTTCACTCTTACACTTCATATTTTCACTCACCTCCTTCTTCCACATGAAGACATTCCTCTTCACAACTGGCTGCAAATCATCTTCACACTTGTTCTTTGTTGCTTCAACAACTTTATGCCTTGAAAAGGCTACACACACCTTGTTTTCACTCTCTTCCAACATCAATGTCTCCTTCTTGCCAAACATAATCATCTTTTCTGTCCTTGACTGCTCCTCTAATGGCAGTAGTACAAAAGTCTTCTCATCCTTCTTAATAGTGAAGGTATTGGCTCTTCCATCATAAACTGCAAACCTATCAAATTGCCAGGGTCTTCCAAGTATCACATGACAACAATCCATAGGTAGGATGTCACAAAGTACTCTATCCTCATATGCTCCAATCTTAAACTCAACTAATGCTTGCTCATTCACTAAAATGGATTGATGATCACTCACCCAAGAAACTTTGTAGGGTATTTCCCTAGGTACTCTCTTTAATTTTAGTTTGTCTACCATCTCACTTGACACCATATTATCAGTACAAACAGAATCGACTATTACTTTACATACCTTATCCTTGCTCTTGCCATTTGTCTTAAATAATGCTCTCCTCTGAATCAACTCCTTCTCCCTAGAGGTCTTTAGTAGTGCTCTCTCTCTCAACATCAATGCTTCTCCTGCCTCAGCAACACACTTTGTGGAACTAGAACCACATTCTTCTTCTTCTTGGACTAATTGAGTCCTTGTACTCTTCCTTTCACCATCACTTGAAAAATTTTGCTTCTCAGGACACTTGTATGCTAGGTGCCCAAACTCTTGACAATTGTATTACTTACCTACAAAGGTATTTGCACTCCTTCCAAAACCAAATCTGCCTCTAGAACCTCTGCCTCTAAAATCTACACTTTGTCCTTGTGCCTTGTTCATCTCTTCTTGACTCTCATTTACTTGTTTTGTGTTTTGAAAAGATCCTCTTCCTCTGGAGGTACTACTTCTACCTCTAACTATCTTGTCTTGTCTCCTTTTCAGCTTCTCTAACACTCTTACTGCCATCTAATAACACTCTTCAACACTCCTTGGATTTGCCAACACTAGTTCATCCTGTATGTTAAACCTCAAACCACCAATATACCTAGCAACTTTTTGCACTTCACTTTCATTTTGACTAGACCTTATACTCAGCGTATTAAACTCTTCGGTGTATGTCTTAACATCCATATCCTTTTGTCTTAAACTTTGAAGCTTCTTAAACATTTGAACTTCATAATCTTTAGGCAAGAACTTACCTTTGATTTTTGCTACCATCTTGTCCCATGAAACAATTTTTTCCTTTCCTTGCTTTCTCCTCTCTGTTTGTTGATAATCCCACCATAACAAAGCATGACCTATCAGCTTGGTCATTGCAATCTTCACTTTCTGATCCTCAGGAACTTCTTCATGCTCAAAATGATTGTCCAATGCCACAATCTAGTCTAACAACTCTTCATCATTCAGGCTTCCTCCAAACTTTGGCACATCTATCTTTATCTTGTGCTTGTCTTCTTTTACTGTCCTCAACAACTTTACCATCCTCTGATCCTTAGGGTCCAACTCTTCTTCCACATCTTCATACTCAGCTTCCTCTTCTTCCTTAGATTCATTGTCATCACCTAGAGCCACTCCTCTTCAGCTCCCTCAACTCTCTAGCATGCTTCTCCTTTAGCTCATTCATCTCTTGAGCCATGTTTCTCACTCTTGGAGGTATCTTGACAAGCTGCCTCTTAACACTTCTCAATCACAAGCAATCTACTAACTATGCTCTAATACCAATTTGATGCAGAGCTTACAACACAAAGGGATAACAAACAACTTCATAGGAGGAAAGAGGATATAGGGGATGGTAGGGAAAACAAGTCTCTTCGGCCCTAGTGGACCAAGCTGCAACACTTGACTCTAAACATGACATGACTGTCTACTCATTCTCCATGGTTTCACAACTACACAATAACCCCATTTTTAGGTTCATATACATGGGAACCTTTCCAAACTTTCTAGGGACCCTAGACCTTCTAGGTTTGACTGTCCCAAGCTCACAAAACTACCAAAATTCTCAGAAGGTACCTCCTTGTACCATGACCTATTTACTTGAAGCCCTGCCAGAGAGGTTTTTGAAGCATAACTTTCAGAAGACATGACAAACCCACAACAAAATACCTTTTCAAGTACCCATTATGGAGTTACATAACTATTAAACATGCAAGGTACGTTGTTTTGTAACATACACCTCAAAATTAGACTGTCTTTGTTGTTCAAGAGGGCAATTAGCCCTATTTTACAAAGGAAGTACTCAAAATATCAAGCCCACAACCAAAAATCCACTTTGGTGAGCTTGTACACATCCCAACTTAACCAATTTCATGGGTTTTAGGATTTGCAAGTATGGGTTTCTTGTCTAACCAATAACTACCTATGTCAATTACCAAATGCCTGAAGAAATTAGGCCTTCATGGCTTCAAACTCCACTTCACAATTGTCCCCTACTCCTACACACCAAACCTAGTTGAAAACATGCCAACACAATCTCATTTAATGCTTTTTAGACCTATGACATAGATGAAAAGGAAAAGAAATCCATCGTTTTGCACAAAACCCTTAAAACTAGGGTATGGAACCAAAAAATTAGAAAAATGATTGTAAAATGCTTCCATCTCTATGAGATTCCTTCTAGATACACTCAAATGAGATTTAATACAATCCCCAACAATAATCCATAAGTTTGTGCCCTTGACTGTGCAGTACGGATGAGTACAAGGGGCTAGAAGTTAAGGAAACAGTGAAAAACTCATAAAAATGACTAGTAAAAACATTTATTCTCCTCACAGAACTTCTCTAAAATCAATCAAAAATGCATACACAAGAGAGATAAGATAGAGACCTATTCCATTTGACTGTATGAACTCATGACAGTATGGTAGAGTATGATTTTGGGGCAGAAAAAAAAACAAGAAAGACAGTGAAAAAATAGAAATATGATTGTTCTCTATATATTTTCTTCATAAAAACTTATCTCCAAAATACCTCACTCTCTTAATTTGACAACCATGTCTATTTCAATGCATTACCACCAGTTTTATACCCTTATCCATCCATTACATCAATTCCCATCGTGGGAAAAGACTAAAAATAGCCATAACTGTCAGCTTTTTTTTTTCATAAAAAGACTATTTTCTAAAGATAAACTATCACAACTTAAATGACTATAGACTTAGTAAAGGTAATTGCCTATTATAGGCCTCCACACTACATGATCATTCCTATTGAAGGCTTTATTACATTTTTAAAACTCCATTTTACCTTTAACAACCAAAAATTACAAAAAAATGACTAAATGATTATTCTAGGTGCATTGCCCAATGTTCACAAACGAATGATCAACTGATATGAAGCAATACCAATTATAATAGTTAAAGGATATGAAATAAAGAAAGTTTATGAATGAATGGACAGCATTAGCATGAAGATAGTATAATCAAATATACTATCTCGTGATCCAAGAGATCACGAGATAGAAAGAATAGTTACTAAGGCATAAGGTTGATAGGTAGGATGGTAGTTGGCCAACCATGGGTATTTGAAATGGCCCTTGTCCCATGACAAGTGGATTATGGCCTTACGGTAAAAGCCAAGGAGGGCCTTATGGTAAAACCTAAGGAGTATAATAGACCTTTGGGTAAAAGACAAGGAGGGCCTTAGGGTAAAACCTAAGGAGTATAATAGGCCTTGGGGTAAAAGCCAAGGAGGGCCTTGGGGTAAAACCCAAGGCGTTTATTAAGGCTTTTGACTAAGTTGGTAAGTTATTCACCCTTGAGTCAAAGGAGTTGAATATTGGACCCATGGGGACTAATTGGCCTATTACATCCTAACTAATCTTCCCTTATGAATGAAAGATTAGATGGAAATGATAATTAGGAGGAACATGATATAATGCATATCGATTATAATTATAAAGTTCTAATCCTAGATGGGAAATATAAGGATATGAATTTGATATTTTCCTATGAATATTATGATATGATTATTATGAGAAAGAATTGAGTACTAATGTTCTCTTTTTGCAAGTTGAATTTGTGTGCAAGATTTCAAAAATTTTGGGCTTGCTAGAAGGGGACATTACAAGTGGTATTAGAGTAGTCATCCTGCCATCTTGTGTATACTTGTGAATTATGCTCTCATGTGAATACCTTGTGTATTACTTGTATTCATGCTTCATGCTTGATATACTCATGTGTTGCTTCATGCCTATTGTGTATACTTTGGTAGTACATGTATTTATGTGTATACTTGGTGACCTTGGGATGGTGGACGGACCCGCAGTGTATAATGGGATGCACCAATCCTCTTTCCAATGGTCCGATAGTATACTTATTGGTGTTAATGCATCTTATGTGTATTCATACTTTGTGACTCCAGGTATTCATGAGTGTGCTTCATGACTTACGCTTCCTGTATATACTTGTATTCAAGGGTATACCTTGTGACTTATATATTCAAGTGTATACTCTATTTTCTGGATGCGCATGTATGCTCTATGATTTTGTGCTCAAGACTATCTAATTGAATTCAAGTGTACACTCTATGACTTGTATTTGCATTTGAGTGTATGCTCTATAGTTTTCATTTGTATACACATGTATGCTCCACATGCTTTACATCTGTTTATATGCTTCATGCTTTTATGGGTATTACTTCATGCTTTAACTTCATTGCCTTACTTGTATTCTCCCTGTGTGTGTATTTATGTATATTTTGTGTGTATTCATGTATTTTACTTCATGCTCATGTCTGTGTGTATTTACTCATATTCTTGTGTGTATTTATGCATATCACTTCATGCCTCTTATCTATGTAATCTTGTGCATTTTCGTGTATTGCTTCGTACTTGTATGCTTCCTACTGGTATGCTTGCGTATGCTACATATAATTGCTCATGTTTGATGTGCTTTATCATATCTAATATATGTTCTCAGCGTGTATACTGTTCATATGCATGCCACTTGGACATTTATGTGTATGTTTTATGTGTATACTTTGATGAGTGTATTGATGTATATTTAGGTCTAGGTGTCAATCCTCTTCACCTATCTTCTTCAATAGCATCCAAGAGAACACACATGGTTTTCATCATCTCCATCATCTCATCCATTCTTCTAGCCATTATGCCAACATGAGGGATTCTCCTTGGTGACATTCTTCCTAGGATTAAGTGTAACTGCCTCAAATTCGACGATCAGGCTACAAGGTGACAACTGCCTTACAATCGACGATCGGTTGTAACACAAGTAACCTACCTTAGATTTGGTGATCTATTCACAACAAGATCTTACGAAATTCCTTCACCAACTTCGCTCAATTCACTCTCAAAGATTCAAACTTTCACTCTGATACCACTTGGTGCAGTCATGGTTAGGAGGGTCCACAAGTGAACTATCTAGGCCATGCAGATAGAGTAAACACAATAGAAACAACTCAAAGATAATAAGCAAATGTAGATTTAGTCATTCAGTATATCATAGAATTCAAATACAAATTGGCTGGCAACATGCGGGCTTACAATTAGGGCTCACAGGCTTGATTTCACAGTTTCAAAATATGCAAAAGATATGGCTTTGAGGCTCCTTTGCAAAGATATCAAACTATCAACTATGAACTAATGATCGACTACTTTCCTAGGCATCTATTACATCAATTTATATCATCTTCGGAACAAAAGATTCCTCCACGTCGACTAAGGAAGATCACAAACTCCAATGAGGAGATGTAACGTGTGTACACAGATAGGTCAGACCTAAATGAATGGAATGATGTGCAGATCTTAGGGAAGGTCGGCCACAAACCAAACAACATTGAATGATGTTCCATTTAGCTCTGCAAGTCGTGAAATGCTCCGCAAGCCTTCTCCTTTAGCTGATTGTCTGAGACTGTCAGGATGCTCTATTCTAAGAAAATAGTCGATATTCTAATAGTGATATCTTACCGATACCTGATCCAAATGATCTAAGATTTGGATATTATGTGCATGAATGTCTCTATATTCTAAGTCCAGTCTACAAGGTGTAAAATGCAACTGCGGTAGAATGTAGACCAAAATACAAAAACTGCTACTGACTAAACTAGAAAATGAAATGAAACAAACTGAAATGCAAATGTTTTTTGGTTGATGCAAGATTGCTCTTGAACCAAGGATACTCCTGCCTCAAATGTCATGGTAATTTCTCTCAAAGGTATCTACTTAGGTATGGGCATGTCTTAAAAAATCATCTAAAGAAAATTTTTCATTGTTATTTAATCTAGGTGCTTAATCTTATGAGGACTATATTAGGTCATTATGTGGTTGAAGATATGGGTTTACTCAAGTCTTGTACCATAACTGTAGTTGATTTTCATAACAAATTGAGGAATTGGTGAAGAATACGATTCTTTTTCACTACATTAAGGAGCTGGTCTATTTCAATAATGTTGGGGATGATATGTTTTTGGAGCTAGAGTTGGAGATGGTTCCTTCAATTCCATTTTCTAGGGAGTAGTGAGCAATGATTTTTTTGTGGACGATTTCAATGCCCTCTATCAAGATGTTAGGATTTTAATGGATTTATTTCAAGATCTATGTCAAGTGATTAAAAATATGGTAGTCTATCATCATGGTGGGGTATTGGAGGTCACATGTGTTTTCTCTTTGCCATCCTTTGCCAATGATTCTGTGTCTTGTTGTATTAAGCATGTGCAATTAATTGATGTAGTGTGGATTCCTAGCCTAGTGAAAACTTCTTCATATTCTACTTTAGTGGAGGTGATGTTGGTAGTAGGTGATGGTGTAACGAATCATATTGGAGAGTGTTAGCAATCTATTCTTTGTGGAGCTTATATTCCTCACTAACGACCAACCTCCTGCTAGGTTGTGGACTATGATTTTTGTGTTACAATCCTATTACTTGTTGTTTATCCTTCTCTTTATGCATAGCTAATTTATGGTGGGTTTTTATGGTTTTAGGCATGTAGTTGTTTGTGTAGTTTGTTTCTCTAGTTCCTATGGCTATGTGTATGGGATGTTATGCTCCTTCTATTACTTAATTTAGATTATCACTCTTTATGAGTTGCATAGGGGATTTGCAATTTTATAGCTATTTGTATTGCTCTTTAGTACTAGAAGAGCCCCCCTAATAGAACCTCATATATTTAATTTTTAAATTTAATTTAACAATTGGCCTCATTTGTTTTAAACAAATTTTAATTTGAAAATAAACTTGTGGTCTAAGTTTACAAATAAGTGTTGAAAAATAAATATATTTGATAATTAAAATTTATTTTTTCATTAATGTGATATTAATTTTTAGAATGTTACTTTATTTATTTTAGAAATTAATTCTATATTAAAATTTATTTTCCAACTTAAAATTAATTTAGTATAGTTTCAATTTGTTAAATCACTAGGGTCAGTGCAAGAAGTTGGGTCCACTTTTCAGCCAAAAAGTGGAAGTCTTTTTCCTAAAAATCAATTTTTTTCATAGTTGGAGTTAAGATTTGAAGCACTTACACATAAAAGATTAATATGATGTAAAAATATGAAATGTAGGATTTTGTTTCTAGTTTTCAAATATATAATTTATTCTAATACCCAGATGATAAAAGTTAGTTTTGTATAAGATGTACAAAAAGTGGCTTTTTAAAAGTCGTATGTTTTGGGCCAAAACATGCACATATACAACCAACATATTTGACCTAAATGAAAGTATTTTTCTAATTACTTTTGTGGAAAGATGCATATGATGTTAAAGTTTGGTCATGATATTTTTTGTAATTTTTTGATAAATATTTTTTTTAATTATTTTTTTATTGGGCTTAATTTGTGTTTTTTAAAACCTCTCATGTACGACCAACATAATTTGAGCTAAACTAATCGTAACATGAATTTTTTTTAACCATCGTGTATAGAATGATGTATATATTGGTCAATTATTTAAAAAAAAAAAAAAACTTCAAAATCAAAAGTTATTAAAAAATAGTAATATATGTCATTTCAAGTTTATGATGCTTTTTGTTTAAAAAATAATTAATAAATAGAAAATTATGTTCAACACTAAAAAAGTTTACATATTTTTAAACTAGACATTTTTATCTATAATGGGTTTTAATTTTATCTAAAATTTCTTTAAAAAATATCGTGAACCATATTGTCAAAATCCATTCTTTCCAAAACATTTGAGGCTTTTTCTTTAAAAAATAAATAATAAATAGAAAAATATGTTCAACACAAAAAAATTACATGTTTTAAAACCAGACATTGTCATCTAAAATGGGTTTTAGTTTCATCCAAAAATTCTTTAAAAAAATTGTTAGCCATACTACCAAAATCCATCCCTTCTGAAAATATTTTGCCCTGAGTGTTCCACTAAAAGTGGACCCAAATTCTTGCACTTACCCACTATTAGAAAAGGATAAGAATACATTTAAATTGACTCCATGATTTTCTAGAAGGTTCAACAATTTGTTGCCTATGTGATAATAACACAAGAAGTTGATTGAATGGGAATTCCTAGCAAAAGCCTCCACCAATCTTTATGATACCACTAAGTCTCTAATTCAAAGTGGGTCCTATGTTCATAGTAGCAATGATAATATGGGAATCATTCTCAACCTCCAATATGAGAAGATGAATGTCCAAGGACAACTTCAAACCCTTAATCAAATCTAATCTTTTACTTCATTATGGCTACCATACAAGATGAATGAATCCACAAACATGACCAACATATAGGTCTTTACAATTCTTAATTAGAAAACTCATATCCACATTAAATTAGAATTAATCTTAGAAGCTTCATTATAGTTTATTTTTCATCTTATAAAGATGGAGGGTTCTAATAAATACTATCTATTTTTTCTTAACTCTCATGTCACTTTAAAAAAAGGGGAGGAAGTGGCAACTTGTATTTTTAATATAATTATATTTTTTCTTTTTTTTCTAAAAGTACTTAAGGTTAGATACCCTAAACCCACAAAAAATAATTTAAAAAGTACAAAATCCTCTATTTAAAGTTATTGAGACACTATAAATAATGATCATACCCTCAACCTCTTAGCCTCTTGATGGCTTTGTGAATATTCTGAATTAACTTTAAGAAGTGACAATGATATTTTACACATTCTTTATAAAACATGCTCAAGCCAATGAAAAAAACTTGAATTTTTTCTTCCTCATTCCTTTTATCCTATTCTTCATTCTCTTAAAACTCTCATCCTTTTATCTTTAAGTGAGAAAAGTCAACAAAGTTACTTGACAAAGTCCACAATTCCCTATGGTTTAGTGTGTTAGTGAACATATGTTCACTATCTGTATGACTCACCCACGTTATAATGAAAATCCCACTAACAGTTGGACAATTTCATGAATTGCCCTTTGAAGTTTTTAGAAGCTACAACTTCCTTCTTATGATGATTTTACAAATTTTCTATACGCTTTTAACTTGAAAGTGGAAAGGATGTTTTATGCTAGTATGAAATTGAAATAACATTCACAATGCCCAATGCACCGTGGCTAAACTAGATACAAATGATAATACCAAAATCAATAAAATACCCTCCAAACATAAGAATAAAAAGAACTAATGAATAAGTGATCAACTGTTGAACTACCACCTTTGCATCAAATTCTAACATAAGAAAGAAGACACATCAGATGGAAATACAAGTATAATAGAGGCAGGTTATCAATATTTCAGAGAGATATACATTTTACATGTTCAACATGCCATGCATTCAACATAAGAAGAATAAGTAGTAACACATAGACAACAAACCCGATATCCACCTTCTCTTGCATTAATGAGTAGGGAAGAGCCTAATACTCTATTCTCCAAAAGAAATGTTACACAAACTGTATGAAAATATCCCCCTTTCCTCACAAAATTTTAGAACCAGTAAGTATCGGATGATCCAGTCATGAAAATAATTTCACTAAAAGATCCATATCTCTCATTGTTTATTCCTTATATAGGAATAATATCAAAACTTAATACTAGTTATAACAATTTATTGAAATGGATCATTAAAAACAAACCTTTAATTCATTTAAAATTTCATAACGGAAGCAAATTTTAAATAAGTCTTAACAACATGAAAGTATGAAATAACAAGAAACAAGTGAAATTCATGACAACTCATTCTCCTCCCATTGGTCATCTTGACCAGATTTCATTGCTTGATCCTTAGGAATCTGGGGAGAGCTTATCTTAGCTTTGAAAGCTTTGGAATTGCTCACGATTGGTGCAATAGCCTTCCCATTTAGTATTATTGTCATATTCAAGCGTATTCTCCACATGGTTAGGATATTTCTTGACACTTCAAATTTCTAACAGAATTTAGTGATCTTCTTCTTGAAATCCATAAGATGTGCAAGAACATTAAAAATTCTTTTAGTTGCATTCCCATCAACTAATTCTTTGTCCCCCAATTCTCCCACTACCAGGTATTTGAAACTTTGTTTGATACTGCTGACATCTAGTAGGTTTTACTCCTTTTCATCCAATATGTCAACCCCTAATGCTACAACACTAGTCCTTAGATCCATCAAATAAGATTTATAACTTTTCAAAATATTAGTCAAATCTGTTAAACATTGTTTTACCATGAGCAGTTTCCAATCAATAACATTCAACCATTTGGATGATTCATTATCTTCAACCTTATCAATCACTTCCTTTGAAAGTAGGATACTTGAGTGCACTTTAATCATTTCTTGCAAGTCATTTTTAGTCACAATAAACAAACTTTTATCTTTCTTCACAACCTTAATCTCAAATTGTACCTCTTTTTGCTTCAATGATATCTTCTCATACAACATGAGTATTTCACCTAGATACAACATCCCCTCAAGAATCAATTTCTTTGTCTAGGCATTAGTTTCTTTTCACTGGGCTTAGTACTTGCCAATTTGATCAATAACATCTGGGATTACCTTCTTAGGGGTTTTCATAGAAGTATCCATTGTTGTATCTAAGGGTTGTGTAGAGGTATCTACTATGGACTTAATGTATGAAGCCAACATTTCTACTTGTTCTTCTAGCATTTCTGTTTCCTTATATTTTTCTTCCAACCTCTTGGCTAGAATGTCTACAACTAACTTAGCATTATGAATATCCATTTCCATAGTAGGGGGCCAAGATCAATTTTACTAACATTAAAATCATCAATAGAAATGTCTTTCTCACTTTTGTCAACCATAGGCTCTGCCACTTCTACAAACTGATGTTTAGTGACTGGGTCCACCATCAGTCTTGACATTCTTTTCACTTTCCTTAGTTGAGAATATGATTGTAAAATCCTAGTCATTGAATCAAATCTTGGGTCCACCATCTGTTTGTACTTCCTCTTTTTGCTCATAGCTTCTTTCAACCAGGTAGGAGAAGGTAACACAGAGTGTGTATCAAATGGGTTATTAGGCACATAATCTATCACATGACTATGTACATTTTCTTATAGAGGTGGAGGAGAAGGAGTAGCACTAAAATTATGAGAATCAATTGGAAAAGATTGTACTGAACCTACAGACCCATTACCTTTATCAGGTGAAGAAGGAATGTCTTGACTCCTTGTTGGTTGTTCTTGATTATCCTTGGGTGTCCCTTTTGCATCAACTTTGGGAGGTATTTTTGTTGGAAAGAGACATTGCTACACATGACAAGTGTTGTCATTTATGGCAACTAAGTCCATTCCACACATCTGTAGTGCAGTATCAGATCATACCAAAAGTCAGTTACAAGATTTATCTAGTCTAGTTAGATAGGAACAAGGTATATGGCAGAGTTGAGTATTTTGGTTAGTGGATCTCTCCAATTAATTAGTGCATGTTGCAAATTTGAGGGAGTGTAGAGGAATGTCAAAACAATCCAAATCTAAGATTTCAGCCTCTGGTGACAAAGGGATTAAAAGTTATGAGCATCTGAGTACCAGGTCCTACTATGATAGGACAGTTCAGTGAAGAACATGCCAACTTGTGTTAGATCCTTGTGGAGATCTAGTAGAAGTGTTTTGGTGAGTTGTGAATGGGATATAATGTTAGTGGACAACATAAATGGTGACCTGCAAGTGTTATTTCTGGTATGCATCAATATTGATGTATGGATTTAGCCGATAGAACAGAGTACTTGTATTGTTAAGTTCTTCATAAGGCCGATAGATAGGTGATTGAGTTTATTGATGCAGATATATATAATCGATGGATTTGAGTGATGTGGGATGTGATAGTGATGTCAATATGGAGTAAGTGTGAAAAAGGCAGACAGAAGTGTGAAAGAGAAGAGATCTAAGGTCCAGATTATGGTAGAGCAATAAACAGGGCAGAATAAAGATGAAGTGTGTAAAATCAGTATTCTGTGCTTAACCGGAACTGAATTCTTACATTGGTAAATGCTACTTATCAGTTCACACAATCTGTAATCCTTTTGTAATCATTCTTGTGGGCAGTGAGCCTCTTTTGAGCAATGAGCTCTGGGCACTGAGCCTGAAGTCATGTGCCTTCCCCATTGTAATACTTTTAACAGAGTATAATCTTTGTGGGTCAACCCCCACTATGGTTTTTCCCTTAACCAGGTTTCCAAGTCAAATCTTGGTGTCAAGTGTGTTGTTTATGTTTCTTCTCATGTCTTATTAATTCTTGCTTTTCATGATTATGCCATTAATCTGTTAAGAGGTAAAGAAGAATTAATTACAGCAAGCTTTAAAAAAATTAAGACAACTACTTCACCCCCCCTCTCAGTTGTCAGCCCTAAATCCAAAAATTGGTATCAGAGCAAGGTTCCTTGAAAGAAGCCTAATAGCTTGAGGAGGATCTAGGAAGGAGTTTCAATGGGTTCACTTAGAGAACAACTTCAATTGGATTTAAAATATCTCGATTAGTCCAAAGCAGAAATTGATGATTTGAAAGTGAACCTTAAGGATGCTGATGATTGCATTGACTTGCTAAAAGATAAATTAAAGAAATCAATGGAAAAAAGGAAAGAACTACTTCATCAGCTAGCTAATCTTACTGAAGAAGGTGGCATGAATGAGGCTTTAGAAGAAAAGACAAAGGAATGTGAGAAGCTAACAAAAGAAGTTCCTATTCTAAAACATGAGATGGAATCTAGGGTAATGAGGCTAACCAAAGAAATTGAGCAAAAGAAGAAGACCGAAGAAGACCTAAATCAAACTCTAAAAGAAAGAGTTGAAGAATGTTGTAGATTGGATAGAATGGCTGGCCATCTAGAGTCTGATCTACAAGAAAGTAGAGACAATGAGAGAGAACTTGAGAGGCAGATTGTCATTCTTAGACATGACCTAGAAGTTGCAAATGAATACAAGAAGTTCAAGATAAGATCAACTAAACTTGAAGCACTGCTTGAAAGTTAGAAAAAAGTTGATGATAAGCGTGGTCTTGGATATGAGAAAGGTGAAAGCTCTGGAGCTGGACAAATAAATTTTCAACCAAGGAATGGGAGAAACAGACCTAGAAGACCTTCAGTAAGACAACCTAATGGTCAAAGACATCCATCATTCAATGGGAATTGTTTTAATTGCAACAAATTTGGTCATAAAGCTACTTAGTGTAGAAGCAGAGTAAATCAAAATGGTCCATCCTTCTTCGGTCAATGCTTCAAGTGTAAGAGGTATGGTCATAGATCAAATGAATGTAAAAGTATGATAAGGAATAACTCTAACAATAGAGGAAATGGAAACTCTTTCAATGGTTACTACTTTATTTGTAATGGATTTGGACACATGGCTAATTAGTGCAGATCAAGAGGAAATCAAGTATATAAGCAAGAAATGTTGTGTGCTTTAATTACAATAAATTTGGTCATATTGCAAGATTCTGCATAAGTAGGAATAATGAAAGAAGAGGTATGGTAAACAGAAAACTGGATGAGTAGAGACAAGACAAAGGAAAGGGAAAATTTGATGTGAATGAGATCTAGAATGAAATGAGCAAGACATGGGTCAAGAAAAGTGTTGTGAATAATAGTAATGGGTCTGCACTGGAATCTTGTGTTGATAATTCCTCTGAGAATTGAATTAAGAGCCCTGGCTCAGGAGAAGCTGCAATAAAATCTAAAATCCCCCAGCCAGTAAGTAGGTTCCTAAATTTGGCACAATGAGAAAATAATTTGGATTATTATACATCAATTGAAAGGATTTCTAGAAGATAAAAGGTGGATATAACGATTTACAAAGCAATTGAAGATCGACTCTATGCAGAAATAGTGTAACTGGATGTGTTAGGGTAGAGCATTTATTACAAAGGCAAATTAGGTTTTTGCAGAGCATAAAAAGGTCATTCATTCTTCATTTGAATTACTTTGAATTTAAAGATAGCAAGAAGAAGAGCGTCTGGGCTAAGATTTCAAAGGATTTGAAGTGCGACTAGTAAATTTGTTTGCCAACCCTAACTCCATGGAAGAAAAAGGTATTTATCTGTGAAGCCTTGAATTTGAAATATTTTGCAATGGTCACTCCTCTTGTTTTTGATATTATTGAAAGGCCCTAGCCAAAATTTAAGAAGCATCCATACAAGTCAGTTGAAATCGAACCTTTAGGAGCATTTTTTGGTGTCCCATATGGAGTTCTGCATTTTGAGGATATTAGGGCTTACATCCACTATAGTATAGAAGAATTTGGAAACTAGAAACTCTTGGATTTATTTGTCAACTACCTAAGGGATGATAGCTATGAATTGAAACCAGAATACAAAGCCCTAGAAAGTAAGCATTTTCTACAAGTCATTAAATTTTTTACATTTGATGAAAATAAGTGGGTTAGATATATCTTGAGCCGAATGCATGATGAGTTCATATGGCTATTGAAACCATTCAAGATAACAAAGGATGTTATCAAGATTGTAACTGGGTTAAATTCAACTAGTAGATTACCCATGCTGAAATTTGTGAAGAACCAGACAGTGACCGATGCTATCAGTTTAAAGTTTGACAAAAGGGTAATGACCATCAATGACATTATTGAACAAGATGTTAAGTTTGCATCTATGGTAATTGGTTACAAGATTTACCACTCCAGCAAGGATAATTCTATCTCTAGAACTGCCATATATGCAGCATATCAAATGTTGAAGGAGAATACAGATTATGACCTATGTGAGCTATTACAAAACCAACTGATTGAAAATTTAAGCAAAATTAAAAAGGATAATAAAAATACCTTCAAATATGGTTCCTTAGTTATATGTTTGTTCTTCTATTTTATGAATGAAGTGCTTGGATTACAAGGTGTGCACTAGACAAATGACAGGCCAGTTACTTAGCATATAAGAGATCATCTACTCAGCATCGGGGACTCAAGTGCATAGAAGACTGCAATCTGGGGTTACTTTAAAAAATTTTAGAATATGATGCATTCTAGAGAAAGAATCCCCAATTCAATAGTTGAGAAATACAAGGATGAAATATGTTTTATGGTAGACACTGACCAGTGCCTAATGGAAACTGTGGAGCCCAAAACTATATGGATCATGCCTATGGGCTATGAGGTTGATGAGAAGATCTTGGACATGTATGCTCAGCATCTCCTAAGCAAATCAAAAGACACCTCTGTTGAAAGGTTTGGAACGTATAAGGAGCTAAGTCTAAAATTGCATGTTGAGCTTAGGCAACCAGAGATCAAGAGAAAAGTTCAGAGGCAAATTGAAAGATATGCTAAGAGCATTGGCCTAACCAAGGAAGCAGTGAAGCAAAATAGAGAAAGAATTGAAAAGGCTAAAACGGAGAAACAGGATAAGAAACAAGAGGATGCTCCGGTGGAACCATCCTCCACTTCAAGGACTACTAGAAGCTCTGCTACTACCTCTGTTCCCCTTAAACCTGCAAAATAGGAAGACAAATCATTCGATAAGAAAGAGAAAAGAACAAAAGTAATGGCAAAAAGGCCATATGGAAGTTTGGAAGAAAAGGATGAAGAGAAGACAAATACAGATGATGAACTTAAGGAGCTAAAGGCCACAGGTGCTAAAGATGTTAAAGTATCAAAAGAAAAGATTTCTGGAAGCAAGAAGACAATAAAGAGACAAAAATCAAAAGCTGATGCTGAGAAGAAAATTCCCTCTGTGAAAAGCATTGTCAAGAAAATCATTGTTGAATGGAACTTAAAGCCATTAACTAAATTCTATGATCTCTGCAATAATGCTGATAAAAGACTCCTGGAAGAAGCTACTATCAAGTAATTAAATGTGTTCAATTGAGCACTGGTAGACATTTTGTCAGAAGTTCCAAAAAGTCTGAGGGATATATTGGAAATTAGGAAAGAAGCTGCCAAGGCAAAAGATATGGAGTTGAGAGAACATGTACTAACCACTCTATGTCCAGTAATCTCTAGCAAAGAAGTAGACAAAATCTTCAAAGAGGTCAAAAATAAATTCAGGAGTAAAATAAGAATGAATAAACTAATGATTGGAGAGATAGATGAAATAGTTCAAGAAACTGAACAAATTTTGAGAAAAGCATTGGACAAGAAAAAGTTCTTTGTTGTGTCAGATGAGCCTGTTGATGACACACTAGTTCCAGATGAAGAAGAGCAGTAGAAGAATGAGAAACAATATGGAATAGGTGACTCCTCTGTCCTAGAAGTGGAACAAATAAATAAGGAAGATACACAGATGATGGATAAAACTGATGATGTAGGAGATACTCTAACTCCTCCCAATCAATCCAGAAAAGAAGACAATGATGAGAGTACTATTGTTGCACAAGATCCTCCAAAACATATTTTAAATGGAAAGGACAAAGGAAAGAATCCCCTTATAGATGACACAAAGAAAGGTGAAGCAGAGAAAGAAGAAGTCAAAGAAGATGGTGCAAATGTTGATGCACCCAAAAAAAATAGTCCTATCACTAAGAAAACCCAAGGAAAGGAAGGTGGTCCAGAAATTGTGGAAAGAGACACTGCAAATGCAGTGAAGAGTTTTCTGAGCAAAGAGATGCTAGAATTTGTTGAACCTAAACTGATTCAAGGACCACTCAACCTAGATACTTTCTCTCTTGTCCAATTGATGAAGATAGCATCTTTCACACAAGCCAAGGCAAGAGAAAAGGTATTGAAATCTCACATAGAGGACAATGGGTTGCTAGGCCTTGCATCTAGTATATTGGAGAAGTTAATGCCAACGTTCCAAAAGAATCCATCTAATTCTCCCTCCAAAAATTTGAAGAGCCTTGTAATTTCCATTAGTGTTAGATAACAGTATAAAGAGTATTCAAAATGCTCTTTTAGAATGAGGTAGTATATAAGTTTTGTTTATCTACTCCTAAAGTCATAGAGGATATAGAAGATAAAATAAAGGACTCCAAACAGAAATTGTCAAGTATGTCCGAAGCTTTTGATCCATTGATAGTATCAGTGGCAAGTAAGGAATGCCAAGCAATCAACTTGATGGAAGAAATAAAGAAGTTGACAAGAGAAAAGAAGAACATTGAAGCAAGAATGGGTGAGCTTCAGGGATTGATTTCTCTTAAGATAGAAGCAATGTTCAATGCTATGACAAAATCCCAAACTGCTACACAAACAAGTGATCCCATTGACCTCTGGAAGGCTAAAGCACAAGCATTTTAGCTCAATGGCCACATTTCAACATTCCATAGTATGAAGAAGAGTTGGGATTCAAAGTTAGCCCTGCTGAAAAATATTTTTGGAGATATACTTAAGTATATGTAAATACAACTTAAGGATTGGTTGTACATATGCGGCATTGTGTACAAAATTTTTGGGTAAATTTTGGTTTGCAGATTCCATCCTTTGCCATTGATGTCAAAGGGGGAGTGAAGAGTAGTGAAAAATGAGGAATCTAGAAAAGGGGGAGCTTTGGAAACAATGGAAAGCACAGGTGTACAGAGTAAGGGGGAGTAGCTCCGACACTTAGTCATTTTTCACTAAGTGTTGCCATTAATGCCAAAGGGGGAGATTGTTGGCAAGAGACGCTGCTATGCATGACAAGTGTTGTCATTGACGGAAACTAAGTCCATTCCACACATCCACAGTGTAGTATCAGATCATACCAGAAGTTAGTTTCAAGATTTGTCCAGTCTGGATACACAGGAACAGGGTATATGGTAGAGTTGAGTATTTTGGTCAACGAATCTCTCTGGTTAATTATTGCATGTTATGAAATTGAGGGAGTGTAAAGGAATGTTAGAACAATACAAATCCAAGATTTTAGCCTTTGGTGAAAAAGGGATTAAAAGTTATGAGCATTTGAGTATCGGGTGCTAATATGACAGGATAGTTCAGTGAAGAATAGGCCAACTTGTGTTAGATCCTTGTGCGGATCTAGTAGAAGTGTTTTGGTGAGTTGTGAATGGGATATAATGTTAGTGGCCAATATGAATGGTGACCTACAAGTGTTATTTCTAGTACTCATCAATATTGATGTATGGATTTAGCCGATAGAATAGAGTACTTGTATTGTTAAGTTCTTCATAAGGCCGACAGATAGGTGATTGAGTTTATTGATGTGGATATATATAACCATTGCATTCGAGTGATGTGGGGTGTGATAGTGATGTGAATATGGAGTAAGTACAAAAAAGGCAGACATAAGTGTGAAAGAGAAGAGATCTGAGGTCCAAATTATGGCAAAGCAGTAAACAAGGTAGAATAAAGATGAAGTGTGTAAAATCAGTATTATGTGCTTAACCAAAACTGAATTCTTGCATTGGCAGATGCTACTTATCAGTTCACACAATCTATAATCCTTTTGTAATCATTCTTGTAGGCATTGAGCCTCTCTTGAGCAGTGAGCTCTGGGCAGTGAGCTCGAAGGCATGTACCTTCCCCTTTGTAATACTTTAAAAGAGTATAATCTTTGTGGGTTAACCCCCACCATGGTTTTTCCCTTAACTGGGTTGGTGTCAAGTGTGTTGTTTATGTTTCTACTCATGTATTATTAATTCTTACTTTTCATGATTATGTCATTAATCTGTTAAGAAGTGGTAAAGAAGAATTAATTGCAGCAAGCTTTAAAAATTTTAAGACAACTAATTCACCCCCCCTTCTTAGTTGTTAGCTCTAATTCCAACACTTTTGATATTCAACTTTGGTCTAGGTTGCTCAACATTCCCTTAACACTAACCTTTCAATTTATCACCTTTATTGGGATCTTCCCCATCACCATCTTTCCCTCCTTAGGAAGCTATTTTTGATCTAGTGGCATGCACATTTGAAACTAGCCTTTGAGAGGTTGATGAAGTGGTAGAATGTTGTTCTTTCACTTCTTGTTCTATGAGTGGAGTAGCAGCATGACCAACAATCTTTTCCTGTATCCATCTCTTACTCTTATCCAACACAAAAGAACACCTAACAAATATATCTGTGATCTCCTTCTCTGACCACCTCAAATTTGGTAATGGTTTATCTTTCTCCACATAATACCCTTCATCTATCATATCAGAAAAATCATCAATGTGTGGAAGATCCCACCCCAAATTGAATGCCTTTTTCTGAGTCATGGTCAACCTCATCCAATCCCTCCTTCTCACTTCATGATTGAATCAATGCAATCTTCTGAATAGTTTTCAAGGTGGGGTTGGTGTTCATGTAGTAGGGGTGTATAGAGATTAACCTTCACAAAACCTTTACTATCAAAATTGGGTCTTGAAACATATAAATGGAAATTTAATTTAGACATAATTAAGTCCACATGCCTTGCATCTTCATGTTTATTGCAATTGTAGTGAGTCAATTGCAAACAAAAAGTGTATCCTTTCTTCTTGTAGTCATGGTACTTCTTACTGGCTAGTGACATCTGTCTACAAATTTCCAAAAATATAATATAATATGAGACATACCTAGGAAGTTTGTAAGGTCATTACTCAAAACCCCCAATTCTGATATATGTAAATCTATCAAATTGGATAAAATAGCTTCCATACTGAAAATAAGGTTAGCTGCCTCTTTATAAGTTTTGAGGCTAGGGTTGCCATATATTCTCCTTTCATTGAACATTAGGAAAGTATCACCGACTCTCTTATAATCCTTATTACTAGTCTCCTCTTGTAGCTGAGGATAGTAATCATAAATCTGAGTAGAATTAGTGAAATGAGTGGCAATCCTTAGCATAGGCCATACTCTCTATGTATTTGCAAGAACATAGAAAAGATATGAACACATGAAATTTATTTTTCTTCTGATAATGCACCATTTGATCATGCAGGTGATCACTGATTATCTTTGCCCATCTAATGTGTTGATTCTTACCACATATCACTAAGATGAATTGGCACATCCATTCCACAAACTCACTTGACTCAACACTTCCTACTACTTTGTGTAGAAGGGTGATAATATCAGAGATGTCATCTTTAAAGAGAGCTCTAATAAGGTTCTTCAGATGTTGAGATTGATCTTTCTTTTCCTTCTTAAGCTAGGTGGTGGAAAGACACTTCTTACACCAACTCTTCCCATCCACATAATAACTCCACCTTGTCTCCATGGACATGTTAGTATATTCCTTCCAGATAGGTAATTTGAATGTGTTACTAATGGATTCAGTGTCTAGGGTCACGACCACCTCACCATCCATTGTCCTAACTTGTTGGGACTCCACATGATAGTTCTCTATGTAGGCCAATACCAAATCTATGCACTGGCTATAGGAGGAAAACCCCTAGCATGAGCAAGACCACTTGTGAATGTCTGCTTAGCTATAGGTTCTTGGGAGTCATTACTCATCATATTCCATAAATCCTTCATATCAATATGCCCAAGATCAGTGTCTTGTCTTTAATCATGACCAATTTATTCTCAATTATGGTGGATACGGCGAACCCTTGATATTTATATTTCATCTTTGCAACTTGTACCTGTTGGAAACAATGTAGATAACTGAGAGGGGGGTGAATTAGTTATCTCTTATAACTTTACTTTATTTTTCCTTTTATAATTTGAGCAGCATCAAAACACATAAGCATATATAATCAAGAGAGAAGAAAACAAATCAATACACATAACACAAGGATTTTGACGTGGAAAACCCTGTTAAGGGAAAAAACCATGGGGTGACTAACCCAAGATTGTATTCTCTATTAAAAGAATAAGAAGTACAAAAATGGCACTTGCAATTAGGGCTCACTATCTGAGCGCACTGCTCACAAGAGGCACACTGCCTACAAGAGACTCACTGTCTACAAAGTTTATAGAAGGTAACCAGGTGTTTGAACTGATGAGAGGCATCGACATATGCTGAGGTTTAGTTCTAGTTAGGCTCAATATACTGATCTAATGCACTTCATTCTTCCTCTGTTCTAGTGCTATTGTTCTGTCACATAGTGGACTTGAATTGCTACTTTCACACTTCTCTCTGCCTTTCCTCACACACACACCTTCATACCAAAATCCATCTGGTATATATATTTACACCAAGGATTTCAAAATCTTTCTAGTTAGCAACTAGAATACTCAAGATATTTACAAAACACTGATCTGTCTATTGAATCCATGCTTAATATGTGATGTGTATCAAAAACATAGAAGTCATCAATCATGTCAGCCAACCATGTATGATCCATAAAATAGCTTGATCAATATCAATTTCTCATCCAGATTGAAGTCTGATATTCTGCCAATCAGTTCTTCCTCAGTCTACTCTACCTGTCAAGAACCCAACACTTAGATGCTCATATCTTTTCACTCATTCATCACTGGAGGCTCAATCTCTAGAATGTAGTAGTCATGGTACTCCTCTTGACTTGTCCAAGTCTGAAACTTTCTGAGTTACACCATCTAAGAGATCCGGACTTGATTGTCAGACCTTGCTAGATGCTCTATTCTTGTTCATCGGACCAAAACATTCTTCAATCTAACTTTTGGTATAGGCATACTATGCTCTACGGATGTGTGGGATAGATTTTGTTGCCATTAATGACAACAATCATGAAGCCACACAGTGTCTCTTGCCAACAATCTCCCCCTTTGGCATTAATGGCAACACTTAGTGAAAAATGACTAAGTGTCGTAGCAAACTCCCCCTTAGCTGATGCTCTGTATTATGTACACTTTTACCGGAGCTCCCCCTTAGCTGGATTCTACATTTTTCACTACTCCTCACTCCCCCTTTGATATCAATGGCAAAGGGTGGAATCAACACACCAAAATTTGCAAAAATTAACCTATACATAGCTGCATAAGTATATATACATGTTATACTTACATATACTTAAGTATATCCACAAAAGTGATCTTCAACTAGACAAATTTTGTTGCCCAACTCTGCTTCGTCCTATCCAAAATTGAGATGTGACCACTCAACAAAAATGCAAAAGCTTCTACCCTTCTCAAGTCTTCTAGATCACTGGTCCGGGCTGTGGTTTGAGCATCAGTTAAGGCCTCATGCATTGCCTCTAACTTAGGGATAATTATCCCTCTTAGTTCACTCATCCTGCTTATTCTATTATTCTTCTCCTTTTCAAGCCTCTTTATTTCATTTATAGTGGCAATAGGCTGGCACTCTTGATTCATTATGGATGAGGTGAGAGGATCAAAATTCTAAGATAAACTTGACAGTTTACTCTCTTGTTCTTCCACCTTCTTTGCAATGTCTTCTGTCACTATGGACCAAGATAGATAAAAATTTATACATTTCTCTGCCATCTTTAAGAGCATTTTCTAGGATCTTTATCCCAATATCTAGGGTTCTCCTATCATTAGCTATGAGTCCCTGTACTTCAGAGAATCTCTTTCCCAAAAATTCTTTCCAGATCTTTTCTTCTGCTAATTTCTCTAAGGAATCAAAATGAGTGTTGACAGAGTTTATCAGAGATTTAAGGTTACCAGATGGAGAGGCCGAAAGATCCTTTTGGAAGGATGCAATGATCTTCTCTAGCATTCCTGAGGCAATCTCTATCAGCTCACAATCTTCCATGTGAGACTTCAAAAGCTTTTCTTTTGCTTTAGCTTGGGCAAAGGATGCTATCTTCATTATTTGGATCGAAGAGAGAGAATCAAAATTGAGTGGTCCTTGAAAGAGTTCTGGTTCATCTAACTCCATCATATCTTTGTTCAAAATTTCTTTACTACCTCTACAGTGTCTCTTGCCAGAGACTGAGTCTTTTCTTTTGGAATCTCTGAGCTGTCATCAGAGATATTCTTTTTTTTTGCTCTTCTTCTCTTCCCTTTACCTCTTCTTATTGACTCACTTGTTCTTCTTTTCTTCCTTCTCCTTCAACTTCTGAGTCTGGAATGTCTGCAGTAGGATCTGGAGGAGAGATGTTGACTTCTTCATGGACTTCCTTTTCTAGAATAGAGGAATCCAAGTCCTTGGACTTCTCCTCATCTATCTCTTTTAATTCTTTTACAATTTTCTCAGTAGATTCTTCTTTTGATACACTTAATCCTTCAACATCCACGGTGGAAGGTTCTTTATCTATGTCCTCTATAACAGGAAGATTGAATCTTTTAAATGCATTCTAGAGGATGTCTTCTATTTCTCTTTCTATTTGATTAGTCTCTCCAAGCATAAGCTTGTTCATTCTTTCTTTGCTCCGGAACTCATCCTTGTAGTCCTTAAAGATCATGGTCATTTGTTTTGGAGTAATGGAAGGATAGAGCTGAATTGCAAGCTATTCCCGGATCTCTAAATCCTTTTCCTTGGCATTCTCTTTTCTGAGTTCAAGTACCTTCTCTAGACTTTTGGGAATTAGAGAAATGATTTCAATGAATGCTTTATTATAAATGTTTAGGTACTTAATTGTAGCTTGCTCCAAAATTCTTTTGTCAGTATCATTGTAATCATCATAAAATTTAGTGACTGGTTGCAGGTTCCCATCCACTGTGACTGCCTTGATGATATCATCAATAGAGAGAGTAGGCCTTTCAAAAAATTCTTCTGCCTCTTCTTCTTTGTTTGTACTAGTAGAGGATTCCCTAGATGTTTTCTTCTTTTTCCTCATTTTCTTAACTTCCTCATCAGATTTTGTTTCTTCATCATCCTTTTGGCTTATGTATGACCTTGTGGCCTTTGTCTCTGTTCTCTTCTCTCCCTTTCCAGATGTCTTGGCTTCTAGTTTTGAGGCTCTTGAGCTCTTAGAAGTGGTAGGTGCAGAGCTCTTGGAGGATCTAGTCTGGGAGGAGGCTTGTACCGGAACACTTTCCTTTGCTACTTCTTGTTTCTCTTTCTCAACTCTTTCTATTTTCTCTCTATTTCTATCAACTAATTCCTTAGATATGTCATATCTTTTGGCAACTTCCTCTACTTCCCTTCTCACTTTTCTTTTCATCTCTAGTTGTCTCAGTTCAACATGTATTTTCACACTTAATTCTTGAAAGGTTCCAAACCTTTCTGCCTCAGGGTCCTTAGGCTGACTCAGCAAGTGTTGGACATGTAGCTCTAGGATTTTCTCATCTACCACATATCCCATTGGCATAATCCAAACTATTCTGGGCTCAACAACCTCCATTAGACATTGATCAGTATCTACCATGAAGCATACTGTATCCTTGTATTTTTCAACTATTGTTTGAGGAATTCTTTCTCTGGCCTACATCAAACTTTGGAAGTTTTTGAAGTATCCCTAGAGTGTTGTACTTTGAGCCTTGGCATCACCAAGCCCATACATATAATCTTTGATTTGTATGGCAACTAGTCTGTCACCAACCACTTGATCTGGGTAGCTCATTCATATGGTAAAAGAATAAACACAGTATTAAACTGAATGAGTTCTTCTTGTCCTTCTTTATCTTTTGCAAGTTTTCTAACAGTTGGTTCAGGAGAAGATCACATAGATCATAATCTGTATTTTCCCTTAGCATTTGATATGCAGTATAAATTACAGTTCTGGACACAAAATTCTCCCTGCTGGAGTGATAGATTTTATAGCCAATTATCAAAGAGGTAAATTTGATATCAAAATCTATGATATCTTCTATTGTCATGGCTCTTTTGTCAAACTTAGATCTGATAGCCTCACTTACTGTCTAGTTCTTGATAGATTTGAGTGTAGGTAACCCACCACATGAGTGCAATCTAGTTACTGCCCTAATTGCATCTTTTGTTAGCTTGAAGGGCTTCAACAACCACTTTAAGTTGTCATGTATTCTACTAAGAACATACTAGACCCATTCATCTTCTACAAAATAGGGAAAGTGGATGCAATGTCCAAAATGCTTATCCTAGATGGCCTTGTATTGAGGTTTGAGTTCAAAAGTTTCATCTATTAGTTGTTTATGGTAGATATCCATCAACTTTGATTCTCCAAATGCCTCAATATTGGCATGGATGTATACCCTAACATCTTCCATGTGCAAAACCCCATGCAGAATGCTAGAAAAGGCGCCTAAAGGATCAACTTCTAGGGACTTGTAGGGATGTTTCTTGAACTTTGGGTGTGGCCTATCAGTGATCTTAACAACCATTGGAGTAGCCATCTTTGTAAAAGATTCAGAGAGAGATATTCGGAAATAGAAATACCTTTTTACGCTTCTAGGGTTCACAATATGAGCTAGGAAATATCATTGGTTGAATTAGATTCAACAGTTGATCTTTGAGAAGGTTGTAACAATCTTGATGCAGAGCTCTTCCTTTCTTCTTCTTGAATGCAAATGTGCAATGATGAATAAAAGAACCCTTTTATCTCTGTGCAAACCCTAATTTCCTATTGCAATAAATGAACAACTTAAGTTATTTCGATTGCCTTGTTTTGAGAGAGATCTTTCCGAATCACTGAGATGCACTTAGAATTATTTTCAATGATAATTGACAATGTATCTTCTTTCCTCGAATCATGCCATGAGTCCGTAGATCAAGATATTTCAATTTTGAATCATACAGGATCTAACTGTGAAAATCTTGCTTTTACCAGATGGCTGTCAAATCAGATCAATCTTGGATGATTGAACTCTTCAAAACTCCTTACGAATCTTTCATATTTTTACCAAGGGTTATTTAGATGTTTCTCTAAGAACCCTTTAATCCACAACATTACATGTGCCAAATTTAGGCACCAATTGACTGGCTAGGGGAATTTGTTTTCCCTTGTGACTCCCCCTGAGCCAGACCTCATCTCTTTAGTTTCTGGAAGGAATATTAGCACTAGATTCTGGTACGGATTCATCCCCAACATTTTCTGTACTCTTCATCACCCAAATATTGTTCATCTCCCTTTGAACTTCATACACATTCTTTGCCTTTTCCTTTATCTTGATTTTGATTATGATGCATTAGACCCTTTTTATCCTGATTCTTACTTTTACAGAACTTGGCAATATGACTGGATCTATTGCAATTGTAGCAAACAACATTTCTTTGTATATTTGACTGATATCCTCTTGATCTACATTGATTAGCCATATGTCCCATTCTATTGCATGCAAAGCATCTACCATTGAATGAATTGTTTATTTGTATATTTCTGCATTCATGAGATTTGTGACCATACATTTTGGAGTTGAAACACTCTCCAGAGAAGGATGAATTAGTCTGATTCATTCTTCTTCTGCACTGAGTTGCTTTATGATAGAATTTGTTGTAGTTGTAGCAGTATCCATTGAAGGATGAATATCTTTGGGCATTTGGTTGCCTTACTGGAGGTCTTCTAGGCCTATTCCTTGGATTTCCTGATCCAGAGTTCTTCTGACCAAATTTGGAGCTTTCACCTTTCTCAAATCCCAAGCCATGTTTGTCATCTACCCTCTTTTGGCTTTCAAGAAGAACTTCAAGTTGAGAAGAGCTTATCTTGAATTTCTCTTTCTATTCATTTGTTGTTTGAAGATCTTGTTTGAGAGTGTCTATCTGATTCTCAAGTTGTTCTTCATTATCTCTAGCTTCTTCAAGATTAGATTCTAGATGTCTAATTATTCTATCCATTTTGTGGCAGTCCTCTGACTTTTCTTTGAGAGATTGTTTTAGATTATCTTCAATTTTTCCTTTCTCTTCAATTTCTTGGGTGAATCTCATAACCCCTGATTCCATTTCATGTCTTACCATAATGGCCTCTTTTGATAGCTTCTCACATAGCTTGTTTTTCTCATTCAGATCTTCATTAGTATCATTGGCTTTGCTTTGACTTACTAATTGTTGAAGTAGTTCCTTTCTCTTTTTCACATAGATACTCAATTTTTCTTTTAGCTCATTTATGAAATCATCATCTTGTTTGAGTCTTTCTCTCAAGTTATTGACTTCAGAGTGAGATTGCTCAAGATCATCTAGGGCAGACTGAAGTTGTTCCTTCATACCATACATATCCATTGAGATTCCAGATCTTCCTCAAGTTGGTAGGCTCTGTTTGGAGGAACTTAGCTCTAATACCAATTGTTGGAAACAATGTAGATGACTGAGAGGGGGGGTGAATTAGTTATCTCTTATAACTTTACTTTATTTTTCCTTTTATAATTTGAGCAACATCAAAACACATAAGCATATATAATCAAGAGAGCAGAAAAGAAATCAATACACATAACACAAGGATTTTGATGTGGAAAACCCTATTAAGGGAAAAAACCACGGGGTGACTAACCCAAGATTGTATGCTCTATTAAAATAATAAGAAGTACAAAAATGGCACTTGCCAATTAGGGCTCACTGCCCGAGCGCACTGCTCACAAGAGGCACACTGCCTACAAGAGACTCACTGTCTACAAAGTTTATAGAAGGTAACCAGGTGTTTGAACTGATGAGAGGCATCCACATATGCTGAGGTTCAGTTCTGGTTAGGCTCAATATACTGATCTAATGCACTTCATTCTTCCTTTGTTCTAGTGCTACTGTTCTATCACATACCAGACTTGAATTGCTGCTTTCACACTTCTCTCTACCTTTCCTCACAGACTATCATACCACACACACACCTTCATATCAAAATCCATCTGGTATATATATCCGCACCAAGGATTTCAATATCTTTCTAGTCGGCAATCAGAATACTCAAGATATTTACAAAACACTGATCTGTCAGCTGAATCCATGCTTAATATGTGATGCGTATCAAAAATATAGACATAGAAGTCATCAATCATTTCGGCCAACCATGTATGATCCCTCAAATAGATTGATCACTATCAATTTCTCATCCAGATTGAAGTTTGATGTTCTGCCGGTCAGTTCTCCCTCAGTCTACTCTACATGTTAGGAACCCAACACTTAGATGCTCATATCTTTTCACTCATTCATCATCGGAGGATCAATCTCTGGAATGTAGTAGTCATGGTACTCCTCTTGACTTGTCCAAGTCCGCAACTTTCTGAGTTACACCATCTAAGAGATCTAGACCTGATTGTTGGGCCTTGTTGCATACTCTGTTCTTGTTCACCGGACTAAAACATTCTTCAATTTGACTTCTGGTATAGGCATACTATGCTCTGTAGATGTGTGGGATAGACTTTGTTGCCATCAATGATAACAATCATGAAGCCACATAGTGTCTCTTGCCAACAGTACCACCCATAAGATTGAATAGTCAACCACCCTAAAAAACACTTGATAATCCTCAAAAGGTAATGGTTTTAGTTGGAGGAATGGACATGTGACATATACAATACTCATGAAACCTTGAGATAGTGCAATATGATCCAAATATTTCAAATATATGAAATAATTTGAACTGCAAGGGGAAAATTGTATGCCACCTACCTCATACACTATAGCTGACTGTGAGAGTGAGCTCAAACTGGTTAACGAGAGTGCAACTCCAACGTTGACAAGAAAATCAAAGTTAAACGGTGATTAAAATGTCTTTCAAAACCCCACTTATATTTGTTTATTAGGGTACTATTTTAGCACCTTAATACATCCTTGTAATAATGCTTAGGGGTAGCAAACACAAAACATTTTAAATTTCACTTATCGGTGAAGATTTCATTTCACAAACTTGAGAGTGAGCATCTCTCCTTTTAATTTTTCATTGGTGAACCATGCTTTTGTGAAAGTTTACTTATCAACGAAGTGATGTGTCAAAAAATAACCTCATTGACGAACTTAAGAATTTGCAAACTTAATAGTTCACTAATGGCCATTACAAATGATCATTACTTATCTCTAGTCTTCATCGGCTACTCCATACATCGAAAAAATCAATGGTTCATTAACTTTTATTCTAAGCGACAAGACTTTAACAAAGAGTTTCCTTTCATCGGCAGGGTAGGACTTGATGGGACTAACTCACAAGGCTATATGAATGGATTGTTAGAGAGTTAGCAAACTTAAAAACTGAGTGATAGGGAACATAGGAAGGAAAAGAAAGTTTACAAAGGGGAAATGATGCTGATGACAAAGGAGAACTAAGTCAATGTTCTTTCCTATCGCTACATCACTAGGTTCACGAACTAGCAAACCTGGAAATGAAGTTTGCAAAAGAACAAAGATGGCGATCAAAGTACAAATACCTTAGGACTTGGAGGAATTTTACAATGGGTAAGATAAACTATGAAAATAAGACCAAACCAAGTTTAAATTGAACAAGGACATTCTTTCTATTAAAAGACATAGACATAAACTTGGGTAACATAGTGGCAAGTAGATTTAAAACCCTGTTTCTGCTAATATGGAATAGAAATTCATTCCTAATCTCATATATATATATATATATATATATATATATATATATATATATATATATATATATATATATATATATATATATATATATAGAATATTGGAACTCATGTGCACCTTCACTATGCCCTACCCTTAATAGTATAAGAAGTAAACTCATAAAAAAAATTTAGTTAAAAAATATAAAAATAATTCATATATCTTCTTTAGTAACATGTTTAAATATATAGAAATGATAAGTTTTAAAAAAACCGTCTCATTTTTATTTGAATGCATATAATCTTATATATCTTTTTGTTGTTGTAAGGTATTTAAGTTATGTGTGATGGTATAAATAAATAAGAAGAAAAAGAAGAATTGGGATATCAAATCAATCATAAGGATGCCAAGATATGCAAGATTGGAGGGATTGCAATGACAATAAGAATAACTCTAATTATACATTATACAATAAAGTTAAAACATGTTAAATTATATAATTGAATTCTACAAATTAGTTTATTCTCAAAGATGTTAAAACTCATCATCCTTATCATAAACCATAAATATTTTAATTCAAGATAATAATTAATTTATTGCATTACAGACAATTTATAATTATTTTCAATTAAAGAATGGCTTCACTTCGAATTCACACATGTGAGAATCTGCCGATCCCAAATCTGCTTGGGTGTCGATCCACTTCTGCACACGAATGGGAGATGCCAAGTAGCACCATGGATTTTTCTGCGGAGGCTCTTCTAGACTCTTAGATGCTAAAATAAATTGCCTTGCAAGACAAATTTATTGGGTGAAAAAGATCGATAGTAGAAATTGAGAGATGGGCAAAGGAAAATTGGGAAACCAACTTTGCCCTAAACTTCTTACCGAAAGGCTTCTTCATGGCTATCTTCTTAAATCAAGAAGATTGTGATCACATAATTACAAAGGTGCCATGGAATTTGGAAGGGGACATCTTGTTCATGAAGAAATGATGCCCAAATTTCAACCCTACAATTACTAATTCGGCTTCTTTGACTATATGGTTGTGGATGTATAATCTTCCCACAAAATTCTGGTTTGACGAATGTTTAAGAAAGATTGGTGATGCTATCAGAATGACTGTGGAAATTTATTTCATATTATTAGAAGGGAACTCCTACCTGTATGCATGTGTAAAGGTGGCGGTCATTACAGAGATCCCTAAGGAGATCTCTCTAGCATCAATGGCTGGATGTTGGTTTCAACAGATCAAGGTCGAAGATCCCAAATTTTTTAGCAATAATTGTTGGTGAAGCAAGCACAATTCAAACAATTGTAGATGGAGTCTCTCTCTTCTGGCCCCAATGCCCACAAATCCAACTGAAAATGTTGCTGCCGCTACTCTCCTACCAACAGACATAGGCTCAAATTAGCCCATCAAAGGTTTGACTGCCCTTGAAACTATGATACTCCTAGCCTTGGACCAATTACTAGTGTTAAAAACACTATGAACATTCCATACCTAGATATGTAATAAAATCAAGAGGCTCTGATTTGTCAGGGGATGAATCTACAGAAAAAGAAGAGTTTGATTTCATCAAATTTCAAGTGCTGAACCAATTGGCCTCTAGAATTTTAAAACCTAATGTCCATCTAGGTAAAAGAAGGGAAGAACAACCAATAAACTCAAGAGGGAATTGGATGGGTGAGCTAGTGGTTAAGTTTTCATCTAAGCTCTAAGGGAGGAAGGCCCTCCCTTGCAGTGCCATGAAGCTCATATCATGGAATGTTTGGGGATTAAATGCCCCTAACAAGAAATGCTTGCTCAAGTGTCAATTGCAGAGCATGAATCTGTTAGATCTAGGGCACACAACTAAGAAGGGGGGTGAATCAGTTGTACAAAAACTTGCTCTACTTCAAACACTTGATTCTTCTTTGTTAGTTAATAGCATATCAATTAACCATTCATGAAAGCATGAAGCATAAACACCGGAGCAGATAAACATCAACACATTAGACACCAAGATTTTGACGTGGAAAACCCGGTCAAGGGAAAAACCACGGGGTGATTAACCCAAGGATTATTCTCTGTTAGAAGAATAAGAAAAATAGATGGCACATGCTAATTAGGTCTCACTACCCGAGCACACTGCTCACAAGGAGGCACACTGCCTACAAGAGACACATTGTCTACAAGATCATAAGTATTACAAACTTGAACTGGAGATTGACATCTTTACCATGTCTGGATTAGTTCCATTTAAGCCCAAGACACTCCTGCTCTACCTTTTGCTCTTTCGCTATACCACACTCATCCATTCCATGACACACTTCAAAATGAATTCAAAAACCTTTATTTATACAAGGCATTGACTTAGGAACAATCATCTAAGTCAGCAATCATCCACAAGAACATTCGCAAGATGAATAACTCATCCGGTCGGCCAGCCTAAACAAGAACATCTTCATTCGGAAGTATATCTCCAATTCTGGGCTCTAACACTAATGCGGACCGACAATACAACCTCAACATGATCCAAGAACCTTCACAGGCTTGCCTGAATAACTAGGTACATCCGCACTTCCTCCACTTACTAGAATTCTTTTCTTCTTCATCTGAAACTTCAAGAACACAGTCTATCACCACTGTCATACTGAAAAAGGTGCTTTTGGACCTCCAAACTATGTACAAATTGAGATGACACATCACAAGGACATCCCAAACACTCCTTCCAATCCGCAGAATAGGACAATGCACTTCTGGATCTCACCGAACCTTTTTGTACCACTCTGTCACTCCAGAGCATTTCCTGGAACTGGTTCTACTTGATCAATCATAACTTCTTCATGTCTTCATGCGGACCTCTAAAATCTTATCTAGATCATCTCAAGACTCATATCTACAAACCCTTTAATCCGCATCCTCTGATCCTCAACCTATGGAGTACTTTTGCCTTCTTCTCATCACTGTTCTTCACTATTCCTTATTGAGACTGATTTCCTCAATAACCTCAGCATACAACTCATCCAATCCTTCTTATCAATGAAATATGAGTATGTTGACATCAATGACAACACTAGTTAACCTCATACTTGCAACAATCTCCCCCTTTGTCATTGATGGCAACATATGATGTGAAAAACCATCAAGACAAGAACTTCTTCTTTCTGTCACAACTCCCCCTATCAGCAACAACTCTTCACATGTCTTCTTCTTCCTTTACTGCTCCCCCTTTGATCATCAACCACTTGTTTTTCACATGTCTTCTCTCCCCCTTTGACATCAATGGCAAATGGTTCATACTTGCAATTCTAACACATCAGAATCATACCAGCTGCTCCCCCTTAGTAGCAGCTCCCCATCATCAATCCGATTTATAAGATATGACTATGATATCCACTGGACTGATGCACATTAGTGTATCCTAGTTCATCACTAGAGGGGCCATGACCCCTAACTTCTCCCTGAGATACTTAAAAGAGTCCTTGGGAAGAGGTTTAGTAAAAACATCTACAATCTGATCCTTGGAGGGTACATACTCCAATCTGACTTCATCCTTGTTCACTTGTTCTCTCAGAAAGTGAAACTTGATAGATATGTGCTTGGTCTTAGAATGCAATACCAGATTCTTAGAAATATTTATTGCACTTGAATTATCATAGAAAATTGTGATAGGCTCCTCATATTCTATTTTAATGTCTCTTAGCATCTGCTTTATCCATAAGATTTGAGTGCAACTACCTGCTACTGCAATGTATTCTGCTTCAGTTGTAGACAAGGATATTGCCTCTTGTTTCTTGCTTAGCCAAGAAACCAACCTTTTTCCCAAAAAGAATGCTCCTCCACTCGTACTCTTCCGGTCATCAACATCTCCTGCCCAATCTGCATCTGTATATGCATGAAGAGAGAAATCATGATCTCTAGGGTTCCATAGACCATACTCAACTGTCCCTTTTAAGTACCTAAAAATTCTTTTGATTGCCATGACATGAGATTCTCTGGGATCAGCCTGGAATCTTGCCACAAGACCAACAACCTGCATTATATCTGGTCTAGTCTGAGTGAGATACAATAGTCCTCCAATCATTGATCTGTACTTGCTCTGATCTATTTTAGGAGAGTCATCATCTTTGCTCAACTTACATCTGGTTGCCATAGGAGTGTTCATTGGCTTTGAATCTTCCATTCCAAATTTCCTCAACAATTCTTTCACATATTTCTTCTGAGAGATAAAGATGCCTTTCTTTGTCTGAGTAATTTGCAGACCCAAGAAGAAATTCATTTCACTAAGCATTGACATTTCAAACTCACTTTTCATTTGATTTGCAAAGGTTTTACACATACTGTCTCTTCCTCCAAAGATAATATCATCAACAAATACTTCAACAATCAAGATGTTTTCATTATCTATTTGAAAATATAGATTACTATCAGTAGTACTTTTGTTGAAACCAATCTGCACAAGATGCTTATCCAACCTTTCATACCAAGCCCTTGGGGCTTGCTTCAATCCATACAGTGCTTTCTTCAACTTCTAGACCATATCACTGTGATCAGACAATTGAAATCCATTCGGCTGCTCAATGTATACTTCTTCTTCCAAATCACCATTTAGGAAGGCAAACTTGACATCCATCTGATATACCTTGAAGTCTTTGAAGGCAGCAAATGCAAGAAATAATCTGACTGCTTCAATTCTTGCCACCGAAGCAAAGGTTTCTTCAAAATCAATTCCTTCTATTTGAGAGTAGCCTTTGCAAACCAATCTAGCTTTGTTTCTGATTACTTCACCAACTTCATTTAGTTTGTTCCGGAAGACCCATTTGGTTCCAATTACATTTTTGTTTCTAGGTCTGGGAACAAGATCCCAAGTGTGATTTTTCTCAATTTGCATCAACTTTTCCGCCATTGCTTTGGTCCAATTTTCATCATTGCAGGCTTCATTTATTGTCTTAGGTTCAATCTTTGAAATTAGACAGTATTCATCTGAGTTTTGAGCAATTTTCCTCCTTGTTTGTACCCCTTTTCTTTTGTCACCTATGATCTGATCTTCAGAGTGGTTTAGAGTTACATACCTTGGAACTTTGGGAGTTTCTTGCACTATTGTTTCTTGATCAGGCTCATTCAGGCAAACCTCTTTTTCCTGATTTACTGGATCAGTCTGAATCTGACTTTTAGAGGAGGATTGAGCTCCTTGTACTAGAGAACCATTCTGATCATCTTCATCATATTCATAAAACCTTGAGGGCTTCTCACTTCCTTCATCAACCTTCACATTTGTACTTTCTATCATCTTTCTTAGTCTCTTATTGTAACACCGGTATGCTTTGCTTTGAGTGGAGTAACCCAAGAAGATTCCTTCATCACTTCTAGCATCAAACTTTCCTAGATCTTCATCTCTTTTAATGTAACATTTGCTACCAAATACTCTGAAATATCTCACAATAGGAGTTATACCAAACCAAAGTTCATAAGGAGTCTTACCGGTATTGCTTCTAATTTGAACTCGATTGAGAGTATAGACTGCAGTGCTAACAGCTTCTCTCCAAAACATCTGGGGAACATTTGCTTCCATCATCATTGTCCTAGATGCTTCCTGGATGGTCCGGTTCTTTCTCTCAACTACTCCATTCTGCTAAGGAGTCCTAGGAGCAGACAACTATCTCTTTATACCATGCTTCTCACAAAAGTCTATGAATTCACCGGAGGTGAATTCACCACCTCTATCAGACCTCAAACATTTATGTTTCAATCCAGTTTGATTCTCTACCATAGCCTTGAAGATTTTGAACTTCTCAAAGGCTTCTGATTTCTCTTTTAGAAAGGTAACCCACATCATCCGAGAATGGTCATCAATTAGTAACATGAAATATCTATCACCTTGCATACTCTTGATTCTTGTCAGACCACATAGATTAGTATGAACTAATTCCAATAATCCGGTAGAGGATTGATCCTTGCTTTTGAAAGAAACTCTGCTCTATTTACCTAGCTGGCATTCTTTGCACAAACTATTTGTAGTTTTCACCAATTTTGGAAGATCTCTTATAGACTGAGTATTGCTTATCTTGATGATGTTATCAAAATTCACATGACACATCCTTCTATGCCATAACCAACTCTGATCAACTTGAACAAACAAACAACTTTTATTAGAACCAACTAGATGGAAGGTATTACCTTTTGTTTGAGTACTGGATGCAATCTCAGTTCTGGAGCTTTCAAAGATCCTGCATCTTCCATTCTTGAACCGAAGATCATAGCCTTTGTCCACCAACTGACTAACACTGAGAAGATTGTACTTCAATCCTTCAACATACAGTACATTACCAGTTTTTCTCTTTCCATCAAAAGAAATAGTTCCCCTACCTCTGATTCTACCAGCAGAATTATCACCAAACTTTACCATTCCTCCTTCATACCTTTCCAAGTCTAGGAACTTATCTTTGTCACCTGTCATATGATGAGAGCATCCACTAGCAATAACCCAATCATCCTTTTCTTCAACTTGGGCAGCCAAAGCTCTTTCTACAACCTTATGATTGACAGATATTGGATCTCCTTCCTTGATGGCAATAAACACCCATTCATTTCCGGATTTGTCTCCTATCTCTGATTCATCATCTATTACTCCTTCATTATCATCTTCTTCATGAACATAATAGCAGTTCTTTTTGAAGCTTTGTCTGTTAGAATTTGACCTTGCAAATCTTTCCAGACATCTTGAAGAAAAATGACCAATCTTATTGCAGTTGAAGCACTTAAAGGGTAATTTTCCTTCATACTTACCGGATCCTCTTGGCAATCTCTTTACAATGAGGGCTTCAAGATGAGCTGTTTCTGCTTCTTCCTCTTCCATGTCTTTCCTTGCTTGATCATACCATGACAACTTCCTTAAAGAGTTTTCTCCTGGATCAAATCTTTGTTTGCCTTTCACGTAGGCACTGGCTTTATATGCAGATTTAGTCTTGGGGGGATCATCTCCAAACTTGATCATTTCAAATGCAGCCAGTTTGCCAGCCAATTGCTCTCTTGTGAGAGTTGTATGGGCTCTGAATTCATCAATGGCAGCAACCTTGATTTTGTAGGCAGCAGGAAGGGATCTGAGAATTTTGCAAATAATCTCATTTTCATTTAGAATTCCACCAGCATTCCTAATTCCACACACTAGCTCATTTACTCTTGGCATAAAGGTAGTGATATTTTCATCATCTCTCATCTTTAATCTTTCAAATTTCCCTTTGAGACTTTGCAACCTTGCACTCTTAACAAACTCATCTCCTTCATGCAGAAGTTCCAGTTTAACCCAGATCTCATAGGCAATTGGTAGGTCAATAACATTAGAGAGTTCTGAGTCAGTCAATGTGCTTAGAAGAGCTTCTTTAGTCCACAGATTGTTTTCAGCATCTGTGATTTCATTTAGAGTTGTCGGACCACCCTGTGGAGGTACATATGCTTTTGTGACCATGGACAAGTATGCTTTTCCCATACACTCCAAGTGACATTTCATGTGACCTTTTCAGAGAGAGAAATTGGTTCCATCAAACTTTGGACTATCCTTCTTGTATGATGACATCCTGGATCTCCTCAAGCGATTAAGTTCCTTTTAGAGGAACTTGGCTCTGATACCAATTGTTAGATCTAGGGCACACAACTGAGAGGGGGGGTGAATCAGTTGTACAAAAACTTGCTCTACTTCAAACACTTGATTCTTCTTTGTTAGTTAATAGCATATCAATTAACCATTCATGAAAGAATGAAGCATAAACACCAGAGCAGATAAACATCAACACATTAGACACCAAGATTTTGACGTGGAAAACCCAGTCAAGGGAAAAACCACGGGGTGATTAACCCAAGGATTATTCTCTATTAGAAGAATAAGAAAAATAGATGGCACATGCCAATTAGGGCTCACTACCTGAGCACACTGCTCACAAGGAGGCACACTGCCTACAAGAAACACACTGTCTACAAGATCATAAGTATTACAAACTTGAACTGGAGATTGACATCTTTGCCATGTCTGGATCAGTTCCATTTAAGCTCGAGACACTCCTACTCTACCTTTCACTCTTTCACTATACCACACTCATCCGCTCCATGACACACTTCGAAATGAATTCACAAACCTTTATTTATACAAGGCATCGACTTAGGAACAATCATCTAAGTCGGCAATCATCCACAAGAACATTTGCAAGATGAATAACTCATCCGGTTGGCCAGCCTGAACAAGAACATCTTCATTCGGAAGTATATCTCCAATTCTAGGCTCTAACACTAATGCAGACTGACCACACAACCTCAACATGATCCAAGAACCTTCACAGGCTTGCCTAAATAACCAGGTACATCCATACTTCCTCCACTTACTAGAATTCTTTTCTTCTTCATCTGGAACTTCAAGAACATAGTCTATCGCCACTGTCATATTGAAAAAGGTGCTTCCAGACCTCCAAACTATGTACAAATTGAGATGACACATCACAAGGACATCCCAAACACTCCTTCCAATATGCAAAATAGGACAATGCACTTCTGGATCTCATCGGACCTTTTTGTACCACTCTGTCACTTCAAAGCATTTCCTGGAACCGGTTCTACTTGATCAATCACAACTTCTTCATGTCTTCATGCGGACCTCTGAAATCTTATTTGGATCATCTCAAGACTCATATCTACAAACCCTTTAATCCGCATCCTCTTATCCTCAACCTATGGAGTACTTTTGCCTTCTTCTCATCACTGTTCTTCACTGTTCCTGATTGAGACTGATTTCCTCAATAACCTCAGTATACAACTCATCCAATCCTTCTTATCAATGAAATATAAGTATGTTGACATCAATGACAACACTGGTTAACCTCATACTTGCAACAGAATCTAGATCTAACTCTCCTTCAAGAGTCCAAACTAAAATCCAAAGAATTAAAATTTTCCCTTTCTCACTGCAGGGATTGGAAAGGCCACTTTGTTCCAGTGGTAGGAGCCTTTGGAGGCATCATTTTTTTTGGAGGCTATCCAAAATTTAGGTTGTGATATTATTCAAATGTACCAATTGGATGATGGTAGAAGTTCACTGCCTCTCATCCAAGCTCTGCTTTCACCCGTTTAATGTCTATGGACCTATTAAGAATGAAGATAAAGCTAATGTTTGGAATGAATTGGTTGAATTTATATCCTTTGCCAACTTAGAATTGTTTATCTTGGGCAGAGATTTCAAGTCATTCTCTCCAATGATGAAAAGAATGGTAGATGCTCCCAAGGCAACAAGTCACAAAAGGATTTCTAGGATTTAGTGGATCATCTTGGGCTTCTAGATCTTGTCCCAAAGAATGGTTATTACACATGGACCAACCGTAGGTAGGGTTTCACCAACATAGTTGAGAGATTGGATCACTTCTTTCATAGCCCCAATTGGCTCAAGAAACTAGTTCTATTGGAATCCACCATTGCTCCTGTATTGGGCTCCGATCACTTCCCAATGGTCCTATCAATATCGAATGATCATGCTCCGGCAAAGTGTCCTTTCAAGTTTGAGAAAATGTGGCTCAAAAATGAAAGTATCACAAATCTAATGACATAATGGTGGACTTTGACACAAATACATGTTGGATCCAAAATGTTCATGATGGCCCAAAAACTCATTGTCGTCAAGAATTGCCTCAAGAAGTGGAACAAGGAGACCTTGAAAAATATATTCACAGAGAAGGAGAGAATTGAGAAAGACCTGGAAGCCCTCAACCAAACCGTAATGGAGAATGGAATGACATAGGTAGAGTTTGAGAAAGAGAGAGTTACTGAGTGACTATCATGAGATGTTGGCCAGGGAGAAAGTCTATCAGAGGTCCAAATCACGAGAGTTATGGCTAAAGGAGGGAGACGTCAATACCAAATTATTCTTCAAAAATTTGGCAAAGGTACAGAGAGCCCAAAATAGAATATCCACTCTTAAGGGCACAAATGGCTTGCTCATTACAAAACCCAAATATATCTACCTCAAGATTTTGAACTACTATCAAAATCTTCTTGCAAGCATAGAAGTGTCCAATATGGTTTTCCAACAGTCATTCCTTGACCTCATTCCTTTAGTCTTGAATGATGCAGACAACCAAGTTCTTGATGCACCAATCACCTTGAAGGAAGTCAGATCTATTGTATTTCAAATGCATGTTGACAAGGCCTTGGGGCTTGATGGCTTCCTGAAAGGATTCTATCAGAATTTTTGGAACATTGTTGAAATGGATATATGGGAGATGGTAGAGGAATCGAGGGTATCTAGGAAGGCCATCAAGGACTTAAAATATACATTCATAGCATTAATCCTAAAAAAATAATGAGGTAGATTCACTCACCAATTATAGACCAATTTCATTATGCAACACATCCAAAAAAATCATTTCGAAGGTAATGGCTAATCGACTGAAGTTAGTAATGCCTAAGATCATCTCTGAGGAGCAGAGCAGCTTCACTCAAGGTAAGGCAATTACGGATGAAATTATCATAGCATATGAAGTGACCCACTCTATCACCTCCACTAATCAATCTTGCATGGTCATCAAATTAGATGTGAGTAAGGCCTATGATCATGTTGATTAGAGATTCCTTCTCCCCATTCTACAACATTTTGGCTTTAAGCCACTTTGGCTTCAGTGGGTTTATAGTTGCATTTCCATAGTGCAATACTTAATCATCATCAACAACAACCTGGTTGGACATTTTGAGCCCACTAGAGGGCTTCAACAAGGTGACCCTTTTATCGCCCTTCCTCTTTGTGATCATGGTAAAAGCACTTGGGAGGGCCATCAACACTCAAGTTGCACAAGGGGATTTATATAGGAGTACACATTACAAACAACTTCTTGCCCATCACCCACCAACAATTTGTAAACAACACCATTCTATATGGCATCTCCAACATTAATGAAGCACAAGCCATAAAAATCACCTTGGACAGGTATGTTCTTGCCTTGGGACAACAATTGAACAAGAACAAGTCTTGTAATTTTTCTTTAATACCAAGGGAACTATTAGGTACATAATTGATACATTACTAGAATTCAATATAGATACACTCCCAAGCAAATACCTTGGGGTGCCATTGTTCAGGGAAGAAATGAGAACAAACCTCTGGGAGGAGAGGATTGAAAAATGTAAGCTCAAAGCTTCCTCATGGAAAGGAAAATGGCTATCTATGGCAAGGAAAATAACAATGGTCAAGATCGTGCTCTCTACCATTCCCATTCACCTACTATCAAGTACACAAATAATAGACAATACAAATGGTATCATGGAAGGAATTATTAAGAAGTTCCTATAGGAAGGCACTAAGGAGTCTTATGGAATCCCTCTCATTACTTGGGATACGACCTGCATGGAGAAAGCAAAGGGCAGCCTTAGGTCTCAGAAAGATCAAACTATAAAACAAAGCTCTGGGAGCCAAATTAATTTGGAAAATGTCTGAAATGCCTCATGCACAATGGTGCAGGCTATTACAAAGGAAATAATTAGATACGGAAGAGCTGAGCTAAATTCTTACCACACCTAACCCCCCAATTGGTCACATATATGGAACTTCATTGTGTAATGTCAACCCCTAATTACAGAGTACTTGTCATGGGTGGTTAACAATGGAATGTCCACATCTTTCTAGAAAGACTCGTGGAATGGCCTTCTGCCCCTGTGTGAGGACGTGAGGCTAAAACATTTTATGGACACCCTTACCAATTTCAGGGGCACCAGGGTTGTAGATTATATCATTCCAACAACTATCAGAGACCAAGTGGTCTAGAGATGGAACAAATTAGAATTGAATCCCTTAACAAATAATAGAGAGAGACTTTAACATAGGCCTTGGCCACTCAAAGAATCTTCCTCAGTTAGATTGCGCTACAAACTACAAATTACCAAAAGTAATCAGAGTGACTAGACGACAGAACTCTATTGGAGCTAGTGGTGCCTACTAAAGTTTGGTGTCTTTTCTTGGACTATTAGGAAAAGTTTCTCAACCTTGCAACTTTGAAAGGTTACTATTCTTCCCAATTTTGGTCTTTTCAAATACCCTCTATCTTGGAAAATGATCTAGAACTTTCAAAGTTTCCAAAATGGCTAAAAATGGCAGGATGTACTATCTTTAGTAATTCTACATTTAACCTTAGATTGACCCAAAAAATTTCCAGAAGGTATAGAACAGCTAAGTAAACATCTCAGGTGAGTTTCAACTCAAGATCATATCTAGATTGCGAGATATTAAAGTTTCTATTTTTTGAAACTACCGAAAAAAGTTTCAAACTTAGTTTTGAGGAACTTAGAGGTCCTAAACATCCCAAAAAATGTCATAATTGATGAAGTAGGTTATAGCGTGATAGATCTCTTCATGAGATTTCTGACGCATCAAATATTTTGTCAATCAGACACCTAGATCAAAAGTTATAAGCTCCAGAAGTTGGACCTCCTATTTTTGGGAAATGTAAAAATGTGTTGGACACTTAAAAGAGCGGTAAAGAGAAAAAGAGTGGTAAAGAGAGAGTTACACATGTTGGTGTGTGTTTTAGCACATCACAAGGCATCTTTGATTGGAGATAATTTAGGCGCCACTTTTGGGTGGTTTTGGCTCATGGTTTTGTAATTACCATTGACAGTTTACTATATTGTATCTCCTATATATCAGGACTTGAGATGGAGGTTGTGTAAGAATCTTATATATGTTGAGTTACCTCTTAGATCTCTAGTTGGTTATACTCATGTGAAAGCTTGCTCTATAAGTATATTGTAATCTTCTTGATTCCTAAATAATATATTGGGTAGCTTTGGAGTGTGGGGTCTTTTACCTAAAAGGGTTTTCCCCACATATATCTTGTGTTGTGAGTTTTGTATTTACATTTGGATGTTGTTATTATCTTTCTATTAATGTGCATCTTAATCTGTAACTATAAAAGATAAAAATTTGCATAAATCTTTCCTCAGTAGATTAGTGTAGGAAGTGTTTCTGCATACCTTGCTTCCTTTCAGTTAGTAACAGAGCCTGATCACCTTTGGTTCTAGTTGTTGGGTAGAGGGTTTTTTGAGTTGATCTTCATTTGAGTGGGAGCTTGTGTAGAGGATTTTGAAATCTTTGTTGTAGGAAAGAGATGGTGAGCACATTTGGGAGGTTTGAGATAGAGAAGTTTAATGGTAGTAATTTCAAGTTGTGGAAACTCAAAATGGAAGGCATGCTTGTAGATCAAGATTTATGGGATGCCATATCTAGTACAAAACCAATGGCAATGTCTCAAGAAGATTGGGATCTCAAAGATCAAAAATCTAAGGGTTCGATAAGACTTTGTTTGGCTGATTCAGTGCTCCTGAACATCCATGAAGAGAAGACTGCAAAGGATCTTTGGAAGAAGCTTGGAGATGTTTATCAGGCTAAATCCATGGTGAATAAATTATTCCTGTGAAAGAAATCATATTCTCTGAAGATGGAAGGAGGATCTGTCATTGATCACCCGAATACATTCAATATGCTTGTTAGCCAATTGACCTCTATTGGTGTGAAGATGGAGGAGGAGGATCGATGTATGACATTACCGTGTTCCTTACCAGATTCATGGGATCACCTTATTATGGCCATTGGGAGTACCACTACCACCTTCACGATGGATGAAGTGGTTTCTTTGTTGTTGTCTGAAGAGATGCAAAGAAACTCTTCTGAATCAGCTAAGGAGGCTCTTGCAGTTCGTGGTAGATATAAAGAGAAGGGAAAGAAAAAGGATAAGAAGGAAGAAAAAGGAACATCTAAATTCTGTGGGAGATCTAAGTCTCCCAGAAAGTCTAAGGCCCTGTGTTGGAACTGTGGCAAACTTGGTTACTTCCACAAGGAGTGCAAGGAGGAGAAAAAGAAAAAGAAGAAGAACTATGATTCAGATTCTGACAAGTCCTCTTAGGATGAAGGACAAGCATTTTTTGCTGCCTTGGCAACACATGCATCTAAGAATGTGTGGCTTATTGACTCTGGTGCATCTTTTCACATGACCTCGCATCAGGGTTGGTTTTCAAAGTATGAAGAAGATGATGGTGGAAAGGTGTACTTGGGTGATGATTCTCACGTGAAGATTGTTGGCTGTGGAAGAGTCTTGATTCGATTCCCTAATGGATGCGTGAAGGGAATCAATGGTTTTCTGCATATCCCTAGTTTGGCATGGAGCCTTCTTTCTATAAGTAAGTTGAATTATGTGGTTGTGCAAGTTGTTTTCTCTAATGGAGGATGCAAGATGACTAGAGGATCTATGGTGTTGGTTAGGGGTGTTTGGATTGGCACTCTGTTTCAACTTGATGCATGAGCAGTTTAGTGCAATATTGCATCTGTTTCAAAGAAGAGAGCTTCAAACTCTTCATCCTCACCATTGGAACCATTAGAGAAGAGGATTGTTGCATCTACTTTTGATGGTCTTGCTTTCTAGGTACCTAAGGGTGCTCATTCTATGGAGATGAAACTTTTAGTTGAGAAGACATTGTTATGGCACCAAAGGCTTGGTCACATTGGTGAAAAGGGTTTGAGGACCCTGAAAAATAAAAATCTTGTTGAGGGTATGAATGATTGTAACCTTGAGTTCAATTTCTATGAACATTACATTTATGGAAAACAAAATCATGTTCAATTTTATTCCAATTCTCACAAATCTTCAAAGGTGTTAGACTTGATTCATTATGATGTGTTTGGTCCTATTAATGTTCCTTCAATTTTAAAATCTGTTTACTTTGTTTCATTCATTGATGATTACAGTAGGAGGACATGGGTGTATTTCCTTAGAAGCAAATCTAAAGTCTTTAGTAGATTCAAAGAGTTTAAAGCTCTTGTAGAGAATTAAAAGGATAGAAAGATTAATTGTTTGAGGACTGGCAATGGTGGTGAGTTTTGTTCAGCAGACTTCGACAAGTTCTGTAAAGAATAGGGAATTAAGAGGCATAAGACAACTCCATATACCCCTAAGTAAAATGGAGTTGCAAAGAGGATGAATAGAACATTGATGGAGAGGGCTAGGAGTATGCTAAGTGGAGCTAGACTTGAAAAAAAATTTTGGACTGAAGCTGTTGCTATTGCTTGTTACTTGGTTAACAGGTCTCCTACATCAGCACTTGTTGATAAGACACCTATGGAGGTATGGTCTGGTAAAAATCCTTCATTGAGACACATTCGAGTATTTGGTTGTAAGGCATATGCACATGTTCCTAAGGAGAAGAGGTCTAAGCTGGAGAACAAGGATGTGAAGTGTATCTTCATTGGTTATAGCATCAGTGTGAAAGGGTACAAGCTTTGGGATCCAGTGGCTGAGAGAGTTCTATATAGTAGAAGTGTGATCTTCAGAGAGCTCAATCCTTCTTCTATTGTCTTACAACTAGAGAAAGAAGAGAAGAAAGAGGATACACTTTAGCTTCCTTCCACCCTTGAGAAAGTTGAAGCAAAAAAATCTATTGGACCTGATAATGAGGAGAGCTCTAGTAGCTCTAAAAGTTCAAAAGAAGATGAAGAACCTCAACCTCAATCTTTGAGGAGGTCCACATGGATAAGGCGACAAATTGATAGGTTTGGTTATTCATTACATGATTTTAGTTGTGTTTTTGCTTTGATTTCTAACACTAATGAGCCTAGAACTATGAAAGAGGCCATGGGTATGAAAGATGCAGGTTCTTGGAAGGAGGCCATGGAAGAGGAGATGGTTTCTTTAGAAAATAATAATACTTGAGACTTGGTGCCTTTGCCTGAAGGATGAAAACCTGTTGGATGCAAATGGGTGTTCAAAAAGAAATTTGGTGTAGATGGTATTGTTGAGAAATATAAGGCTAGATTGGTTATGAAGGGGTATTCTCAGGTGGAGGGAATTGACTATGGTGAGATTTCCTCTCCTGTTACAAAGATGGCATCTATTCAGTTCCTTTCATCTCTTGCAGCAACATATGATCTTGAAGTGGAATAGATGGATGTGAAGACAACATTCCTTCATGGTGACTTGGAGGAGGAAATCTATATGTCACAGCCAGAGCACTATGTAGTGAAAGGTAGAGAAAATATGGTTTGCAAGTTGAAAAAGTCTTTGTATAGTTTGAAACAGTCTCCTAAGATGTGGTACCAGAAGTTTGATGCCTTTGTGTTGAGTATTGGATTTCTGAGATTGAAATTAGATCATTGTGTTTATTACAAGTTTGACAGTGATCGCATTCTCATTATTGCATTGTATGTTGATGATATGTTACTCATTGGGAATGGTAAAAGTTTGATTTCTTATTTGAAGTATCAATTGTCAGCATAGTTTGAGATGAAAAATCTAGGGGTAGCTTGGTACATTCTAGGGATGGAGATTAGAAGAGATAGAGCAAACATAAAACTTTGGTTAGGCTAGAGTAAGTATGTTAACACTGTGTTAGAGAGATTTAGCATGGTGGATTGTAGACCTTTGACTGTTCCTGTTACAATGGGGACAAATTTATCTATTGCATATTGTCCAAAGTCTCCTTCTGAGATGGAGGATATGAGAAAATTTTCTTATGCTAGTGTAGTTGGTAGTTTGATGTATGCGATGGTCTATACTAGACTAGACATTGCCCAAGCAATGGCAGTCCTTAGTCGTCCTTAGTCGATTTATGGCTAATCCTGGACAGGTACATTGGGATGTAGTGAAGAGAGTGTTTAGATATTTACGAGGTACTTTTAAGTATTCCTTATGTTATCATGGTTATCCTACATGACCTCAACATTCACTTTGTATTCATGGATTTGTGGATTCAGATTGGGTAGGTGACATTGACAACATGAGATCCACCAGTGCTTATGTGTTCACTATGTTTAGTGGTGCTATTAGTTGGATGAGTAAGTAGCAACATGTGGTCACTTTGTCCACTACTGAAGTTGAGTACATGGCAGCAACTCATGCTTATAAAGAAGCCATTTGGCTTAAGAGATTGTGTTTTGATGTTGGGTTTGATGCAGGGAAGATTACTATTTGTTGTGACAGTCAGAGTACCATATGTTTGGTGAAGAATCCAACTTTCCACGCGAGGACTAAGAATATTGATGTCCAGTACCATTTTCTCATGACATGGTAGAGGATGGGAAGATAAACGTGGATAAAGTCAACACTTTGATGAATGTTGTAGATTCTTTGACAAAACCTGTGAGCACAAAGAAGTTCGGATGGTGTTCAGAGTCTATGGGCCTCTCGGCTCCTAGCAATTAAATCATGGTGTTGATACTCCCTTTTCTCTTGCAAGGTGTTTGACAAGTGGGAGAATGTTAGGAAAAGTGTCTCAACCTTGTAACTTCAAAAGGTTACTATTCTTCCCAATTTTGGTCTTTTCGAATACCCTTTATCTTGGAGAATGATCTAGAACTTTCAAAGTTTCCAAAAGTGCTAAAAATGGTGAGACTTACTATTTTTAGTAATTCTACATTTGACCTCAAATTGACTAGAAATTTTCCTAGAAGGTGTTGAATAGCTAAGTAAACATCTCAAGTGAGTTTCAACTCAAGATCATATCTGGATTGCGAGATATTAAAGTATCTATTTTTTGAAACTTCTGAAAAAAGTTTTGAACTTAGTTTTTACACACTTAGAGGTCCCTAAACATCCTAAAAATTGTCATAATTAATTAAGTGAATTATAGACTGATATATCTCTTCATGAGCTTTTCGACGCATCAAATGGTTCATCAATCAGACACCTGGATCAAAAGTTATGACCTCTGGAAGTTGGACCTCCTATTTTTGGGAAATGTAAAAACGTGTTGGACACTTAAAAGGGCTATAAAGGGGAGAGTTAAACATGTTGGTGTGTGTTTTGGCACATCACAAGGTATATTTGATTGGAGATAATTTGGGTGCCACTTTTGGGTGGTTTTGGCTCATGGTTTTGTAATTACCGTTGAAAGTTTACTGTATTGTATCTCCTATATATCAGGAGCTTGAGATGGAGGTTATGTGTAAGAATCATATAGATGTTGAGTTACCTCCTGGATCTCTAGTTGGTTATACTCCCATGAAAGCTTGCTCTACAAGTATATTTTATTCTTCTTGATTCCTAATTAATATATTGAACAACTTTGGAGTGTTGGGTTTTTTACCTGAAATAGTTTTCCCCATGTATATCTTGTGTTGTGAGTTTTGTATTTGCATTTGGATGTTGTTATTATCTTTCTGTTAATGTGCATCTTAATCTGTAACTGTAAAAGATAAAAATTTGCATAAATTGTTCCTTAGTAGGTTTGTGTAGGAAGTGTTTCTGCATACCTTGCTTGCTTTCATGGATGACACTCCACAAGAGAATTCTCACAGGTGATAGGCTGAGGAGCTTTGGCATTTCGGGACTGTTGACCCATTTTCCTTTATCTAGAGTCAAATAGTTCACCTTGAAAATCTCCTAGACATCCCTTGAAATATAGCCCTGCAAGCCTTCATCCTCCAAATCCTCATGCTCTGCCTTGCAAAAATCCCTAAATCTTGTCTGGAGAATCCTTGCTAAAAAACCCAAAAAAACCAGAAATCCTTAATCTTCACATGCCTTCCTTCGTAGGGATTTCCCATCTTCATACTGAGTCATTTTGGTGTGGGTATCCTAATGACATCATCTGGATCTTAGCTAACATCCCAGATATTATCTAATATCTCAGACCCTAACTAAGGTCTCGATATCCCCTTCATATCCGGACCTTAGTTAATATCTGGATGTTTTCTAAACATCCGGATCTTAACTAATATTTGGGCCCTTTGTGAATGTGCAGACCCTTGTGAAAATGACGATTACATTATTCAGATATTTCCTAACATCCAGATTTTTCTTAATGTCCATGGCCTTTGTGAATGTCCTGATGATGTCATCCAGACCCCCTCCCCAAAGAAATGCATATGACGATGATGTCATTCGGATCTCCTCTTCAACGGAACTCTTCATGTTGATGACATCATCAGGATATTCAAGAGGCATCCAGATATTAATTTAGCACCTGGATATTAAAGGTTAATATCCATGTGGATGATGGCCCCTCCATGCTATGAAGGAAAATTTGATGGGTGCATCTAGATATCGCATAGCCCGCAGACCACCTGAAGCTAACATCACATTCCTTCTGCGAGGTTGCAAGATGGGGACAACTATAAAGTTTGTCATGGCCCATGGCCACAATTTTGAAGATCGAATAGTGGCATGACGTCACAGGTGAATCTTTCTCATAGGGAAGATTTTGTGCGCAACCACGAGATGATGACATGTGGACATCCAAATGCCTGTTGACTGTAACTTTGACTGCAAATATCTCCCTCATCCTAAGGAATTCCTACATGACCCAAAAGGAAAAAGTGCTTAGAATTTCCTCCTCTTTCATTTGGTGGGATTTTTTTGGGGGGGGTATTCTCATTTAAAAATATCATCCTAATGTCATGATTCAGATGTGCACATCCGAATATCTGGATGGTCGCCGACTGAGGATGAATTTACAATATTGGTCGACATGACATCTCAACAACTGATTTAAAGTGTTGCAGAAGCTTTTCAATTGCAGATATTTTGCATTTATGGTTACAGGTGAATGATTCAGCTACTCACATTGATGACCCAAAACATCTTTCGGCCACCTATGGATTCAAATATTTTTTGCAATGAATTCTTGCAGGCCGACATTCCTTTTGGTAGAGATATTTTCTAACAGAGCCCATGGGGCAATTCATTGTAACCCAATTAGGTCATTTGGAGTCAAATGCTATATATGCATGAATGTAAGATGTAAAAAGGGTTGGAAAATAGTTAGTCTTCATGCTTCTATATTCCAAACAGATCACTCCTCTACTGTAACTGTGCCTCCTAATTAAATATAGGCTAGTTATTTTACATCTTCATGTTAGTTTTAACCCTGTGTGAACTAAGAATGATGTGTCTGTGAATGCTTAATTCCTTTCTGATCATTTCTTGCTCCTTGCCTCTGTTAAAACTAGTTTGATCTGTGTATGTTTATTAGTTGTATCTAGTTATTTTGTGCATCTTCTCAATTTTGTGAGGGCTTTTATATTCAAACCTAGTGTATCACCTCCCTTTACTTTCAATTTTACTCCCTCTTACTCTTTTCTTAAATAGGTGGATAGATTAGGTTTAGTCTTAGGTTAGCTGAATCTCTTGTTCAATAAAGGAACCAGCCTCTCCCTGGTGATTTGGCCTCCCTGTAGGGTCCCACACCTAGAGGTCATCTCAATGTTTCACTAGATTGTTGGAGCCCTAAAACCCTTCAACATTGGATGCAAATCTATGTGACAATAATTTATGGTACACTCGGTGGGACTCTCTACTCTGAGTGAGAGCTGGACTAAGGATTCTGGTCCTATTCTTGGTTCATTTGTTGTTGTGAAAGCATTTAGGCACCTGGCGACTCTGCTGAACAAATCTACTAGTGCAACCATTCTAAAGACTTAAAATCCATCAAGGATCAAGGTTTTGGTGGTTTTCCTAGTCTATTCAGCTTTTAGAAGCATCTCAATCACCTGGTGACTCTTTCTTGGTATGTATCTATTTTCTCCCTGGTTGCAAACCCATTTTGCTCTACTTCCAACATTTTTTTGATTATTCAGCATTTAGATGCTATAAAATTTCAAATTTTTATAGGAATCATGGCTATTCCTCTTCTCCTAATCCAAATATAGGCTATTGGCTCCCATATCATCCTTTTCAGGCCCAAAACATCTCTAATTTTAGGCCATCTAGCCCTGTAACAATAGAATATTAGCATCCTCATGATGCTTACCTCCCACCCACCCCTACTTAGTCTTCTTCTCAGCTAAATAATGCCCATTATCAGCCCCAAGAAGACTACTTGAAGCTACTAGAGCTTAGGGAGCATTTGGATGCCATAAAAAGAGATATGTGGTATGATCTACCATAGGAACCCTTTAATTTTATCTTCAAAAGTGAGAATGATGTGATGGAGATACTCCAAGGTTTCCAACTGGAGTTGGATGAAATTTAGAGGGTTAAAGAGTACAACAGGCAGCAAGAGGAGCTTGGTTATCAAGCTCATCTTCATCAATAGTAGATGGAAGTAGAGGAAAAGGCTTACCTAGAGCAAATCAAAGTGCACCTCTCAACCTTACCTAAGGAATAATTAAGGCAAATGCTTGCTGATGTAGAGAGGTGGGAAGCTCAATCTATCTCCTCCATTCCTAGTTTCAGACAGCATCTCCCTCCTACACAAGTTTAGCCTGCTTCAGTGGCAATCCCCAAATTTAAAATCCCAAGTTTCAAAGACCCCCAACCTTCACAGAGGCCTGTACCTACGTCAAGTTAGCCTATTCCCCCTCAGAGGAACCTTCTTCAAGAGGCCCTTTCAGCCCATGTTTCATGTCAACCCTCTTGCCCTAGCCCTAAAGTGGAAAATAGGCCAATTTTCTGGTGAGATACTAGGTTTTATGAGCCAGAAAAAGAAATAATTAAGGTTGTTGTGAAGCAACCAGCTATTAGTGAAACCCCGTGCACTAGTGAAACAAAAGGCTCAGACCTGCTACTAGAAGATATCAAACCAAATCTGATGGAGCAATAGTGTGTTGAGAATGAGATTAATAGCAATTCATGTGCAGGGTTAAGTCCTCTGGACTTTGGCTCATTTGAGGAATTTTCCCATGCTATGCACAAGATGAATGAAACCCAAATGTAGAGAAGGCTCGGTGAAAAGTCCCAGTTGTAGGGATAGCTCAAGGAAAATCCAGTTGAGTTGCAACTGAAGGATGAGGGCACTGTGGAGGAGGATATTGCAGAGTTCACTCCAAAGATGGCAGATGGGGCCACTCTTTTCCATGAACTGACGGGTTATGTTCAAGAGGAATAGGGCATGTAGATACCAGTATTAGCTACAGTTCTGGAGTAGTGTGGGGATATTGAAACTAATGATAGGTTGCTAGAATGTGAAGCCAAACATGATAATGAGGCTCTAGCTCATGAAAATGAGCATGGAAACAACCCTGTTCTGGAAAACGTAGAAGTTAAGAAAGCTAGGGTGGATCTTCTCATTCCTATATGCCTTAAAGAGTTGGAAGACCTCTTTCAAGATGAGATAGACCTTTTTTGCTGAAGATGTGACATTGAGCTAGCATTCCCTAAGGAGGAAAATCAGAACCATCTTGATCCAGAAGTGGAGACAGTCATATTTCTAAGTGAGTCACATAAGCTAGAGCACTCAGACCAGCAAGAAGAGAAAGAATCAGATCAAAGGCATGAGATCAACCCTTTTGATTTGCATGTCATTTCTAAGGGATGCCCTTTTAGGCATCTAGCCCAGCTAGAGACACATCAGGAAGAGTCACCACTTGTCATTCTTGTCTCTAATCATGAAGTTGAGCATCAAAATGAGTGGGATCGGACCATTTATTCACCTCTTGGCAGCAACATCAATAGTTAGTTTAGCTGGATAGGTGAGTTTATCCCCATTCTTGGGGAAGTGCTCCATCAATTTGTCATATGTCAACTCCATCCCCATCTCTTGCTAACTACCCACAAGCATGGAAAACATTGTAAGTTGTTGAGAAAGGGTTGTTACTTTCAAGAACTAGTTAATGGCTTTCTTTAAGGCTAGCCCTGACTGGTTAGTTTCAGAGTAGGTTAGTTTTGTTTCTATTTTAGGTTTGTTTTCAATAAGTGTCTTTGCACCCTGTTGTATTCTCAATAGGAGGATACGTGCTTGCTTGTTTTTCTGTTTTGCCTTGGTGGCTTGCCTAGTTGTTTTAGCTCCATTGTTCTTGTTGCAGTCTCTTTTGAACCCATGCCCAATGGATGCTTAAAGCCATTAGTTTATTTGTTTAACAGGCAAACATCCCTGAGAGGTCACCAAAATGTTGACCCATTTTCCTCTGTCCAGAGTCAAATAGTTCACCTTGAAAATTACTGGACATCCCTTGAAATATAGCCCTGCAAGCCTTCATCTTCCAAATCCTCATGCTCTACCTTGCAAAAATCCCTAAATCTCGTCTGGAGAATCCTTGCAAAAAACCCAAAAAAATCTAGAAATCCTTAATCTTCAAATGCTTCCTTCACAGGGATTTCCCATCTTCATACTTAGTCATTTTTGTGTGGATATCCTAATGACATCATCTAGATCTTAGCTAACATCCTAGATATTATCTAATATCCCAGACCTTAACTAAGGTCTTGATATCCCCTTCATATCCAGACCTTAGTTAATATCTAGATGTTTTCTAAACATTTGTATCTTAACTAATATTTGGGCCCTTTACGAATGTGCAGACCCTTGTGAATATGATGATGACATCATCTAGATATTTCCTAATATCTAGATCCCTCTTAATGTCCATGGCCTTTGCAAATGTCCTGATGACATCATCCAAACCTCCCTCCCCAAAGAAATGCATATGACGATAACATCATCCAAATCTCCTCTTCAACGAAACTCTTCATGCCGATGACATCATCAGGATATTCAAGAGGCATCCGGATATTAAGTTAGCACCTGGATATTAAAGGTTAATATCCATGTAGATGATGGCCCCTTCATTTTGTGAAGGAAAATTTGATGGGTGCATCTGGATATTGCATAGCCTGCAGACCGCCTAAAGCTGACGTCACTTTCCTTTTGCGGGGTTACAAGATGAGAACAACTGTAAAGTTTGTCATGGCCCATGGCTGCAGAGCAACATCGTAGGTGAATCTTTCTCATAGGGAAGATTCTATGCACGACCATGAGATGATGACACATGGACATCCAGATGCCTATTAATTGCAACTTTGACTATGAATATCTCCATCGTCTTGACGAATTCCTACATGATCCAAAAGGCAAAAGTTCTTAGAATTTCCTCCTCTTTCATTTGGCGGGATTTTTTTTTTGGGGGTATATTCTCATTTCAAAATATGATCCCAATGACATGATTTAGATGTGCACATCCAAATATCTGAATGGTCACCGACTGAGGATGAATTTACAGTCTTGGTCGACAAGACATCTTAGCGACCGATTTAAAGTGTTGCAGAAGATTTTCAAGTGTAGATATTTTGCATTTATGGTTACAGGTGAATGATTTAGCTGCTCGCATTGATGACCCAAAATATCTTCCGGCCACCTATAGATTTAGATATTTTCTGCAATGAATTCTTGTAGGCCGACATTTCTTTTGGCAGAGATATTTTCTAACAGAGCCCATGGGCCAATTCATTGTAACCTAATTAGGTCATTTGGAATCAGATGCTATATATGCATGACTGTAAGATGTAAAAAAGGGTTGGAAAATAGTTAGTCTTCATGCTTCTGTATTCCAAACAGAGCACTCCTCTACTATAATTATGCCTCCTAATTGAATATATGCTAGTTATTTTACCTCTTCGTGCTAGTTTTAACCCTGTGTGAACTAAGAATGATGTGTCTGTGAATGCTTAATTCCTTTCTAATCATTTCTTGCTCTTTGCCTTTGTTAAAACTAGTTTGATCTATGTATGTTTATTAGTTGTATCAGGTTATTTTGTGCATCTTCTCAGTTCTGTGAGGGTTCTTATATTTAAACTTGGTGTATCACCTATCTTTACTTTTAGTTTTACTCCCTCTTACTCTTTTCTTAAATAGGTGGATAGATTAGGTCTAGTCTTAGTTTAGCTGAATCTCTCATTCAGCAAAGGAACTAGCCTCTCTCTAGAGATTCAACCTCCCTATAGGGTCCCACACCTGGAGGTCATCTCAATGTTTCACTAGATTGTTGGAGTGCTAAAAGCCTTCAACACTAGGTGCAAATCTATGTGACAACAGGGACCATCCAGATGTGTCCTATGTAAGAAGGATGAAGAAAATGTGAACCATCTCCTTCTTAACTGTGACTTCTCTAGACAGTGTTGGGAATGGTTCATTGGATGTTTGGGTTGGAATGGATACCTGCCAAATGACATTACAAATCTCTTCTTGAGATGGCTCAAGCTATGAAATTCATTATGGGAATGGATTTGGGTTACATGCCCATTCATGATTATATGGAATAAATAGAAAGAATGTAACAACCAAATCTTTAAGTAAGAAGAAACATTGGTTGAAGTAGTAATTAAAACGATAGAGCAGAATATATGTGAAATTATCATGACTAAACAAAAGGCTATCAGAACTCTTTCGAAGCCCTTCACTTGCTGGGATGAAAGTATAATGAATAAATGGGATCTCCTAAAACCTTTGACATCATACAATGTGGGTGGACCTTACCAAAACAAGAAAATGAAGTGGGCTACTGTCAAATGGCATCATGCCCCAGTGGTAGGTTCAAATTGAATTTTGACAAGGTAGAAAAGGGTAACCCCAAGACTTCCAGTGTAGGGTGCATCATGAGAGATGAAGAAGGCAGGTTGGTATGGGCACTATCTAAGAGGCTTCCCTTTGGGATAAACAATGAGATTGAGCTTCATTCCCTCTTGGGTGGACTTAGAATGTGCAAAGCAAAGCACCTAGATAACATAGACATCGAAGGGGACTTCCTCATATGTATAAATTCTATATCACAACACACCACTTCCAATTGGAAGCTTAGAAGTATTACAGGGGAAATATGGGAAATTCTAGACACTATGGACAACTATAACATTTCTCATTGCTACTGAAAAGCCAACTTGGTAGCAGACTCATTGGCAAACTTAGTATAGGTAGAGAGGGCAAATGAAGTTATTGATTTCACTATGCTGCCATGGGGTACACTACCAGAATAACAAAAATTTACACATGCCCCCACTGCAACATATTTTACTACATGGATTACAGACAGCACACCAAGATGAGAATATAGCTGCTCCTCTGTGAGAAAAGATTACTTATTCAATGTCAGAATCATTATTCCCCATTACATCTGCTTTTGTTTTCAAATTTGATATTGACACAAAAATGGTGTATGCAGAGGTGGATGGGTATGACTGCCCTTGCGAAACAAATGATGTTCAACTTTATATGCGAAGAGTGTTCCTAATACAAAATGATGATATTTTGAGGGTGTTGCAACAAGTGATCAACCTGAGAGTGCCGCCAGAGACTCACATCCACGACTAGGTGCTACTAGGCTGCTTCATCACCCAATTCACTTTGGCATAGGACCACAAGGGGTTAATGAAGATTTCAGTGAAAAGGATTGTGGTCCCGCACCTACAGGTGGCTACAATAGAAGCAACCTCTGCTTTCAACAAGCAGTCAAGGAACAAGAGCTGGGGTGGCATATTTGATATTGCTACTATTTTATAGAAGGAGGACCTAAAACAAGCCATAACCCTTTTTAGGGATGGCATAATAAGGGACAACATGGAAACTTTCTTGTTATATGTTAGCCACATGGCTCCTTTATCTCAAGAGCAAGTAGGAAGGGCTAGGGAGTTTCTGTAGGGGTAAGATTTATCCTGCACAAACTTCCCAAGTAATGTAACATCTTGGCTATGTAATCCCCCATTTTGTGGTTCTAATATAATGGGAGCTACCCCTTAGCAACATTTTACATATTAAAAAAATTACAATTATTTTCATTAAATTCTACCAATTTTGATGTTACATTAATTAATTTGATTTGTAAAGGTCGAATGTTATATGTATATATAAAATAGGGGTTATAATTAGTCCTATCTCTAAACAAAAAGATTGAGATAAAAAAAAGAAACAACGCCCCTAAGGCTGAATTTACTCCACTTTAAACTTATTTTGTTGTTAATAGTAATAAATATTATGTTTTATTAACAAACAGATCCTTTTTAATGAAGTTTTTCTTAATAAAATGTGATTTTGTTAAACATAAATCAGAACTATTAATTTAATATTGGTGTTTGTCTGTTTGAGTAGGTTGTAATGAATTATATTGATAAAATAGAGGTATTAATATAAATGGAGGTTCCAAAGATATAATGACATGGTGGTAAATGTAGAAAATTAGGAGAAATATTAAATATCATTTAATCACATGTGCTATGACCTTTTTTTACAAAGTGACACCCTTGTAATTATAGATATAATTGAAAAATTTAATGAAGACCTACTTTAGTCAATACATTAGTTTGAAATGGAAAAACAATTTATCAACTACAATAATTTATTTAAGATAATAATCTTTAGGATTCAAACAATTTTTTGTAGACATCACTTTATGTCAAGGGCAACAACTCAAACAACAAGTGGAAGACAACAAAAAGTACTATATTCATTCCAAGAATTTTAAGTTTACAATAGACATGCAATAACAATAGTCATACACTTTTAACACCTTTGATATTTCCCCTCACTAAGACTTGCACTTGAGTATTGGATTGAATTGATTCTAAATGATTCCACCCATTGGGCATACATGTTGCTATATGAAATTATCTAGATTTTCCTGTAATTATCTAGATAGATGAATTCAAGAACAAGAATTGGTTTTATACATAACATCTTGAGGCATCAAATCTCTGAGAAAAGATGATCTCTACCATCTAACTTTGCTTCCCATACCAACATTAATATTAGAACCTAAAAGAATGAATTTCTCCAAGAAAATAAATCACCTAGGGGGAAAAAGATTACCTTGAAGAAGGTAAACCACCTCTAGCATCTTATCATATTCAATTTAGGTAAATATTTGATTAATTGATCAAATAATTAACATGACATACTCAATATATTTATGCAACTTGATTAATGTTAGAGACTTGACTAGTTAGGAACATACCTTATATACCCTACTCAAAATTTGAATTGCATAATAAAATGATTGTCAAAATGATTCATCTATACTAATGTACAATCATCTATTTTAAATAATAGCAACCTAAATTTCACACACAAATGCCATCTAAACATGAATATTCTCTTATCAACCTTACTTTAACAAAATCTATACTTAAATCATGCATAATATGGTTCCTAATCCCACACATTAACTAATGTAATAGTTGTGATCAAAATTCCACAAAAAAATTTCAAAATTATATGCTTAATTATACAAAATTTATCCTCTAAATAAAATAAACAATTTAAAAAATGAAATCAAAGTTGATCAACTGAAAACCCCTCAAATATAACATGAAAAAAAGAAAAAGCTAATGTTTAAAACTAGCCTTGTATATGAATGCAACAACTAAGATTCAAGTATAAATGGAATGTTCAACACTCAAACCCCAATTTGATTCTCAACAAAATGTATGTTATTTCTAGTTAGGGTTTGTTGAAGCATTCTCATCTAACATAGTAATTGGTAATTGAAAATAAACAACAAAATTCTTATTTTAAAACCCAAAATCAACATTGTAATTTAGATAATATACCATTATGCTGATATCAACACTTCTTCCATTTTTATTTGATTATAATATCTACATGACAATAAAAAGAAAATAAAAGATTTTGAAGAATTGGGTACAAATAGGAGACAAACGTTTTAGAATAACCATATCTTACATAGCCTTTTTTTTATTCCATCGTCCTCTTCTAAATTCAAACCCAATATTGTAAGAACCTTGTCTAATTCTACCCTAGAATTTCTAATTTTATTGAAACACTTGACATCAAGTCTGATTTTCTCTGTTTCTGAGTGTAATTTGTTTTGGACAATAGATATATGTATGCCAATGGCTCAAAAATAGATGAAGCTCATGTGCATTTAGGAATGAATAATCAAACATATATTATATCTCATAACTAGACCCTTATTAGGCAAATTAAGTGATTTAAAAGATTGATTTTAGAATATGATCAATTGCTGATATAAATCAAATTATTCAAAATTGGAATGACATCACAATACAATGCTTAAACATGCTAGAATGTAACTCAGATCTCTAATCAAATTATTATATTGATAAATAAGGGTCTTTACATACCAAAAAAATAATGGATGATGATGTCTTTTTCAAATCCTAGATTGGCAATCAGAATTGGCACTTGTTTATACACTTTCAAAACTCAAAAAGACCCATGATTTCCTCCAAACTAGGTAGGACTACCATACATATGAGATTGGCATGCTAAGGAAATGGCGGTGGCTAGGGTATAGTCTTCAACACTCCTCAAATCTGCAATTAACTCCCTTGATGATGGCACTCACACTAGGGTAAAAACCCTTACTCTGATCCTTAATCAAAACCCTCAAAATGAGGTACTACAACAAGCCCACAAATCTGATATAAAGTTTGAATAAAATCTGCAACCAAATCTGCATATAACATCACAATCATCAAAATTTTATTTGGCCACAAACCTCACAATTTTGGTGAATGAAACGCTCCAATGGTGACCTGCAATAGATCTGTGCTTTGAAGCTCCAACGAAGTGCTAAACTCAAGCAATGAAGTCCAAATGTAAACCTTGGATGGATTTACCTCTCAAGTGGAATTAGGTTTTTGTCCAAACCACTAATTTTTAAGGGTTTCCATCCTCATAAATAGTTGAACTAGTTGTTGCAATTGTAAAGGAAATTCTCCAATATGCAATTGACAAATGATAATATCATGAAATGAACTCCAAATGACCTCCTTATAAAGCCTCTAAGAGGTCCACCCCAATTTTCCATTTTTAATTATTTTTTGACATCCATAAGTGGGGCACTCCACTTGCATAACAAAATAATAATTTATTTGACATTTTATTATATTTTATTATGTTACTTCTTTCCTTTCTCCAAGTGAACTCAAAATTAGTTTCACTTAACTAAATTTCCTTTCTCCAAGTCACTTTTTCTACAATGGCTCAACTATTCATTCCCTTACCATATGAATTAGCCTACGAGAATGGTGAATAGGCTAATCATCCTCTACTAGGTGATCACTCCAGAAATGGGGACATTACAGTTCTCCCTTCCTAGGATTGCTTTCCCTCAAGCAATCTCAAATCTATATGCCGCAAAATTTGCTCTCCTTCCCAAGTCACATCCTCAAGTGGAAAATCTTGCCATCTAACCAGATACTCCCTGATCACCCTATTCCTTAATCACTGCTCCCTCATATCCAAGATAGTATCAGGAACCAAAACCAATCTACCCTTCTCATCTAATGGTGGAAGATCTAGAGAAGAAATAATATGCTATCCAAGTGCCTTCTTGAGGAAAGACACATGAAAAAAATTATGAATCCTACAATCCATAGGCAACTCAAGCTCACATGCTACCTCTCCAATTCTCCTTAGAATCCTGTATGGGAAATAGAACTTTGTCTTCAGTTTTTATTCACTCCTCTTCTTCAATGTAGACTGGCTATATGGATGAAGGCACAAAAATACCAAATCACCAACCTCAAATGTCCTCTCTACCCCGTGTCTATTGACATACATCTTCTACTAATTCTGGGCATGCTGAATATTATCCTTAAGTGTCTTAAGGATATCCTGGCTATTCTGTATCAAATCCTTAGCTTTGGGAGCTCTGTTGTAGTCAAAGGCCAAGTCAATAAAAGATAAAGCATCATAACCATATAAGGCCCTAAATGGTGACATACCAATGGTCATGTGATAGGTGGTATTGTAGAAATATTTTCCCAAATACAACCACCTAATCCAAGCTCTCTAAAGCCCCGCAACATAATTGCATAGATATCCTTCCACCCACTTATTCACAATCTTTGTCTACCCATCTATCTGAGGGTGGTAACTAATGCTTGGGATCAACTCTGTACTGGCTAATTTGAATAGCTCCTACCAAAACACACTGAGAAATTTGCTATCTCGATCACTAACAATGGTCTTAGGGAGCCCATGCAATCTGAACACCTCTCTAAAGAAAAAAATTTGCAACCTGAGGCACTGTGTAGTATGATGGAATAGAAAATAAATGTGCATACTTTGTCAACATGTCTACTACCACAAATATGCAATCCTTGCCTTGGACTCTCAGAAGACTAGTGATAAAATCCATATAAATACTCTTCCACTTATGTTCTGGAATAGACAATGGATGAAGCAAACCTGCTGGGAAAGTATTCTCTGACTTGTTCTGCTGACAAGTCATACACTCTCTAACATATCAAAAAATATAATCCTTGAGACCCTTCCATGAGAATCTCTCTCTAATCTATTTGTAGGTTTTAAAGAACCATGGATGCCCTACTAAAGGAGTATCATAGACATCTCTCATAATCTTATTCTTCATTTTAGATTCAGGTACCAAATAGATTCTATCCTTATAATATATCACATCATCAATCAACTTGTACTGATCATCTTGAATCTTACCATCCATGAGCTTGCATGAAAATGTGTTCTTGGAATACTCAACCAAAAGTTGAGCCTTCCAATCAGCTGAAATCTCTGACATAGAGCAAAGTGTAGGTCTCCTAGAAAGTGCATCAGCAACAACATTCTTCTTACCCTTGACATACTCAATATCAAAATCATAGGCCTAAATTTTTCTTACCCATTTTTTTTCCTTTCATTCAAATCCTTTTTCTCTAGAAAATATTTCAAGTTGTTGTGGTCCGTCCTCACCAGACATTTCCCACCCACCAAGTACTGTCTAAACTTTGCCAATGCATGCATGATGGCAAGCATCTCCTTATCATAGGTGGAATATAATCTCTTTCCCTCAATTTCCTACTCTCATATGCTATGGGATGTCTATTCTACATCAACATGACTCTAATTCCCTCACTTGATGAGTCACACTCTCACACAAATGGTTGTGTGAAATCTGGTAATGCCAAAACAAGACAAGTACTCACCACCTCCTTAAGTCTATAAAATGTAGCCTAAGCCTCATCCAATCATCTGAATGCACCCTTCTTAGTGAGATCTATAAGAGGTTATGCCACTGTGAAAACCCCTTCACAAACCTCTTGTAGTAACTGCATATCTCGAAGAAACCTCTCAAATCTGAAATGTTCCTTGGTGACTGCAAATCTAGAATAGCCTGTATCTTTTCTTAATGTACCTTAACTCCACCAACTCCAATCACATGTCCCAAATATAAAATCTCTATCATTCCAAACTCACATTTGGAAGCATTAGCATATAGGGACTATGCCTCCATAATACCCAACACCTCATCAAGATGTCTACTCAATGATCCTCCCATGTCTTACTGTATATCAAAACATCATCAAAGAATACCAACACAAATTTATACAACTACTTATTAAAGATGCGATTCATGCATGAATGAAATGTAGCAGGAGTGTTAGTAAGAAAAAAAGGCATAACCAAGAAATCATAGTGCCCATAATGACATTGAAATGTTGTCTTATGAATATCCTCATCATGTACACGAATATGATAATACCTTAAACGTAGATCAATCTTGGAGAAGTAAACTGCCCTATGTAAATCATCAAGCAACTCATCAATCCTGGGTATGGGATACCTATTCTTGATTGTCTTCTTATTCAAGGCTTGGTCATCAATGCACATTCTCATGGTGTCATCTTTCTTCTTCACCAAAATAATTGAAGAAGCAAAGGGACTAGAACTAGGCCGGATGTGTCCCATGTCCAACAACTCTCTTATCATCTTCTTAATCTATTTGAAATTCCTAGGATGATAATAAGGTGTAGTAATGATAGGCTTGGAGCCCTCCTCTAACTCAGTGACATGCTCAAACCCATGATCAAGGGGTCTACTAGGAGGAATGTCTCCAAACACCACATTGTTCTTATCAAGCACTAACTAAATATCTACATGATATTGTTGATCATTGTTAGAAGAAGATTCAGAAGACACAAAACACTTGGTTGCCCATGCGACATCACCATGTCTAAACAAGGTCTCCATCCTCCTTGTTGATACAACCCTAGGTCCTCTATCTAATAATGTTCTTAACACAATCTTCTTCCCATCTGAGATAAACTCTAGCTCCATCTTTTAGAAATCTTGGATATACCTACCAAGTGAATGTAACCATTAGATTCCCAAGACAATATCAATCTCTCCAAGTCCTACCACCTAGAAGTCATCAGTCAATGTATAGTCACCCATCATAATGTTGAGCTATGAAACCTTCCTAGTGAAACCATCTACAACTATCACACTAATCTTGAAATCTCCTTTGCCTATAATCCCCTCTTCACAAATAAACCCTCATCAATGAAGTTGTGAGTAGCTCCACTATCAACCAAACAAGTGACTCGTTACCCCTTAAGGACCCCCTTTAACTGAAAGGGATGATACCTAGGCACTCCTGAAAGTGAAGCAATGGTCACATGTGCTGGACCATCTATAGGGTTAGGCTCAATCTCTAGCTATGGTGGCTGCTCATCATGATTATTATCACTGTCAGAACTCATATCCTATATTGTCTCATTCTCCACATTGGAAGTGACCTCTATATAACGAGCCTTGCCTTTCCTAAGGCACTTGTGTCCTAGTTCCCATGGTTCTTTGCAAGATAAGCAAAGTTTCTTCCTTCTTAGTTCAATTTTTACCTCTTGGTCCATCTTAGGAGGTATGAACCTAGGCTGGTTATAAAATTCTAATATGGTTTATTTCCTTTTAAACTTTTCTTTTGTGGTTGATATGTAGAAGGAGATGACTCAAGATCAAGAGCTAGCTAAATTGCCTCTTGCATAGTGCTAGGCTTGAAAGCCTTTACCAAACCCTTCAATCTATCACTCAAACCTTCTATGAACAACATTGCCACTCTTTTTTCAGTCATATCAGGAATCATATCAAAAATCTTTTGGAACTCACTAATGTAGGAATTCACATGCCCACTTTGCTTCATTTGTGCCAACTCCTTATAGTAGACCTCCAAATCCTTTGTATCAAACCTAGCAATGAGTTTATTGTTGAATTCATCATACAAATGTATCATTGCATGGTTTTGAGTTACCAAACCATGATGCCACCTATCGTACACTATCCCCTCAAGATGCATGATTGCAAATTGGATAGCTTTGTCTTCTTGCATAGGCTTGAGAGTCAAAAAGGTATCTAGCTTGTGAATCCATGCCCATGCACTACTCTTACCGTTGCCATCAAAGTTTGGAAGAGTTAGGCCTTTTCTCAACCCTTGTTCTCCTTCTATCCTTCCATTGAGTTATGAATTGGTTGAAAGATAAGTCATCCCTAACACGTGGTAGAAGAGAGTTGTACTCATCATGAATGGCAATAAACTCATTAGCCAAAGGTATCTCTTCTTCTTCCTCTAAAACTTCTTCCTCTTCTACCTCTCTTGGTATGAATGTGGGTTGTAATGGTCTATCACTTGTGCTAACTTGAGATCTACCATTATTGGGTGCACCTACAACACTTCCTTCACCTATATGTACTTTGTTAACTCTCAAGTTTCCCATGTTTTGAGTCATTTGTCCAATAGCTGTAATTATTTGTTGTTGAGATGCCAATATTTGTTGTTGGAACTGCATTAATGCATTTGTCATATGCTGCTGTCCTCTTGCCATATCCCTCAATATGTCACCAAAATTTCTTTCATCTTTTGGTGGACTATCATCTCTTCTATCTCCCATTGTGCTAGCTATTCCAAAACCTGTTTGTAGCTATTACAGCTGATAAACTATCCTCTTCCAGGTAGGGATGTGCCAACCGAAATCGTCTTCTTTACTCCATAGCAATGTACCTATTTGTCATGTCACTTTTGTGCATTAAACCAACTAATTTTCACCCTCCAAGCTGGCAGGATACTAAGCTCTAATACCACTATACGAACCTTGTCTAATTCTACCCTGAAATTTCTGATTTTATTGGTTTGACATTTTGGCAAACACTTGGCATGAAGTCTAATTTTCTCTGATTTTGAGTGTAATTTGTTTTGGACAGTAGATATATGTATGCCAATGGCTCAAAAATATATGAAACTCATGTGCATTTATGAATGACTCATCAAACATATATTCTATCTCATCACTAGATCCTTATTAGGCAAATTAAGTGACTTAAAAGACTGATTTCAAAATATGATCAATTGCTAATATAAATCAAATTATTCAGAATTGCAATGACATCACAATACAATGCTTAAACATGCCAGAATACATGTAACTTAGATCTTTATTGTTCACAATTAGATTATTATATTGATAAACAAGGGCCTTTACATACCAAAAAGAAAGGATGATTGTTGGCAAGAGACACTGCTAGGCATGATAAGTGTTGTCATTGATGGAAACTAAGATCATCCCAATCATCCGCATAACACAATTTGTTCACACCGGAAGTTAGAATCAGAATTTGTCTAAGTCCGGGCAGTCAGGAACAGAGCAAGTGACAGGGTCCAATATCTTGGTCTGGATCTCTCTGATGGAAAGGCATGGTTTGCTGTGGATCTGAGGTAGTTGTAAGTGTATACGCCTAAAAATGACACGACTCGGTCTAAATAAATATCCTTAATATTTATTCCATCTAATTCCTCTATCAATAAATAAATAAACAAATTTATTTATTCGATTCATATTCTTCAAGTTAATTAAATATCAAAACATTTAATTACCTCTTCTAAAGTCAAAATTAAATAAAATCGTTTATTTAATTAAATTCTTCCAAACAATTAAATAATTCTTAATTATTTAATTAAGTCAAAATTCAATCTTCCAAATTTAAATAAATCAATCAAATTTATTTAAATCATCCCAATCTCTAAAAATAAAATACAATCAAATATTTTATTTATTCTTCCAAAATCATGCACAAACAATTAAATAAATTTATTTATTTAATTTGCTTTCTTATCTTCTAAATTAAATAATTCTAATTATTTAATTATTTCTTCCAATAATATCTTCTCTAAATTTAAATAAATCAAATATTTATTTAAGTTGCCCAATTCTTCTAAATTGAGTTATCTCTAAATATAATTCAATCAAATATGCACATGTAATTGAATATTCTAAATATTTAATTGAGCTAAAATATCTTCTCATCCTCATCCAATTTCTATTCTTCTAGTTCTATTCTCTTAACTGATTGATCTATTCTTTTAATTGAGTAATCTCTTCAGTTAACTCATTCTTCTATTTTATTAATTCCTCTCATGCAAAATATAGCAAGACACATGTTTTCTTTCTATTCGCGCACATTCCTCAACCGTTCTCAACCATTGATCTTCTCATTCTTTCTATACCGCTGATCTTTTCTTTCCCAAGTCTATAAATTAAACCTTATTCCTCCATTTAATTCATCCAAGCTTTCGGTATTGTTACTCTGCAGGAATTACAGTGCGCCTTTGGCACCAATTCCTTCATTTCTTGCGATCAAACTCGTTACTACACACTACTATCATTGTTGTGAAGCTCATCTTCATGGCGAAACTATCATAGCCGTTCCCATTTGAACATCTTGGAATCATAGCAAGGAAGTGGACCTTCTAAGGGCCATATTCATAGACAAGATCATTTGTGATAGGTGATCAATGGAAGCTGAGAATTAAATGAGGTTTGCTTTGTATTGTTCATTGTTTGATTGAATCTCTTTTGTTTGTTATTTCATTGAGTTTTGGGTATCATTGATATTTATATATTGATTATTCATTTAAATCCAATTTTCCCTTAACAGTAAGCATTGTCAAGACATTCTAAATCTAGAGTTTCATCCTCCAGAGATGAAGGACTCAAAAGATATCAGCTTCTGAGTATCGAATCTCAGCGTGACAGAAGAAGAATAGGCTGACCTTACAGAAGGTCTTGATTCTGGATGTATGGAAGTTGTTTGTTGGACAAATCATGATGATTAGTGATAGTGGCTGACATGAGTGATAATTTTTAAGAGCAAGTTTTGGTCCGCACCTTAAGTTATGCATAGATCTAGCCGATAGAGCAGAGCATTCATAAAAGTTCTAATTGTTGTTGAAGCTGATTGATAGAATGATTGTAGATCATATTGCGGATATATATAGCCGATGAAATTGGATGATTCAGAGTGTGTGGTATGTGCGAATAAGGCATATGTGAGAAGAGCATAAATCCAAAGTGTGAATGAAGGACGAACAGTAAGAAGAACATAGCAAAGATGAAATGTGTAAGATCAATTTTTGTACTTAACCAAAACTGAAATTCTTGCATGAGTAAATGCTATTAATCAGTTCAAATCTCTATCATTCTCTTGTAATATTTCCATAGGCAGTGAGCCTCCATTTGAGTAGTGAGCTCTAGGCAATGAGCCTGAATGCATGTGCATTCCCATTTGTAAAAATACTTTTAACATGGTATTAATTTTTGTGGGTTAACTCCCACCATGGTTTTTCCCTTAATTGGGTTTCTACATCAAAATCTTGGTGTCAAATGTGTTATTTATGTTTTCTGCTCATATGTTATTGATTGATACTGAAATGTTTATATCATTAATTTGATTATAAGTGGTAAAGGAAGATTAAAGGTGGAAAAGAATGAAAATGTGTGACAACTGATTCACCCCCCCCTCTCAGTTGTCCAAACTAAACCAACAATTGGTATTAGAGCAAAGTTCCTTAAAAGAAGCTTAACAACTTGAGGAAAGATCTTGGAAGAAGTTTTCAATGGGTTCACTTAAGGATCAACTTCAAATGGCTCTAAAAGATCTTGATCAGTCCAAAGCAGAAATATATAATCTGAAAGATGAAATCAAGGATGTTGATGATACCATTGAAATGTTAAAAGATAAATTAAAGAAGTCTTTGGGAAGGAATAAAGAGCTACTTCTGCAATTATCCAATTTAACTAAAGAAAATAGCATGAATGAAGCCTTGGAATAAAAAACAAAGGAGTGTGATAAGATGTCAAAATAAGTTGTTCTAAAAGTTGAGATGGAATCTGGGGTAATGAGGTTTACCAAAGAAATTGACCAAAGGAAGAAGACTGAAGAAGATTTAAATCAAACTCTAAAAGAAAGAACTGATGAATGTTACAGATTGGACAGTATTGCTGGTCATCTAAAATCTGATCTACAAGAAAGCAAAGACAATGAAAGAGATCTTGAAAGACAAATTGTCATTCTCAGACATGATCTAGAAGTTGCAAATGACTACAAGGAGAAGTTCAAGATAAGCTCAACTAAACTTGAATCAATACTTGAAGGTCAGAAAAGGGTTGAAGACAAGCATGGTCTTGGATATGAAAAAGGTGAAAGCTCCGGATCTGGACAAAGAAACTTTCAACCAAGGAATGAGAGAAACAGACCTAGAAGACCTCTGATAAGCCAACCTAATGCTGAAAGGTATCCATCTTTCAATGGAAATTGTTTCAAGTGCAATAAATTTGGTCATAAAGCCTCTCAATGCAGAAGTAGAGTAAATCAAAATAATCCATCCTTCTTTGGACAATGCTTCAATTGTAAGAGGTATGGTCATAAATCCAATGAATGTAGAAGTATGATAATGAATGACTCATCAAATAGAGGAAATAGGAATTCTTTCAATGGCAAATGCTTTGCATGCAATAGATTTGGACATATGGCCAATCAGTGCAGATCAAGAGGAAATCAATTAAATGGGCAAAGAAATGTTGTGTGCTTCCATTGTAACCGATCTGGTCATTTTGCAAGATTCTGCAGAAGTGGGACTAATGAAGGAAGAGGTCTAGTGAATAGAAAACCGGATAAGCAGAGACAAGACAAAGACAAAAGAAAAATTGAAGAGAATGAGATCCAGAATGAAACAAGTGAGACATGGGTCAAGAAAGCAATTGTGAACCATAGTGATGGGTCCGCACCGGAATTTGGTGCAGATAATTCCTCAGGGAATTAAATTAGGAGCTCTAGCTCAGGGGGAGTTGCAATACAAATCAAAATCCCCCAGCTAGTAAGTAAGTGACTGAATCTGACACGATGAGAAAAGAGATCTTGTATTGTTTTAGATCATTTGGAAGGATTTCTAGAAGAAAGAAAGGTGGCTATGACAAATTACAGAATAATTCATGAGAAATTGTTCAACAACAGAGTAACCAGATGTACTAGGGTAGAGCATTTACTACAAAGACAAATTAAGTGTTGCGGAGCATAAAAGGGCCATTCATTCCCCAGTCAGATCACTTTGCATCAGAAGAAAGCAAGAAGTGAAGGAGTGAATGAACTCTAAGCTAAGAATTCTCAAGAATTGAAGTGCAAAGAAGATCCTCAAGCAAAACCCTAACTTACAGAACAAGGTATTTCTATTTTCTGTGAAATCTCTTGAACTCTCAATCTCTACAAATGGCTACACCTTTAGTTGTTGATGTCACTGAAAGGCCCCATCCTGAATTTAAGAAGCATCCTTACAAATCTATTGAAGTCAAACTGCTAGGTATCTTTTCGGGTGTTCCATATGGGGTTCTACATGTTGAAGAAATTAGGGCATACATCCACTGTAACATGGATGAATTTGGAAACCTAAAACTCTTAGATTTGCTCAACATCTACGTAACTGATGATAGCCATAAATTGAAACCGGAATACAAAGCCCTAGAAAGCAAACACCTTCTGCAAGTCATTAGGTTTATGATATTTGATGAAAATGAATGGGTTCAGTATGTATTGAGCCAAATACACAATGAGTTCATGTGGCTATTGAAACCATTTAAGATTACAAAAGATATTATCAAAACTATAACTGGGTTAAATTCTTTCGACGGATTACCCATGTTGAAAGCCATGAAAAACCAAATAGTGACTAAAGCTACCAGTGCCAAGTTTGACAAAAGGGCAATGACCATTAATGATATCATAGAACTTGATGTTAAATTTGCCTCCATGATGATTGGGTACAAGATTTACTATTCTAGCAGGGAAAAAACTATCTCTGGAACTGCAATATATGCAGCCTATCAAATGATAAAAGAAAATGCTGACTATGATCTTTGCGAGCTACTAAATAATCAGTTGATTAAGAATCTGAGCAAAATAAAGAAAGATAGGAAAAATACCTTCAAATATGGTTCCTTAATTATATGCTTGTTCTACTATTTTATGAATGAAGTACCTGGAATTCAAGGTGTGCATTGGACAACTGACAGACTAGTGGCATGGAAAATAAGAGATCACCTTCTTAGCCTTGGTGACTCCCAAGCCCAAAAGACTGCCATTTGGGGCTACTTCAAAAACTTCTAGAGTTTAATGCAAGCAAGGGAGAGAATTCTTGAATCAATTGTGGAAAAGTATGAAAATGACATATGTTTCATGGTTGACATAGATCAGTGCTTGATGGAAATTGTATAACCAAGGATAGTTTGGATAATGGCTATGGGTTATGAAGTGGATGGAAGAGTTTTGGATATGTATGCTCAGTATCTTCTGAGCACACCTAAAGATACCTCTGTGGAAAGGTTTGGAACCTACAAGGAATTAAGTCTAAAATTGCATGTAGAGCTTAGCCAGCCAGAAACCAAGAGGAAAGTGCAGAGACAAGTTGAAGGTATGTTGAGAGCATTGGCCTAACCAAGGAGGAAGTAAAGAAGAACATAGAAAGATGAAGAAAAGCACATAGTAGACTACATATGAAAAAGTACAAAGTGTGCTAGCAGTCGCTCCAGAAGTCCCAAGCTTCTCAAGGAAGACAAGGAGTTTTGCAACTCTTGTTGAGCAACTCAAGTCCACTTCCACTAAGAAGAAGGAAGCCACTCCATCCCGTGATGAAGGGAAAAGAAAGAAACCAAGGCCACAAGAACCCACATGAGCATAAAAGATGATGAGGAGACATAGACAAATGAAGAAGTGAAACAAATAAGATCCAAGAAAGCCAAAACTTCAAAGACTAACCTTCTAGAAGCAATAAGGCCAGTAAAAAGAAAGTAACCGGTAAGGTCGCTATGACTATTGATGAAATTGTAAAAATAATCACTGTTCATAGAAATTTAAAACCTATCAGAGTCTACTATGATAATTTTGATCAAGCAAATAAGAAATCTTGGAAGATGCCATTATCACGTATTTGAATAAATTCAATAGAGCCTTGTTGGAAATTCTACAAGAACTCCCTAAAAGCTTAAGGAAAGTACTGGAAATAAGGAAAGAGGCAGCTAAGGATAAAGACATGGAACTCAAAGAGTATGTTCTCTCCACTTTGTGCCCTGTGATGACTAGAAAAGAAGCAGACAAAATCCTCAGAGACATTAAAGATAAATTCAGAAGCAAAGTCCGGATGAACAAACTTATGCTTGGTGAAACTGAGGAAATTGCAAAAGAAATGGAGGAAATTTTGAGAAAGGCCATAGACAAGGATAAATATTTATTATTTCAGAGAATCAAGTTGAAGAAGATAGTTCTCTAGTTCCAAAATTGGAAGCTCCAGATGAAGAGATTGACAAGAGAATTGATGACCAAAGTGTTAATTTAGATCCTCTGAAGTTAATCTATGAAGAGACTAATGTTGGATTTGATTCTTCAAATCTGAACGTTGGAGAAGTTCAAGAAAAGAACATCTCTAAGAAGCAATCTAAGTATGGTTAAGCCTTTGTTTTGGAAGAGGAACAAGTCGGTCAGGAGGACATAGAAATGATAGACAAAATAATTGATGCAGAAGAAACTCTTCCACCTGATCTTTCTGGAAAAGAAGAGGATATTGCTGCTATATAGACCCCTCCAGATCAGGCAGTGAGTAGTGAAGACAAGGAAAAGATTTCACTTGCAAGTGATACAAGAAATGATAAAGCAGAGGAAGAGAAGGAAGAAAACCAAGAAGACAAAGCAAAAGAAGATGGTGCAAATGTTGAAGCACCTAAAATAGATGCTAAAAATTTTGATGATCAAATGAATGATTCAGAAAATGCTGCAAGAGACACTGCAGATGCAGTGAAAAGTATTCTTGAAAAGGAGATGATTGAGCTTGATGAACCTGAACTACTCCAAAGTCTAACCAATCCAAATGCTCTCTCTCCCATTCAATTGATGAAAATAGCATCTTTCACCCAAGTAAAGGCTAGATAAAAATTGTTAAAGTCCCATATGGAGGACAATGAGATACCGGGGCTCGCAACTGGGATCTTGGAGAAGTTAATGCCTTCCTACCAAAAGAGTCCATCTATTTCCCCCTCCGGACATATGAAAAATATGGTAAGTTCTATAAATACTCATTTTGAAAACTTTGAAAAATTTGTAGAGGCAAAGGTTCGGAAAGAATTTCTGGATAAGAAATTTAGTGAAGTACAAAATCTAATAGGAAATGATAGGATGATACTCGGCATTAGTTTAAGGAGTATTTAGAATGCTTTAATTGATGGAAGAGATATGTACAAATTCCATCTATCGTAGCCTAAAATTAGTGAGGATATTGAGAAGAAGATAAAGGAGCAAGAACAGAAATTGTCAAATATTTCTCAAATTTTTGATCCTCTATCAATTTCACCTATAAGTCAGGAATATCAAGTAATTAGCTTGCCATATGAGATAAAGAGGCTTGGTAAAGAAAAAAGCAACATTATGAAGAGAATGTGTGAGCTCCGGGAATTGATTGCTCCTAAGTTAGAAACCATGTTTAATGCCTTATCAGAAGTTCAGACTGCACTTCAGACAAGTAATCCTTCAAATCTGACAAAGGCAGAAGCATATACATTTTTGTTGAGTGGACAAATCTTAATTTTGGATGGAATAAAGGGAACTTGGGCCTCTGAAGTTGCACAATTGAAAAATAGTTTTGCAGATATTCTTAAGTTCATGTGAATATAAATTAATGATTAGTTGTACATATGCAGTCCTATATATAAATTTTTGAAAATTTTGGCTTGCAGACCCCACCCTTTGCCATTGATGTCAAAGGGGGAGTGAAGGTCAGTGAAAAATGAGGAATCCAGCTAAGGGGGAGTACCAGAAAATAGTATGAACAACAGTATGGAGCACAAGCTAAGGGGGAGCTATTCCAACACTTAGTCATTTTTCACTAAATGTTGCCATCAATGCCAAAGGGGGAGATTGTTGGCAAGAGACACTGTTAGGCACGATAAGTGTTGTCATTGATGGCAACTAAGATCATCCCAATCATCCACATAACACAATTTGTTCACACCAGAAGTTAGAATTAGAATTTGTCTAAGTCTGGGCAGTCAAGAACAGAGCAGGTGACAGGGTCCGGTATCTTGGTCCGAATCTCTCCGGTGGAAAGGCATGGTCTGCTATGGATCTGAGGTAGTTGTAAGCATTGTCAAGACATTCTAAATCCAGAGTTTCATCCTCCAGAGATGAAGGACTCAAAAGATATCAGCTTCTGAGTATCAGATCTCAGTTTGACAGAAGAAGAACAGGTCAACCTTATAGAAGGTCTTGATTCCAGATGTATGGAAGTTGTTTGTTGGACAAATCATGATGATTAGTGATAGTGGCTGACATGAGTGATGATTTTCAAGAGAAAGTTTTGGTCTGCACTTTAAGTTATGCATAGATCTAGCCGACAAAGCAAAGCATTCATAAAAGTTCTAAGTGTTGTTGAAGCCAACTGATAGAATGATTGTAGATCATATTGTGGATATATATAGCCGATGAAATTGGATGATTCAGAGTGTGTGGTGTGTGCGAATAAAACATATGTGAGAAGAACAAAAATCCAAAGTGCGAATGAAGGTAGAACAGTAAGAAGAATAGAGCAAAGATGAAATGTGTAAGATCAATGTTTGTACTTAATCGGAACTGAAATTCTTGCATGAGTAGATGCTATTAATCAATTCAAATCTCTGTCATTCTCTTGTAATATTTCTATAGGAAGTGAGCCTCCATTTGAGCAGTGAGCTCTGGGCAGTGAGCCCGAATGCATGTGCATTCTCATTTGTAAAAATACTTTTAACAGGGTATTAATTTTTGTGGGTTAACTCCCACTGTGGTTTTTCCCTTAACCAGGTTTCCACGACAAAATCTTGGTGTCAAATGTGTTATTTATGTTTCCTGTTCATATGTTATTGATTGATGCTGAAATGTTTATATCATTAATTTGATTATAAGTGGTAAAGGAAGATTAAAGGTGGAAAAGAATGAAAATGTGTGACAACTGATTCACCACCCCACTCCCTCTCAGTTGTCCGAACCTAAACCAACAATGATGATGTCTTTTTCAAACCCTAGCTAGGTGATCATAATTGGCACTTGTTTATACACTTTTGAAACTCAAAAAGACCCAAGATTTCCTCTAAAGTGGGTGGCGCTACCATGCATATGAGATCGACATGCTAAGGAAATGGCAACAGCTAGGGTATAGTCTTCAACACTCCTCAAATCTGCAATTGACCCCCTTGATGTTGGCGCTCACGCTAGGGTAAAAATCCTTACTCCGATCCTTAATGAAAACCCTCAAAATGAGGTGCTAGAACAAGCCCACAAATCTAACATAAAATCTAAATCAAATATGCAACCAAATTTGTATATAAAATCACAATCACCAAAATTGTATTTGGCCACAAATCTCACAATTTTTGTGAATGAATCCCTCCAATGACGACCTACAATAGATATGTGCTTTGAAGCTCCAATGAAGTGCTAAACTCGAGCAATGAAGTCCAAATGTAAACCTTGGATGGATTTGCCTCTCAAGTGGAATTAGGTTTTTGTCCAAACCACTAATTTCTAAGGGTTTTCATCCTCAGAAATAGTTGAACCAGTTGTTATAGCTGTAAAGGAAATTCCCCAATACGCAATTGACAAATGATAATATGATGAAATGAACTCCAAATGACCTCCTTATAGAGCCTCCAAGAGGTCTACCCCAATTTGCCATTTTTAGTTATTTTTTGACATCCATAAGTGGGGTGCTCCACTTGCATAATAAAATAATAATTTATTTGACATTTTATTATATTTTATTATGTTACTTCTTTCCTTTCTCCAAGTGACTTCAAAATTAGTTTCACTTAACTGACTTTCCTTTCTCCAATTCACTTTTGCTACAATGGCTCAACTATTCATTCCCTTACCATACAAAATAGCCTATAGGAATGGTGAATAGGCTAATCATCGTCTGCTAGGTGATCACTCTAGAAATGGGGACATTACAAATATTCAAAAGTAGAAACCCAATTAATTCAAAGAAACCTTCAAATTAGATTCTTCCATAGATAAATGTTTTTCATCTAATCTTTCCATACACATGATGAAATGAAATGCTTTAACTATTTTTATAAAAATTAAAATTAAATTTTATATAAATAAAATATTAAAAAAGAAATATTGTCAATTTTGACCTATGCTGAAGTTGAATGGTTCACAAAGAAAGAGGTTCTAAAAAAAATATTCTTATTATTTAAATTCAATTTTTATTGAGTGCACAGACCAAATTTTTACCCCGACCAAAATCAATTCCAGTCCAAGACAACAGAAATTTTTAATTGCTAAGTCAATTCCAAGACAATTTTTTAAACATTTCCAATTCAAAAAGAAACATAATAACAATCACTTGAGTAAATGGACTCCCCATCTTATGCAGTAGCACCAAATTGAATGACAAAGATGCTGGGTGAGTAAACAATTATTATTTGATGACTTTATCATAAGCCAATGGGGTTAGAACAAGTGTAACCTTAGAAGCCATTGCAAACAAAGATAGACAGAGACATAAAATTATTGTATTCTGTTGAACGGAGCGATGGACAAGGAAGTCAAGGTGTGATATGCATTAAAAAACAGAATTTATGTTGCATGAATAATAGTTGAGGTGTTTGTCCACATCTGATCATCAGCCCACATCAGATAATGCATTTAATAAAGCGAGATTGTGGGGATCTCTTATCCTTTTATCTGAATCAACCAATTTTAATACATTTGGTAAACCATTTTTAAATCGAAGGGAGGGTCATAGTTTGAGCAGGGCTAAGGCTGAGCTTTGTCGTTTTTGGCGGTGCCTCTTTTGGCTATGTTGGGTTGAGTGGATCCTGCTGTGTTTGCAGTCATGTCTTTTATGTAAAACCTTCTGCTTAATCCACTATAAATAGTTTTGAGTGAGTTAGGAAGTGACAAGTAATATAAAGGTAGCCACAAGATTAGGATCTTCTATTTGTTTATTATGCTTTCATGTTCAGTTTATTTGTAATTTGCTTATTCAGTCATGCACTTGAGGAGGAGCTTACCTCAAACGATGACAGATGGCTCATGATCTCCCTATTCAAGAAATTTTCTTAAGTTTTTTCTTTCCTCTGAAAACTACTTCTGGAATCTGGGTGTCATTTCTGATAGTGGAAAAAAAACCACAAAAGGAATTATGGTTGGAAATTAAATGAAATGATAATGGGTGGCAAGCCATTTCCAAATCAAGTCATAATATTTTAATTGAAAATAGAATAGTTTGATAAGTTTAGGTTAGAGTTTGAATTTCAACTTAACATATTTGTTTTTATGGATTAATAATCATTATAACATTAAATTTGTATAAATTATTTTTATGAAGTAGTAATTTTAATAAATGTTTTAGTTAGAGGTGTTTTGTTACAAATGTTTAGGAGTAGTTTATCAAAATTGGTAGATGTTTATTTTGTATATATAATTCATCAACATTAATGGTTATAGAAGAATTATGGTTTGAAATTAAATGAAATGATAAGGAATTTTCTAAATGGGTGGCAAGTCATCTCAAAATTGAGTCAGTAATTTTAAAATAAAAACAATTGGCAAGTACACTTGAATTCTAAAGTTAACATTACATAAGTGGTTATTAAGGTCTAAAATCACAAAATTAAGGAACTAGAAATAATCATCACAACGTTTAAACTTTACTTGAACTATCTTTATCAAATAGAAACAACAATAAATGTTCTAACTAGATGGCCATCATCATCACGACATTTGCCCCAAATCTATGTGAATAGTTCATCAACATTAATGGAGGTCTCACATGTACCAATGCCCACTTCTACAATTTCTTCTCCTCCTCTAGCAAGCTAAGTGGGGAAATGGCTAGGACCATCCCTTTGTTTCTTAGATCTTTAAATATCCCGTTGTACAAGCATTCTTTGATGAAACTGACTACCAAATCAATGTATCTTCTTTCTTTATAGTAGGAAAATCTTACATTTCAAAATAAGATTTGGCACAAATCTTTTATTGTTAGAAATCTTACATAAAATAATAGAAATATGCAATATATTTAGAAATGATCAAACCCTTAAGGTAGGGCAACACCATACAATAGTCACTTCAAGGGAGCAATCGTCCTATGCCGCTTTAAGGGGCAAACCTCCTATAGAGCATAAACTCGAATTACAATATTCAAGATTGATGTTTTAACATTTGGTAAGGCCTTACAATATAGAGTCTTTTTAAAGACAACTACTATTATCCCAAGTGTGTGAAATAAATACTTCTATTCTAATTAATTAGTGGGATGACTTACAAAACATATGCAACTACACCTTTATTTATTGCTACCTAATACATCATGATAGGTCATATCCTTATATACATTACATTCCCTCCCCCTTAACATGTTTCACCCTTGAAATATGGAAAAAATACATAATATTCTACTACATAACATGTCACAAAATATCAACTTTATAACAAAATAGCTCATTTACATTACACAACAAAATATGTTGTCCCAAAGCTTGAGGACCAAATTGAAGCTTTCCCATACATCTTCTACTACTACTTTTTTTTTCTTTGTTTGAAGATGACTCTCATAAACTTGTGATCAAACTTATCCATTGCTTCTTGAAATGAAAAAAAAAGAACACTTGCATAACAACATTGATTCCCAATAGAAGATCAAAGAAATCATTATTTGCTAAAACAAAATCCTCTTGCATATCATATTCATGGGTGAACTTAGAAAAAAAAAAAGAATCACCAAACCTTGGATGACAATAATTTTCTCCAACATGGAGAGGAGATTGTTTAAAGAAAATCCCAAATAAATTACTTTAATCCAACTAAAAGAAATCCTCATACCATGCATCTATTTCATTTTCATATTCTCCTTCCACATATGAATGAAGAATATATGCATGATAATCAACCTTAAATTTGTGGCAAGCCTCCTTAAATGCATTCAACCCTTCCCCATATGCCTTCATTAATTCCACAACTTTATCTAGATCATATTTAGGAATCACCATGAAAATTAGGCTTTTTTTAAAAAAAATAGATCTCCTTTTCTACCTCATATTTGAAAATAAAATATATAGAAGGGTAGATTTAATTATTTCTATCTAGTTGCAAAAAATAAAATGTGATTTCCTTGTTTGAATTGTAAGATACCATTTTTTCCCAAGAATCATGTGCCAATTGTTTTTGAGAAATCTGAATCACATGGTCAACTTCATATTTTCATAACTCCCTTGATGTTCATCCAAATTTTTAATGTGACATCTTTTTGGAAAGCTCTCAAAGTCCTCCTTCCAATGAATCTAGAAGCACATTTTTTGAAAACCTATGTGAATCTCTACAAGAAATTTGGTCCTAAATTTAAAAAATTAGCAACAAATGTTTCCCATGTTGCCCTAGAAAAAGCTTTGATACTAGATATTAAGAATCACACATAAAATAATAAAACTATGAAATATATTTAGAAATATCAAACCCTTTAGATGAGGCAACACCATATAATACTTCAAGGGGCAATCCTCATATGCTATTTTGAGGGGGCAAACCTCCTATAGAGCTTAAAATCCAATTACAATATTCAAGATTTATGTTTTATATTTGGTAAGCCCTTGCAATATATAGTCTTGCTGAAGACAAGTACTATTATTTAATGCATGTGGAATAAATAATTTTATTCTAATAACTAGTGGGATGACTTACAAAGCATATGCACCCTAATACTTTATTAATTGCAATAATTCTAATTTTTTATAGTAATAAATAAATTATTAGGGTGCATATGCTTTATAAGTCATCCTACTAGTTCTTAGAATAAAAATATTTATTCCACATGTATGGGATAATAGTAGTTGTCTTTAACAAGACTCTATATATTGTAAGTGATTACCAAATGTAAATCATCAATCTTGAACATTGTAATTAGAGTTATGCTCTATAAGAAGTCTACTCCTTGGAAGTGATATTGAGAGGTTTGCCCCCTCAAAGTGGCTATTGTATATAATTGCCCTACCTTGAGGGTTTGATCATTTTTAATATATTGTGTATTTCTATTTATCTAATCTTATGGATGCATGCAAAAAAATAAGGTTATTGTTTCTATAAACCCTGCCCTTGGGTGCAACTTTATCAACATAGATTTAGCAAGGAAATTATAAGTACAAGCAAAGAAAATCAAAGACAATGAAATAGAGGGTAAGAATCTTCAACTTTTTGAAGACTTAAAGCTTTCCATGGATAAATATGTTTTGCATTCAAATTATTATGCTTTAGATATGAATGGGTTGGATATTATTCTTAGATATCCTTGACTAGAATCTTTAAGATCAATAAATATGAATGTGCAAAAGAAATTTATGAAGCTTTGGTACAAAAAGAAAGAAATCACATTGCAAGATATTATGCATCATGCAAACCAAAGCAATTGATAAGAGGGGACAATTGTAGGTCTATTAAAGAATGCATGGATGAATTTGAGCAAAAGGATGAGGAAAAGGAAAAAAATACTATTCCCCTTCAAGAGCCACCAAAACAAGTGGAAAAAAAGAGGGACAGATTAGATAGGGTTCCAAGTTTAGAAAAAATGTGGGTTGCACATAGGCATCCACATCATTGTGAGAGGCAACACTCTTGGAGGCAACCATCATGGAGGCATGATACTACATGGAATAAATAGGCCAATCATTATGGATATACTTGAAACTAAAATAACAATTACAATAACCATTGGAATCATAGAAATAATGGCTACTTCAAGAAAAATAGGAGGAATTATCATGGTGGTGCATGGAATCAGATCGGGGGTAAGATCTAGGTACCATCAAGCACAACTCTCCACAAGGATTGCATGTAGATGATTGGATGATAGAGCATGGAATTATATTTGTATTGAATTGTAGTTTTTGACTTATTCACATGTTTTGAGGGTAAAACATGTCTAAGGGGGATGGGATGTAATTTACCTAGGGATATAGTATTATAGTAATACATAAAGTATTGGGGAGCATATGCTTTGTAAACAATCCCACTAGTTATTAGAATGAAAGTGTTTATTCCACATGGATGAGATAAAAGTATTTGTCTTTAACAATACTCTATATTGTAAGGGATTACCAAATGTAGAGCATCAATCTTGAATATTGTAATTAGAGTTTATGCTTTATAGGAGGTTCACCCCATTAAAGTAGCATAGGAGGATTGCCCCCTCGAAGTGGCTATTGTATGGTGTTGCCCTACCTCAAGGGTTTGATCTATTTTCTAAATATACTAGAGTATTTCTATTATCAAGTTGTGAGATCTCTATTCGATTATTGGGTTATTTTTATGTGTATGTAGGTTCTTAACATTTACCCTCTCAAGTAGACCATACCAACTCCTTCCAAAAATTATTTTTCATTTTTCTCCTCAATATAGTCACTAACTTAGGTGCTCCAATGATTGACTGCATAATCCTTTTAATCCCTATATTCCTCTATTTGGTGTTTAGTTTTGTGTTGTAACCATGGATCCTTCCAAAATGATATATAATTATTTTCTACAACCTATCATAATTTGTTCACTATCATTGTTTTGCATTGTCTTATAAAATTCTATATTGTAAATCCCCATGGAAGTTGTTCTTGGATGAAAATTCAAGTTCCATCTTGGTCATGTAGGTGCTTTGACTATAAAATATTACTCCATAGTCTTTTTGTTCCTAAAAAATTCTCCATACTGATTTAGCTTCAAGAGCTATATTCATTTCTTTACAATCTCTAATGCCCGAACCATCCATGGTTATTAATAGATATAATTAATCTCAACCTACCAAACCATTTTTATTCTTCTCCTTAGTCTTGCTCCATGAACAATGGTGCTAGATAGTTGTGATTGCTTTCACTAGCAAACTTGGAATCTTGAAAAGTGACATCAAATAAGTTAATTATTTGATTTCTTCTTTCCATAGTTAGCCACTTCCCTTTCCATGCTAAGAGTTTTCTTAGAAAATTTTTACTACTATTTGTAGATTGCTTCCAAGGATTTCCTATTTGTGAGGGTTATTCTAAGGTAGGATTTGGGTAGCTCTCCTATTTAAAATAAAAAACCTATAATATATCCAATATTAGGTTATACAAGACATTTATGGTTTAAATTTCTTATTTTTCTACATTTATGATTTCCCCACTACACTCCTTGATGAGAGTAGATTGTCATTGATGTCAAAAGGTGTTGGTAAATTAATGTTTTTGGTGTTTGGTGTTCATATTGGTTCTTGGAGTTATCAGTTTTGGCTTATGATGATTTGATGTTGCTGTTTTGGATTTTATCTTCATAGGTCATAATGATATTTATATTTAGGATTTGGGTGATATGATTTGTCATGATGTTGGTTTTGATAACTGAGAGGGGGCGGGGGGTGAATCAGTTATCTTAATTATTTTAACTTTCTATTCTTCTTTAACAACTAGTGCAACATTAAATCATATAAGCATGCATAACCATGAAAGCAGAAATAAAATCAATACACACAACACAATGATTTTGACGTGGAAAACCCTGTTAAGGGAAAAACCACGGGGTGACTAACCCAAGATTGTATTCTCTGTTAAAAGAATAGAAATACATAAATGGCACTTGCCAATTAGGGCTCACTACCCGAGCACACTGCTCACAAGAGGCTCACTGCCTATAAGAGACTCACTGTCTACAAGGTATAAAGAAAGTAATCAGGTGATTGAACTAATGAGAAGCATCCACATATGTTGAGGTTCAGTTCTGGTTAGGCTCAATACACTGATCTACTGCACTTCATTCTTCTTCTTCTTTGGTGCTGCTATTCTATAACATACCAGACCTGTATTGCTACTTCCACACTACTCTCTGCTTTTCTTCACACAACACAATACACCACACACACCTTCACATCTAAATCCATCTGGTATATATATCCGCACCAAGGATTTCAACATCTTTCTAGTCGGCATCTGGAATACTCAATATTTTCCCAAACTCTAATCTGCCGGCTGAATCCTTGCATACTAAGTGATGTGTAGCAAAGAGATACTTATAGAAGTCATCAATCATGTCAGCTAACCATGAATGATCCCTCAAGAAACTTGATCACCATCAATTTCTCATCCAGATTAAGGTCCGATGCTCTGCCGGTCAGTTCTTCCTTAGTCTACTCTGCCAAACAGGAACCCAACACTTAGGTGCTCATATCTCTTCACTCTTTCATCATCGGAGGCTCAATCTCTGGAATGTATCACTCATGGTACACCTCTTGACTTCCCCAAGTCCAAACTTTGTTGAGATACTTCCTTTGAGAGATCTGGACCTGATTGTCAGACCTTGCTACATGCTCTGTTCTTAGTCACCAAACCAAAATACTCTTCAATCTGACTTCCGGTATAGACATACCATGTCCTGCGGATGTGTGGGATAGACTTTGTTGCCATCAATGACAACATTCATGAAGCCACACAGTGTCTCTTGCCAACAATCTCCCCCTTTGGCATTAATGGCAACACTTAGTGAAAAATGACTGTCACACTACACTCCCCCTTGGCTGATGCTCTGTTCTAATGTACACTTTTCCAGAGCTCCCCCTTATCTAGATTCCACATTTTTCATTGATCCTCACTCCCCCTTTGACATCAATGGCAAAGGGTAGAATCCGCACACCAAAATCCCCAAAATCCAATTATACTTAGCTGCATAAGTATATATACATGTTATACTTATATATATTGAAGTATATCTGCAAAAGTTGTCTTCAACTAGACAAATTTTGTTGCCCAACTCTGCTTCATCCTATCCAAAATTGAGATGTGACCACTCAATAGGAATGCAAAAGCTTCTACCCTCTTTAGATTTGTCGGATCACTGGTTCAGGATGTGGTCTGAGCATCAGTTAGGGCCTCATGCATGGCCTCTAATTTAGGGATAAGTATCCTTCTAAGTTCACCCATCCTGCTTATTATATTCTTCCTTTCCTTTTCAAGTTTCTTTAGTTCGTTTAGAATGGCAACAGTCTGACATTCCTGGTTTATTGTGGATGTGGTGAGAGGATCAAAATTTTGAGATACACTTGATAGTTTATCCTCTTGCTCTTTCACTTTCTTCTCAATATCCTTTGTCACTTTAGACCAGGATAAACAAAATTTATATATTTCTCCGCCATCTTTAAGAGCATTTTCTAAGATCTTTATCCCAATATCCATAGTTCTCCTATCATTTGTTATTAGCCCTTGTACTTCGAAGAATCTCTTACCCAAAAATTCTTTCTGGACTTTCTCTTCTGCTACTTTTTCTAAAGAGTCAAAATGTGTATTAACAGAATTAACAAGAGATTTTAGATTACTGGATGTGGAGGCCAAAGGATCCTTTTGGAAGGATGGCATGATTTTCTCTAGCACATCGAATGCAATCTCTATTAGCTCACAGTCTTCCATGTGAGACTTCAGAAGCTTTTATTTTGCTTTGGCTTGAGCAAAAGATGCTACCTTCATTATCTGGACCGGAGAGAGGGAATCAAAATTGAATGGTCCTTGAAGTAGCTCCGGTTCATCTAATTCCATCATTTATTTTGTTAGGAAGTCTTTGACTGCTTCTGCAGTGTCTCTTGCTAGAGACAGAGTTTTCTTCCCTTCTATAGCCTCAACACTGTCACTTGTGGTCTTCTCTGTTTGACCTTCTTCTCTTCCCTTCACTTCTTCTTCTTGATTGATTCTCTCTTTTCTTTCTTTTCCTTCAATTCCAGAGTTTGCTGGGGGATCTGGAAGAGAGGTGTCTACTTCTCCATGGACTTCCTCTTCCAAAATAGAGGAATCTAAGTCCTTAGTCTTCTCTTTATCCATCTCTTTTGATTCTTCTGCATTTTTCTCTATAGGATCTTCCTTTGATGTACTGAGTCCTTCATCATCCATGATAGAGGGTTCATCACCTAAGTCCTCTATGACAGGAATATTGAATCTTTTATAGGCATTCTAGAGGATGTATTCAGTCTCTTTAGCCACCTGATCAGTCTCTCCGAGCATTTAAGCTTACTCATTCTAGCTTTGCTTTGGAACTCATCCTTGCAATCCTTGAAGATTATGTTCATTTGTTTAGGGGTAATGGAAGGATAGAGTTGGATAGCAATCTATTCTCTGATCTCTAAGTCCTTTGCCTTGGCATTCTCCTTTCTCATTTCAAGTTCCTTCTCTAAAATTTTGGGAATTAGAGAGATGATTTCAATAAATGTCTTATTATATATGTTTAAGTACTTAACTGTGGCTTTTTCCAAGATCCTTTTATCTGCGTCATTATACTCATCATAGAATTCTGTCATTGGTTGCATATTCCCATCCACAGTAACTGCCTTGACTACATCATCAATGGATAGAGTAGGCCTTTCAACAAAATCTTCTACTTCTTCTTCCTTACTGTGACTGGTAGAGGGTTCACCAGATGTTTTCTTCTTCTTCTTCATTTTCTTGACTTCTTCATTGGTCTCAGTTTCTTCATCATCCTTCTGACTTGTATAGGACCTTGTGGCCTTTTTCTTTATTCTCTTCTCTCTCTTTCCGGATGTCTGGGCTTCCGATTTTGATGCTTTTTGGCTCTTAGAGGTGGCAGGTGTAGAGCTTCTGGAGGATTTGGTTTGGGAGGGGGCTTGCACTGGAGCACTTTGTTTTTCTTTTTCTTGCCTTTCTTTCTCTACCCTTTCCATCTTCTCTCTATTGGCATCAACTGCCTCTTTTGATATTCCATGCCTCTTGGCGAATTCTTCTACTTCTCTTCTTACTTTTCTCTTGATCTAAGGCTGTCTTAGTTCAACATGAACTTTTACACTCAGCTCTTGGAAGGTTCCAAACCTTTCTAAATTAGGGTCCTTGGGCTGACTCAGTAGGTGTTGGATGTGTAGGTCTAGGATTTTCTCATCAACCTCATACCCCATTGGCATGATCCACACTATTCTCGGTTCCACTGCCTCGATCAGGCATTGATCAGTGTCTACCATAAAGCACATTGTATCCTTGTACTTCTCAACCAATGATTGGGGGATTCTTTCTCTGGCTTGAATTATACTTTGAAAGTTCTTGAAATAGCCCCAGAGTGCTGTATTATGTGCCTTGGCATCACCAAGCCCATGCATTTAATCTCTGATTTGTATGGCTACTGGTCTGTCATTTTGCCATATCCAACCCCTGGATCCGAGTAGCTCATTCATGAAGTAAAAGAACAAACACAGTATTAGCCCACCATACTTGAATGAGTTCTTCTTGTCCTTCTTGATCTTTTGTAGGTTTTCTAGCAGTTGGCTCAAAAGAATCTCACAAAGATCATAATCTGCATTCTCCCTTAACATCTGATAAGCAGCATAGATTACAGTTCCGGATACAAAATTCTCCCTACTGGAGTGATATATCTTATAGCCAATTATCATAGATGCAAACTTGATATCCGGATCAGTGATATCTTCTATAGTCATTGCTCTCTTGTCAAATTTTGATCCGGTAGCCTCACTCACAGTTTGGTTTTTGACTGATTTGAGAGCAGGCAACCCACCAGATGAGTGTAATTCGGTTACCACCCTAATTGCATCCTTGGTTATCTTGAATGGCGTCATCAACCACATAACATTATCATGCATTCTACTTAGAACATACCAGACCCATTCATCTTCCGCAAAACAGGGGAAATGGATGCAATGTCTGAAATGCTTATCCTGGATGGCTTTGTACTGAGGTTTGAGTTCAAATGATTCATCTATTAACTGCTTGTGGTAGATATCCATCATCTTGGATTGCCCAAATTCTTCAATGTTCACATGAATGTATGCCCTAACATCTTCTACATGCAAAACCCCATGCAGAGTCCTAGAAAGTGCGGCTAGGGGATCAACTTCTAGGGATTTGTAGGGATGTTTCTTGAATTTAGGTCGTGGCCTATCAGTGATCTTCACAACATTTGGAGTAGCCATCTTTCAAAAGATTCAGAGAGAGGTTTTCAAGAGCGGAAAATACCTTTTATGCTTCTAGGGTTCACGATATGAGCTGGATCAGATTGCTGGAAGAATCGACTTTTGCGGTTGATCTTTGAGAGGCTTGAGACAATTTTATTGCAGAGCTCCTTTTCTCTTCTTCTCGAATGCAAATGTACAAATGATGAACAAAAGAACCCTTTTATTTCTACGCAAACCCTATGTTGGTTTTTCTTCTGAATCAGCATTAGGGTTTGCTAGTTCTAATGCATAGGTAGATTCAGCCAACTGAATACAGGAGGTTGCGTGAGCTCCTCCCCTTCACTTCTGGTTCTGCCGCACCAAGGGGGGTTTCCCTACTTGATAAAAGTATAACCTTGACTAGCTCAATGACAGAAGGATTTAACTTGACATCAACAGGCAGAATACTCTCATGTATGGACCAAGATTTGTGTAACAAATCACAAGGTTGGCAACATTCTTGGACATGATGTCTGGTTGGGTATGAGAGCATGCAGGGATCCTAATCCTGCTCCTACAACTAATAGATGGAAGGAAGAGATGGTTTGATTTGAATTTTGGATGCAAAGCTGGACATGGTGTATAACCTCAACACAGAGCTAGATTGGTGCCTATCCAGGGCTTGGAGTCGGTAGACATACACCTGTGAATGATCAGCATGAATAGCTAAAACTAGATTTCAGGGGGATACACATGATATCTGCCTTACAGATATCTCCCAATACAGAGTGTTAAGCTGTCTATACTTATTGCATCCCTATTGCAGTAAGAAAGATACATGCAAAACTGGAGACATAATCAGCATAACACATGCAAACATAGCATTATTCATATAAGATTAACCATGAAATCAGTGGATTCATGCCAAATCGTACAACAGGAGATACATAAACTCACAAGTTTAGCTGTACAGAGCAACCAAAACGAACTGTATTGTGTTACAGAGCCAAAATGTTCAACTTTCAACCACCTTCAAATGAGCAACACAACCTGCTATATACAACAAGGAAGGTTCCCAACATTAATTACATAGTTGACCAAAAAACCTGCCAGATACACAGTATCAGAAAAATGGCTCTCAACGCATTGAATGCGGCAGGTAGAAGAGGGGACAGAAGAGGATCTCGAGCCATGAGCTGCCAGCCGTGGATGTACAACTTCAGTCGGGTACTGGATCCGTCCACGCCATCGCCCATACCTCTGCAACAATCGCAATTAATGGCGCACCAACCCGCGGCCTTGGGAAATACAGAAAATTGTGTGTCGCAACCGTTTCCCGCCAAGATACATCATCATGATATTTGAAAATATGCAGGATCGAATTATCCCACATGCACCCCGCAGCAACCATTTCAACACTTTGTATACTAGGTCGCGAGCATATATGATGTCGGTGCTTTTGCTCCCGACGACACTAGTACAAGACCTTCATCATCCTCATCCTCCAGCAGCATGATATCCTATTGCTTGAAATATCACCCTGACGTCAGCATCATCATCGCAATATCACCTACATGATAATCGCCTTCATCGGCACAACCTGATGCATCGGAGGAAGATCCTCCTGCTTAGCCGATACCAAATGTCTGGCCGATGAACATCCTGATGACATCACCGTCATATCTTGATGACATCACCATCACCCATCTGCATACCATGCCTTTCTCATATCCAGATGACGTCATCGTCACATTGGCGCTGGGGTGATATTAGTAAGATCAACCTGATATTTCAGAATATCACCCCGCATACAAAATATCATGATGCACTGTAGACCGGATGATGATGATGATGACCTCTACTGCAGGATCAGGATGATATCCAAAAATCACCCGATATTGAAACATGATGATCCTGATGAAAAAACTGGTCGACAGAATATCATGATGATGCAGTTGAAAAACACTGAGAAGGTCCAATACTTAGAAAATTTTGGATTTTTAGGGAAGGTGCCTGCATGAAAATTGCTAAATTAACTGACAGTGAATTCAGGCACCAACATCCTAATTCCATTTTACAATAAATTCACAACTTAGGTTATTCCGGTTGCCTTGTTTTCTTTGTTTCTGAGAGAGATCTTTTTGGATCACTGAGATGCACCTAGAATGATAACTTACAAAAGTATCTCCCTTTCTCAATCATTCCATCTAACCGCAAATCCACATATTTCAATTTTGAATTATACTGGATCTAACTATGAAAGTCTTGCTTTTTCCAAATGACTGTCAAACCGGATTAATCTTGGATGCTTAACCTTTTCAAAATCCTTGCGGATCTTTCATATCTTTACCAAGGGTTATTTAGATGTTTCTCTAAGAGTCCTTTTAATCCGCAACTTTCCATGTGTCAATTTCAGGCACCAATTGATTGGCTGGGGGAAATTGTTTTCTTTTGTGACCCCCCCTGAGCCAGATCTCATCTATTTAGTTTCCGGAAGGAATATCAGCACCAGATTCTAGTGCAGATCCATCCCCAACATTTTCTGTACTTCTCTTCACCCAAATCTTGTTCATCTCCCTTTGAATTTCATCCGCATTCACTTTTCCTTTTCCTTTGTCTTAGTTTTGATTATGATGCACCGGACCCTTTTTATCTTGATTCTTACTTCTGCAGAATTTGGCAATATGACCGAATCTATTGCAATTGTAGAAAATAATATTTCTTTGCATATTTGATTGATAACCTCTAGATCTGCATTGATTAGCCATATGTCCCATTCTATTGCATGCAAAGCATCTACCTTTGAATGAATTGTTCATTTGCATATTTCTACACTTATGAGATTTGTGACCATACCTTTTGCAGTTAAAACACCATCTAGAGAAGGATGAATTAGGCTGATTCATTCTTCTTCTGCACTAATTTGCTTTATGACCAAAGTTATTGCAATTGTGGCAGTATCCATTAAAGGATGGATATCTTTGAGCATTTGGTTGCCTTACTAGAGGCCTTCTAGGCCTATTCCTTGGATTTCCTGATCTAGAGTTCTTCTGACTGGATCCGGAGCTTTCACCTTTCTCATACCCCAAGCCTTGATTTCATCTACCTTCTTTTGGCTTTCAAGAAGAACTTCAAGTTGAGCAGATCTTATCTTGAATTTCTCTTTGTATTCATTTTATGTTTGAAGATCCCTTTTAAGAGTGTCAATCTGATTCTCAAGTTGTTCTTCATTATCTCTAGCTTCTTCAAGATCAGATTCTAGATGCCTGATTATTCTATCCATTTTGTGGCAGTCTTCTGACTTCTCTTTGAGAGATTGTCTTAGATCATCTTCAATTGTTCTTTTCTCCTCAATTTCTTGGGTGAATTTCATAACCCCTGATTCCATTTCATGTCTTACCATAATGACCTCTTTTGATAGCTTCTCACATAACTTGTTCTTCTCATTCAGATCTTCATTAGTATTATTGGCTTCACTTTGACTTGCTAACTGTTGAAGTAGCTCCTTTCTCTTTTTCATAGAGATACTCAGTTTCTCTTTTAGTTCATTTATGAAATCATCAGCTTGTTTGAGTCTTTCCTTCAAGTTGTTTACTTCGGAGTGAGATTGCTCAAGATCATCTAAGGAAAACTGTAGCTATTCCCTCATACCATACATATCCATTGAGATTTCCAGATCTTCCTCAAGCTGTTAGGCTCTGTTATGAGGAACTTGTCTCTGATACCAATTGTTAATAACTGAGAGGGGGGGTGAATCAGTTATCTTAATTATTTTAACTTTCTATTCTTCTTTAACAACTAGTGTAGCATCAAATCATATAAGCATGCATAACCATGAAAGCAGAAATAAAATCAATACACATAACACAATGATTTTGATGTGGAAAACCCTATTAAGGGAAAAACCATAGGGTGACTAACCCAAGATTGTATTCTCTGTTAAAAGAATAGAAATATAGAAATGGCACTTGCTAATTAGGGCTCACTGCCTGAGCACACTACTCACAAGAGGCTCACTACCTACAAGAGACTCACTATCTACAAGGTATAAAGAAAGTAACCAGGTGATTGAATTGATGAGAAGCATCCACATATGCTGAGGTTCAGTTTCAGTTAGGCTCAATACACTGATCTACTGCACGTCATTCTTCCTCTTCTTTGGTGCTGCTATTCTGTCACATACCGGACCTGTATTGCTGCTTCCACACTACTCTTTTCTTTTCTTCGCACAACACAATACACCACACACACCTTCACATATAAATCCATCTGGTATATATATCCACACCAAGGATTTCAACATCTTTCTAGTCGGCATCCAGAATACTCAATATTTTCCCAAACTCTGATCTATCAGCTGAATCCTTGCATACTAAGTGATGCGTATCAAAGAGATACTTATAGAAGTTATCAATCATGTCGGCTAACCATGAATGATCCCTCAAGAAACTTGATCACCATCAATTTCTCATCTAGATTAAGGTCTGATGCTCTGCCGATCAGTTCTTCCTCAGTCTACTCTACCAAACGGGAACCCAACACTTAGGTGCTCATATCTCTTCACTCTTTCATCACCGAAGGCTCAATCTCTGGAATGTATCAATCATGGTACACCTCTTGACTTCCCCAAGTCTGCACTTTGCTGAGATACTTCCTCTGAGAGATCCAGACTTGATTGTCATACCTTGCTACATGCTCTGTTCTTAGTCACTGAACCAAAATACTCTTCAATCTGACTTCCGGTATAGACATACCATGTCCTGTGGATGTGTGGGATAGACTTTGTTGCCATCAATGACAACATTCATGAAGCCACACAATGTCTCTTGCCAACATTTGGTGCTTCTTGTTGCAGAGAGTTTGGTCTCCATAATATCCTTTATTATGTTGAATACAAAGATTGGATGGACAGGTCATAGTTTTTCAAGAGGCAAGTGAATTTCAGAGATTTGTTTGGTTTGGAGTTGTTGCATTATGATGCTCTTCATAATGAGATTGGTTCATTACAAGGATGCTTTAATATCCATATCAAAGTGTGATAATTTTGCAAAGAGCTTGTTGTCTTTACATTGATGACAAAAAGAGTTGATTGTGATGTCAAAAGGTGTTTGATGGTGTCATGGTATTCCTTGGCATGGTATGGTATGGTATGGTATATGATGTCTTGATTCTTTGCAAGGGATATATCATTGGTGGCATTTGATGTTTCTAGTTGATGCTCATAGATTGCTTCTGGTGCTCATTTCAATGGCATACAATGTTTTATGATATACAGTTGCAAATGGCATAGTATACAGTGGCATGGTCTTCATAATGGTAGTGCTTTGGTGGTATGGTCTTCATTTGATATCAGTTACATTTGATCTGTAGGAATACAATCAACACTGAGAGGGGGGGTGAATCAGTGTTGTTAACAATTTTAACACCTTTTTACTACTTTTGATTAATTTAATTTCACAATTTAGAATTCTTCAGAAGGAACAAAGTAAATATGCAGAGTATCAACACACAGATTTGACACAAGAAATTTCCCAAGTGGAAAACCCTCCTGGGGTATAAAAACCACTCAACTGCCTCACTGGCTTAACACAAAAATTTAGATTACAATTGTCTCACTGACATTACAATTCTGCCTCACTGGCAAATTGTATCTCTCTGCAAGTCTCACTAACATTACAACATCTAAACTTCAATGAAAATTATAACTCAGGGGATTTCCCTGTTTCAATAAAAACACAACCTTATTTCTCCCTTTTAATATAAACAAAATAAATTCTTTGCAAACAACCTTTAACTGTCTTCAACACCTACAGTCAATCAATTTTGATCTTCAATATATTTCATACCTCTGCAAAACAATTTCAAACTAATTCACCATTTTGAGCTTTCTCTTTCTGCAAACTGAACAATTTATCTTCTCTAAAAATTATAGTCTTTAATCACCTTCACTTTCTCTGACACCTTCACTTTCTCTAAACAAACATTAATCCATCATAATCATTGAAGAATTCCATTCATTTTGAATTAACATTCTTTCAAATTCTCAACATAAATCCCTGAAAAATGATTCTCCATTCCTGCAAAAATTACATAACAATTCCATTCTCCAAAAGAGCTTCTTCAAAAATTCTCATCAATACTCTCATCTGCATCTGCAACTCTTTTTATATCTGCCATTCAAAAAAAAAAATCTCTATGTGCAAAAAGAATTTCAATCAAAATCAAAATTCTCTCAAACTTCTCATCTTCTTCTCAAACTTCTCATCTTCTCTCTTATCAAAATCAAAAAACATAAAACAAAAAAAATGAAACCCCTTCGTAGAATTCTGCCTTTTCATCTTCTAATCAATTAGAAACCTTCTAAAAACTTACTCTTTCCTTTACACAAAAAAAAAACTTCGGTACTCCTTGAATTTCGGTTAGAAAGGCTAAGACAAACATGTTTAATTGCCTTTTTAACAATAGTGAACGTCAATTTTAAAGGGACAAACTAACCGTTCGGAGATAGTTTCTATTTAAAAACCAACCTTTCGATCTTCGGTGCCCGCCAACTGAGGATTCAAATATAATCGTTGATTTTGTGTTTCCCGCGGACCACACAATGCATTGACTGGTTACCGGGCACCCTAGGCAATGGGGCCAGTAAAACCGACGAGCTTCATACCCTTACATTGCAACTTAAGGCCCGATGACCTTCTCGACCGGTCAGTTTGAGTTTATAACATAAAGTGCATGACGGGCAATAAGGTAATGAAGAATAAGTGTTGAACACAAAGTTTATGACTTGTTAAGTGTTAAGGAAAAAACATATTTACCACTTACATTTTTCTAAACCTCAACATATGTAAACACCTCAACACATATTTAAACCTCAACCTTGTAAACCAAACTTCAACTGATCTGCCACTGTCATCAAGTTAATATGATGCAAGTTAACTTTTATTAAATGACATAAGCCCTTCTCCTGATTCAATATTGATGCAATGAGTGTCATCTTCTGAAATGACTAAGTCAGAACAAACTCACATAGAATCAACACTGATGTCATTACCATGAAGGACCACTTGTAAGAGTTTTACAACTTGAAAACTGAGAAGGTACCAAACCACTGTGATTACAACAAGTCACATTCAAAAGTGTGTCATAATTGCATGAAGACTACTCATAATGCCAACCTTAGCCACTTTCACTGAAAGCATAACTTAAACTTTCCTATGAAGAATCCTTCTGAAATATAATGTGATCAACACATCTGTCAACTGCATCTTCTGAAATATAATGTGATCAACACATCTGTCAACTGCATCTTGTGAAAACTGTGTAATGCAACATCCTGATTTCCTGATATTTTGACATCAATGAAAAGACAATATACTCAACTGTGAAATGTGCTACAAAACTCCCCCTTTGTCTTTGACATTGATGGCAAAACCATAACACATTTACATTTCTCCCCCTTTTTGACATAAAATTGTCAAAGGCAAAAAAAATACCACAACCAATAGATTCTTGTTCTTGTAAATGCAATCCTCTAAAATTTTTTCCAAAACCAACATTTAACTTTACACTGATCAAATGCATAATACTATAACACTGCCAACCAAAAAAAATGTGTACAAAAACTATATACATACTATGTACAAATGAGATTCAGGACATCAAAAATAATCTAGAAGACAACTCCCCCTGAATCTAATATCTCTGTAACTTACTAAAGAGAGACAAGAGACAGAACTCCTAATCTCTGTCTCAAAGTTTCAAATGTCTCCTTTGGCAAAGGCTTTGTGAAGATATCAGCTAATTGATCACTAGTATGCACATATTCCAAAGCAACTTCATTTTCAATCACCTTTTCCCTTAGAAAATGATATCTGATAGCAATGTGCTTAGTTCTTGAATGCATTATAGGATTCTTTGACATATTGATTGAACTTGTGTTATCACAAAGAATAGACACAGGCTTTTTAACCTCAACCTTAATATCAAGAAGTGATTGTACCATCCAAAGTACCTGTGTACAACATGATGAAGCAGCAATGTACTCAGCTTCAGCTGTAGATAGAGAAACACAATCTTGTTTCTTACTATGCCATGCAACCAATCTGCCACCTAGAAAGAAAGCTGCCCCACTTGTGCTTTTTCTGTCATCAGGACACCCTGCCCAATCTGCATCTGTATAGGCAAGAAGTGTAAAATCATTGTGTCTAGGATACCATAAACCAAAATCAAGTGTACCCTTAATATATCTAAAGATTCTCTTAACAGCATTCAAATGTGATTGTTTAGGACAAGCTTGAAATCTAGCAACCAAACAAACAGCCTGCATAATATCAGGCCTAGAAGCAGTGAGATATAAAAGACTCCCAATCATAGATCTATACGGAGATTGTTCTACTTCAGGTGATTCATCATTTTTACTTAGCTTATGCCCTGTCTCCATAGGAGTACCCAAAGGTTTGCAATCATCCATTTGAAATCTCTTTAACATCTCTTTGGCATATTTATTTTGTGAGATGAATATTCCCTTTTCAAGCTGAGATACCTGAAGACCAAGAAAGAAAGACAATTCTCCCAACATAGACATTTCAAATTCTGATTTCATGATGTTAGGAAATGAATGACTCATATCATCATTGTTACTACCAAAAATGATATCATCTACATAAATTTCAACAACCAGAATATCCTCACCTTTGATTAAATAGTACAAATTACTATCCACACCTCCTTTTGTGAACCCCTGTTCCTGCAGAAACTTATCCAGTCTATAATACCAAGCCCTTGGAGCTTGCTTTAAACCATATAAAGTCTTTTTCAACCTGTAAACATGATCTGAATTATCTTTATTCACAAAACCTTCTGGTTGTTCCATGTAGACTTCTTCTTCAAGATCTCCATTTAGAAATGCTGATTTTACATCCATTTGGTAAACTTTGAAATTTTTATAAACTGAAAAAGCTAAAAACATCCTTATAGCTTCTAATCTAGCAACAGGAGCAAATGTTTCTTCAAAGTCAATACCTTCAATTTGTGAATACCCTTTGCAAACCAGTCTGGCTTTGTTTCTAACAACTTTACCTTTATCATCAAGCTTATTCCTAAACACCCATTTTGATCCAATGACATTCTTACCTTCTGGTCTTGGAACAAGTTCCCATGTTTTGTTCTTTTCTATTTGGCTTAACTCCTCTTCCATGGCATTAACCCATGCTTCATCTTTGTTGGCCTCAACATAATTCTTTGGTTCCATTTCAGATATCAAACACACATGTGCTTGATTATGTGCAGCAGCTTGCTTTCCTCTTCTTGTTAACACACCACTGTCCTTATCCCCAATGATCAACTCATGAGGATGATCTCTTTGAAATGCCTTTGAAAGAGTCTTTGTCTTAACATCAACAGATTTTTCAGGATCTTCTTTCTCTTCCTAAATTTCTTCTTCCTTTTGTGAATGATGATCAACTTCAATGTCATGAATCAACTGCATACAGGGCTACAAATCCTCATCCACCTTAACATTAGTACTTTCAATTATTATTTTGAGCCTATTGTTAAAACATTTATATGCCTTGCTATGTGTAGAATAACCAAGAAAAATGCCTTCATCACATCTAGACTCAAAACCACATAAGCTATCATTATCTTTCTTGATGTAACACTTACTTCCAAAAATTTTGAAATACCCAACATTAGCTGACTTACCATACCACAGTTCATAAGGAGTATAATTTGACTTTACCCTTAATTGAACTCTGTTCAGAGTATATACAGCTGTATGAACAGCTTCTCTCCAATAGACATTAGGCAGATTTGCATCATGTAGTAAAGTTCTTGCCATTTCTTTTACAGTCCTGTTTTTCCTTTCAGCTACTCCATTTTGCTGTGGAGTTCTAGGAGTGGAGAATTGCCTTCTTATCCCATGTTTTTCACAATACTCCTCAAATTCCTTTGAAGTGTACTCTCCTCCATTGTCTGACCTTAGACATTTTAGCTTGAAATCAGATTCCTTTTCAACCATCTTCTTGAAGATTTTGAATCTATCAAATGCCTCTGATTTATGCCTTAAGAATGTTACCCATGTCATTCTTGAAAAGTCATCAATGAAAAGCATAAAATACTTTTCTCCTCCCAGAGCTTTAGTCCTTGTAGGACCACACAAATCTGAATGTACCAGCTGCAGAGGTTTTGAAGTAAAATACTCCTTAGGCTTGAAACTAACTTTGGTTTGCTTACCCAGCTGACACTCTTTGCATATAGTATTACTTGGTTTTGAAATATGAGGCATATTTCTGACATTGTGATTCTTGCTAATTCTCACAAGATTGTCAAAATTCACATGACCAAGTCTTCTGTGCCATAACCAGCTTTCCTCAATTTGACCCATGAAACAGATATGACTATCAACACTTTTAGTTTCTGAGTTATGAAGATTGTAGATGTTACCACTAGTCCTTAGACCTGCTGCAATAACTTTACCTGATTTCTTTTTAATCTCACATCCATGTGCATCAAAAACCACATTAAAACCATTGTCACATATTTGACTGACACTTAACAGGTTGTGCTTCAGTCCTTCTACAAAATACACATCATTTAGTGGTGTTTCATCATCAAGAAGAATTGTACCTTTGCCTCTGATCATAATACAATCATTATTTCCAAACATAACAGAGCCTTCATTAATGTCTTCAAACTTAACAAACTTATCTTTGTCCCCTGTCATGTGGTTGGAGCAACCACTGTCAATCACCCACTGTTCCTTCCTTTTGGCATGAAAAGCAGCTTGTGCAATCATAACATCTAAGCTCTTATTGATTACCTTAGGTTTCCAAACAAGCAATTTCTTTTCAGAACCCAAAGAAGACAAACCTGAGACAGTATTTCTTGTTGTTTGCTGCATTTGCAATGAAGGTCTACAGAATTTTGCAATATGCCGAAAATTTTTACAATTGTGACACTTTAAACTTCTTAAGAACATGAATGGATGCATTTCTCTTCTGATTCCAAATCTGCATTCACTGGCTTTGTGTCCAAACCTGTTGCAACAAAAACAATATCCAGTAAAGTGAGCATTATACCTGAAAGTATCATTTCTGTTGTAATTTGTTGTCCTTATGATTGATTTGCCTTTTATACTAGCCTTTTGAGAACATTGTCCCTCCTCAAATCCAAGACCTGATTTATCTTTGAATCCTTTTCGTCTATCAAGAAGATCATCTAATTTATCACTGCTTCTGCACATATCAAGTCTTCTTCTTAGACCAACAATTTCAGCTTCAAGTGTATGACATTCCTTGTCCTTGTTATTCAATTCTTTGTCTTTATCATCAATAATTTTCTTACTTTCTTCAAGAGAAAGAATTAGATCAGTAATCTGTTTCTCATAACAAGTTAACTTGTTATTCATGATATCATTTTCTTTTTGAAATTGACTTCTTTGAGCAATGATTTCCTTCTTAAGTTTCTTGACTTGACTTAATGCACATATCAATTCTCCTTCAAAGTCAATAACAGCTTCACAACTGTTTGATTGTTCTTCACATTTTTTATTTTGATCTTCATTTAGAATAGCCATAAACAAAGTCTGTGCATTTTCATCAAGAAAATCATCTGAATCACTTTCAGTCATATCAACATTTTTTATGAACAGACTTCTTTTCTTTCTGAAATTATTTTTCCTTCTAGAAACAAACTGTTTCTTTTTGAATTGCTTCTTGTTTTCATCTTCATCACTGTCTGGATCTTTGTAAGGACACTGAGCTGCATAGTGTCCAATCTTTCCACACTCAAAACATTTGAATGGAAGCTTACCTTTGTACTTACCAACAGATCCCTTCTTTAACTTGCTTGCAAGAGATATTTCTTGTTCATCATCCAATTCATCTGAATCAGAAATCTCCTTTTCTTTTCTGACTGATTTGAAAGCAGCTTCTTTGCTTGAAGGTATGTCATTACTAATCCTCATCTCATAAGCTGTGAAAGTGCCATGAAGTTCATCAAAGGTAACTTTTCTTAAATCTCTTTCTTCAACAGCAGACACTTTGGATTCATATTTTGGATTTAAGGTCCTTAAGATTTTTGTAACAACTGTCTTCTCTTCCAGTGTATCACAAAGTCCTCTGATAGCATTTACAATTTCTTGGACCCTTAGAAGATATTCTGCCACTTTCTCATCATCACTCATTCTGAGACTTTCAAATTTTGCTCTGTAGGATTGCAGTTTTGCTTCTTTGATTTTATCATCTCCTTGATAGATATTTGACAATTTGTCCCATATTTCCTTGGCTGTTTTACACTCCATGATTTTTACAAGTATGTCATTGGTAAGACCACAACATAATGCATTTTTAGCCTTAGCATTATTTTCATATGCCCTTTTCTCATCAGCTGTGCTAGGAGGATTTGTAGCAATATATCCAGTAACAATAGCATCATACACATCATAGCCCAGAGATGACAAATATGACTCCATCCTGAATTTCCAAAAAGCATAGTTAGAGCCATCAAACATAGGTGCCTTATAATTTGAGTAACCTTCTTGACTTGCCATGATAAGTATTGCAGAAATATGATCTACCCAAGCTGATTAAGCTTTGACAGGGTACCATGCTCTGATACCAATTGTAGGAATACAATCAACACTGAGAGGGGGGGTGAATTAGTGTTGTTAACAATTTTAACACCTTTTTACTACTTTTGATTAATTTAATTTCACAATTTAGAATTCTTCAGAAGGAACAAAGTAAATATGCAGAGTATCAACACATAGATTTGACACAAGAAATTTCCCGAGTGGAAAACCCTCCTGGGGTATAAAAACCACTCAACTGCCTCACTGGCTTAACACAAAAATTCAGATTACAATTGTCTCACTGACATTACAATTCTGCCTCACTGGCAAATTGTATCTCTCTGCAAGTCTCACTGACATTACAACATCTAAACTTCAATGAAAATTATAACTCAGGGGATTTCCCTGTTTCAATAAAAACACAACCTTATTTCTCCCTTTTAATATAAACAAAATAAATTCTTTGCAAACAACCTTTAACTGTCTTCAACACCTACAGTCAATCAATTTTGATCTTCAATATATCTCATACCTCTGCAAAACAATTTCAAACTAATTCGAGCTTTCTCTTTCTGCAAACTGAACAATTTATCTTCTCTGAAAATTATAGTCTTTAATCACCTTCACTTTCTCTGACACCTTCACTTTCTCTGAACAAACATTAATCCATCATAATCATTGAAGAATTCCATTCATTTTGAATTAACATTCTTTCAAATTCTCAACATAAATCCCTGAAAAATGATTCTCCATTCCTGCAAAAATTACATAACAATTCCATTCTCCAAAAGAGCTTCTTCAAAAATTCTCATCAATACTCTCATCTGCATCTGCAACTCTTTTTATATCTGCCATTAAAAAAAAAAAATCTCTATGTGCAAAAAGAATTTCAATCAAAATCAAACTTCTCTCAAACTTCTCATCTTCTTCTCAAACTTCTCATCTTCTTCTCAAACTTCTCATCTTCTCTCTTATCAAAATCAAAAAACATAAAACAAAAAAAATGAAACCCCTTCGTAGAATTCTGCCTTTTCATCTTCTAATCAATTAGAAACCTTCTAAAAACTTACTCTTTCCTTTACACAAAAAAAAAACTTCAGTGCTCCTTGAATTTTGGTTAGAAAGGCTAAGACAAACATGTTTAATTGCCTTTTTAACAATAGTGAACATCAATTTTAAAGGGACAAACTAACCGTTCGGAGATAGTTTCTATTTAAAAACCAACCTTTCGATCTTCGGTGCCTGCCAACTAAGGATTCAAATATAATCATTGATTTTGTGTTTCCCGCGGACCACACAATGCATTGACTGGTTACCGGGCACCCTAGGCAATGGGGCCGGTAAAACTGACGAGCTTCATACCCTTACATTGCAACTTAAGGCCCGATGACCTTCTCGACCGGTCAGTTTGAGTTTATAACATAAAGTGCATGACGGGCAATAAGGTAATGAAGAATAAGTGTTGAACACAAAGTTTATGACTTGTTAAGTGTTAAGGAAAAAACATATTTACCACTTACATTTTTCTAAACCTCAACATATGTAAACACCTCAACACATATTTAAACCTCAACCTTGTAAACCAAACTTCAACTGATCTGCCACTGTCATCAAGTTAATATGATGCAAGTTAACTTTTATTAAATGACATAAGCCCTTCTCCTGATTCAATATTGATGCAATGAGTGTCATATTCTGAAATGACTAAGTCAGAACAAACTCACATAGAATCAACACTGATGTCATTACCATGAAGGACCACTTGTAAGAGTTTTACAACTTGAAAACTGAGAAGGTACCAAACCACTGTGATTACAACAAGTCACATTCAAAAGTGTGTCATAATTGCATGAAGACTACTCATAATGCCAACCTTAGCCACTTTCACTGAAAGCATAACTTAAACTTTCCTATGAAGAATCCTTCTGAAATATAATGTGATCAACACATCTGTCAACTGCATCTTCTGAAATATAATGTGATCAACACATCTGTCAACTGCATCTTCTGAAATATAATGTGATCAACACATCTGTCAACTACATCTTGTGAAAACTGTGTAATGCAACATCCTGATTTCCTGATATTTTGACATCAATGAAAAGACAATATACTCAACTGTGAAATGTGCTACATGATCTTCATTTGTTGATGTTGGTAGTTGTGACATATGCAGAGGGATAAAGTGGCTTTCAAGTTTCTAATGAAGTTTCCTTGTCAATATTGTTAAGGGTTTAAATCTTAACAAAAATCTATGTTCACAAAGACCTAAACAAATCTAAGTCATCTCTCCTCAAACCCTAGTTTATGCATCAGACATATTGCACTTTATGTTTTAATCTAATGGTTACCGGGAGTAGCAGGTGTATCTCTTAAGTTTTACCGTTTGAAGGGGCTTTTAAACATCTCTTGACCGGCCCTTACTATTTGTCTTGCCGAATGTCTTGGTCTTCACCTTATGTCATCAGTCATCAAAGAGTGTTTAAATTTGATGGGTTTTCACCTTATGTTAATAGCTTTGTTTAAGATTTTTTTTTTAATCGATTCTCTTTATGTCATATCCTTATGATATAAATGAAGGGGAGCTCGATGCATTTTTTTTTAAGGAAAGAATATGTTATTATCTTCATTCAAAAAAATTTAGTGGAGAGTTTGAAAAGCATTGAATATGCTTTATTTAATAGAGAGTTTTATTTTTAATATTAAAAGACTTTGAATTTAAGTGGGGTTCAGATTTGTATGGGCATCATGTTGGTGAAAAATCATAATTTCACTTTTACATAAGTTAATTAAGGAGATTCTTTTTCTATTTTGAGCCTCATGACATGTATCATAGGCTTTCTTTTCTCTTAAAAGCATTGTGACATGTGTCACATGCTTTCTTTATGCTTTCTTTCCCCACTTTGTCTATTCTTGGACAATGGTTGTGTATATCCTTTGTATTTATTTCTGAATAATGCAAGGGGAATGTGAAGCACTAATTCATGCATTTGGCTTTTACAATATTTTCTTGCAACTCTCTCTTGTAGAAGTTTTCCTACAGATGATTTTGGGAATCTAACATGGTATCAAAGCTCCAGATCTATCAGTTTCTTCTTAAATCAGAGAGGGATTTAGCCATGAGCAGATAATCTGTGCATCCTAGACTAAAACAGACCTCATGGTTGCGCTCAAAAAGTATCAGAACCCCTATTTTCATATAAGGCACACTATATTTTGTTGAAAAAAAAATTTGGGCATTTTTTGGGGTTTTGGTTTTTGTGTAGGGAAAATCTGCAGGGCCGCCTCGATTTTTGTGCCAATTCTTTTGAGCTTATTTTGATTTTTGAGCTGCCTCGATTTGTGTGCCAATTTTTTTTAATTTGTCTCAATTTCCCTGCCACTTGATTTCTATCTACCTTGATTTCCATGTCGCTCAATCTCTGAATCTGCCTTGATTTCCATGCCATGTTCATGTGCGGGCCTAAAAAGGTAGTTTTGTTTGAGAGGCCATAACTTGAGCATACGGACTCGAAAGTTGGCAAATGAAAAAGCATTGGAAAGCTGGTTCTGAGCACTATCCAGTATTTTCTATTTGAACCCTGTTTTTGTTGTTTAAAGTCAAAGCATCATTTTTGGCTTCTGAGCTCTGTTCTTGCGCCCAGAATCTCCATTTTTTGAAAACGAATAGGTGTTGGAAAGGTATCAGCAAGCTCTACACAATCATCTATGTAATTTTTTTAGATTCATCCCTGGGTATCTTTTATTCAGTTTATCAATTTTATGGCTTCTATTAGATATCATGGACATGCTACCTCCTGGAAAGGTTCTGTTTGCTTTGATAGGCTTCTATTATCAACATAAATCTATTTGCATGTTTTGATCTCTATCATTTTGAGGAGGTATCATGGGTTTTGCCACTCATCCTTATGTGGTCAATTTGACTAAGGACAATTATGAGTCCTGGCAAAGAGGCATCCTGACACATCTCAGGTGGCTGCATCTTTTGCCTCATCTTTATGGGCTCATCCCTGAACCAAAGACATCTATGAAGAAATCTATTTGGGGTAACAATCAAGATCATGTTGTAGGTTTAATTTGTACCACTATTGATTATGATATTGTGTGTGATCTTCCCATCTATGAGAGCCCACACACACTTTGGACAAAAATTTGGGAGTTGTATGGAGACCCTCATGTCTCACCATTTCCAAATGATCCTACAATAGATTGTCTCATTCCACTTGATGATGTGGATAATATACCTTATGATGATGATACTTTAGAGGAACTTGAGTATATGGCATGTCTTGAATGTTCAGAGATAGAGACCTCTCTTGCTCCCTCTCCTCCTCCTATTGAGATCACATCATCTCCATCACCTGTTGCTACTTTAGAGTTTAGTGTTGCATCATCATTGGCTTCTAGTAATTCTATTTAGCAGGTCAATATCAGTCTTTCAGATCCACCTCATTAAGACTTTTATCTTGCAGACATATCATCTTTGTTTGTGGAGTCTCACATTGCTGATTTGGAGGATACATTTGAGGGTTTATCTCTCTTGTTTGATGCTATCTCAGGTGGCTTTGCATCACCACCTTTATCTTCTATGTTTACAGATGCAATTCAGATCATATCCTCTCCTAGTTCTTCTTCTCTAATTGGGTAGATAGTTTCTATTTTGGAGAAGACATATTTTCCCAGTATGAGGTCACTTGAGTTGCATTCAAAGGCACACATTTTGATATGGATTCCGTATTCATCCAAGATGTGGGAATGGCTTCTACATTCACCAATGGAACTATTTCTTCTGAAAGGGAGAAATGTTGTTTGCAGGCAGTGGATTGGATTTGGTCTTCAAGATCTCTTCATTGGTTTTGGAGCTTCTTCTTGGAGGGGATTAATATTCTCTTTTCACTCTCTCTTATGGGGGGGCACTCATGATTGTACTTTTGTGATGGATTCAGTTCTTAGGGGGTCTTAGTGTTAGTCCTTCTTCCATCACATGTTCTTGTACTTTCTTTTTTGTTTTTCTCTCTTTTGGAGAGGAGTTTTCTCCCACTGGGTTTTTCTCCTTTTCTCCACCTTATGAGAGATCCTTGTTGTTCATGGGTACCTAACATGGCCTTTGTTACCGAGACCCATCCTTCTTTCTTTTTAGCTTGTGTAATCTCCCTAAGTTGTACTTATGGGGGGGTGTTGGTGAAAAATCATATTTTCACTTTTACATAAGTTAATTAGGGAGATTCTTTTTCTATTTTGAGCCTTATGACATGTATCATAGGCTTTCTTTTATCTTGAAAGCATTGTGACATGTGTCACATGCTTTCTTTATGCTTCCTTTCCCCACTTTGTCTATTCTTGGACAGTGGTTGTGTATATCCTTTGTATTTATTTCTCAATAATGCAAGGGGAATGTGAAGCACTAATTCATGCATTTGGCTTTTGCAATATTTTCTTGCAACTCTCTCTTGTAGAAGTTTTCCTGTAGATGATTTTGGGAATCTAACACATCAAGTATATTTGAATAAGTTTCATAAAGTTTCAAAGGCTTTTTGAAGGGAGTGTGGATTAGCCATAAATGGCTTTGTTTCTAAAGTTTAGAAACTTTTCTAAATTTCTATTTTATTTGCCTTTTGAAAGGCATGAGATCAAATATGGGAAGTATATGAGGTTTTTAAGGAGCTTTTAAAGGAAATGGTTGATGCTTTTTAAAAGCAATTTTTTTTTAGGAAAATTCTTTCTATTTTCTCTCCCATGCCATTGAATAAATTAGTGAAGATTTTTTTTGTGAGAAATTTATTGAAAAGAAGGTGAGAAATTTTTTCAAAGAGCTTGTAGGAAAATATTGGATCAAGGAATTTTGCACAGGATTTATGAAAATAAAATGAAAGATTTTTTTGGTGTTTAACAATTTGTTGATTGTGAAGTTAATATTTGATCTCAGTTCATAATAAAGTTCATTGGAAATTTGTAAAAGGTGAGAAAATTGAATTATTATATTAACACTGATTCACCCCCCCCTCTCTCAGTGTTAATTGTACTCCTACACTCCTACCTCCCTAGAATGGTCTTGATTTGTTTGGCTTCATCCATTAACAAGATTCCCAAGAGAATTGTGTTATCCATAAACACTAAATGGGATGTATCTTCCAAACTATATGAGACTTAAATTCCTTACATATTTTGTTGTCTACTCTCTTTTATTTTTCTACTTATGGATTCTTCCATCATAATGAATAAGTATCTAAAGATTAGATCTTCTTTCCTCGAGCATCTATTTTTTTGAAAATACCTAGTTGCAACTTCATTGATTAGGATTGACAAGGAGAGAGATGAAATGTAAATATTATCTCTCTTGAATATATTGGGAATTTGAACTCATCCAAAACTTTCTCTAAAAACTACCAATTTACTCTGTTATATGCTTTGTTCATGTTAGTTTAGTGATCATGCCTTGTCTCTTCCTCTATTTGAAGGACTAAATGACTTCACAAGCTACTAGTATCTCATCCAAGATATATTTTCCTTGTAAACATATCCCTTGCTTTATCGATATTATCTTTTTATGTACTATTTCAATATTAAGGCAAGTACCTCGGTAATGATCTTATAGATTGTGTTGTAAAGGATAATGAGATGATGAATACAAGTATTCTAAATCTTTCTTCTTTTGGATCAAAGCTAAAACAGTGGCATAACATTCTTTCAAAACTTTTTTTCTCCTTCAATAGTCTTCTACCTCTCTAGACACATTTTCCCCTAGTATGTGCCCATTTTTAAAAAATGTGTATGGAAGTTGTTTGGTCATAGAGTTTTATTTACACCCAAGGCAAAGGTGACTATTTTTACTTCCTCTTCTAAGATGGGTTTCCTTAAATTTTCATTATCCACCCTATAAATTATTGTTGGTATATTTTTGAAATAAATTTTCTTGATCTTTTGATATATATTCATTGTCTTCTTTTAAGAGAGACTCAAAAATATTTGATTGCTTCTTTTTTATTTCAAGTTCTTAGATGTCTACACCTACAAGAGGTGTATTTTTTTAATTCGATTGTTATTTCTTCTAACCATTATTGAGATGTGAAATACTTTTGTATTCTTATCATCTTCTATAATGTCCCCTTTATCTTTACAGAGTTAGTCTATCAATGGGTTCTCATAGACTAACTATCTTTGTTAGGGAACCATGGTTGGCAAAGCCTTGGATAGGTTATTCGATTGTGTGGAGGTTGGTTTGGGTTTAGTTGGTGTACTTGGCACTTTCAGTGATAGTTTGGGTGCTTTGTGTTGAATTTTCTATTTTTAGTAAATCAGGAAATGGTTCCATTTCAGGATTCTCAAATGTGGAATGGATACGTCTCATTGAGACCTTTCTAGTGAGCTATAGAACTTTGGATTTTGAGTTCATTTTGGCATTCATTTTAAAGTTTGAAGATTAATAATATTTATTTGATGGGGACTTTATAAATATTAAGGCAAGTAACATATTGAAGTTATATTTTAAAAGATTATATGACTTCGGTGCCCATCTCTAGGAAATAATAAAGTGTTTTTAAAATTAAATATTCCCTCTCAAAAAGGCAACGCCCCCCTTGGAGAATAAAAGATGGAAAAGTGAGTTTCATTTCTTATGCTTGATGTTATGAAATTGCTTGCTTTGGCTCTACTAGGGTTTCGAGAGGGTTTGAATGGATTTGGACCTAGGTGGCTTTTGGAGATGAAAACCTCCATTAGTAACAGCATTCTACAGGTGTGAAAGACCGTCCAAAGGTGCTAGATTGGCAAATACATCCAGTGTTTGCAATGGAGCTTCAATGGAGTTTGTATTGTTGAGGGTTTGAGGATTCTATTGATACATCATTTGCAGATTTATTGTGAACAGCTGAGGACCATTTTTTACTAACTAATTTGAGGAGTTTGTGGTGTTGCAAAGACTGTATTTCCCTCACCTTGCTGGTTGTACCATTCTTAACTTGGCCATACCATGTGGGGACAGATTTAGGGAGTGTTTATTGTTGTTTGTCTCTCAATCTGATCGCCTTTAATTGCAGCAACAAATAGTTCAGAAAGGAGAGTTTATGAAGGTTTTTTAGCATTTAAATCTGTTGTTATTCTTTACCATCCAGGTCATACTTTTCCAGGAGGGATGTGGGTCATCTGGGACCTTCTATTTCAGGCCTTTTGTGACTTCTTCCTTCTTCAAACTTGGCGTCTAGGGTTTATAACAGCTGATATATTTTGTATTGCACACTCTCTATCATTTGGAGTGATTTGGAGGAGTTCCACATTACCCAATTTGCTAGTCCAGCTACAACACATATATGAAGTTGCATTTCTTGATATGGGTATGTGATAGTAATTTGTATTTGGTGATTCTATGACCTAGGTCTCTGTTATTTTGTTCATATCTATTGTACTTTTTCTGGGTTTTCAATATATACTCTATAATGTATTGATTCTAGCAAACACATCACAAGAAAACTAAAACCCCCTCTGGATTTTCTGTCTAGTCTGAAAGAACACATAAAAATAATAAAATAACACTATTAAGATCTTAAAAAGAACTAATAGGTATGACACATTACAGTGGTATCAGAGCACAACTCTTCCTGCCATCTTGTGAGGTCAGATACAGACATATAGAAGATGAAATGAGACATGTAGCCTGGTACACATAGGCATTATCTCAGATGAAACAGATCATAGACTGATATACAGGTTCCCTAGATCAATCCCTTTATAGATACAGATACAGAGGTGATAGCCACATAGGAACAACCAGTAGTGTTTTACAGTGAGGAGGAACCCATCTCAAAAAACATGGGTGATCGTGAGGGTAGGTCTAGCAGAGACTGGTATGACAAGGGTGGACCAGATTAGAGTAGCATGATGCATGCCTTGAATGATCTGGCTAGAGGGAAGCGAGATATGCTTGACACAATGCAGAGGCCACAAACTGAACTAGCTCAGATCCTTACCCGCTTGATACCTAGTGATGCTGGAAACAATAATAATAACAATAATAATAATGGAGGGAACATGAACAATGGGGACAAGAACAGAGTTAACAATGGAGGTGACAGGAACTATGGAGATAGGCATAGAGACAGGGACAATGAGGGTAAAGCATCAGTCCATAACAGGGGAGCTACACAGTTTACAGCTGGTGACCGACCTAGTATACTTGTTTTTGCACCAAGGAACAATGTTCTCAAATAGGAGCCTACGCAAGTTGAGTTTCAGGATGTAATTCTGAGGGACTAGTAAGCTTCTAGTGATGAGTTCAGAGCTGAGACGACTTTCAGAGAGTATTCTGATCTTAGGATGAAACACATACCCAACAGGGGTAGCATACAACATAATCAGGAGCTCCAAAAGAAAGTCAGTAAGATGACTTTGTCGTACTTTGATGGCTTAGGTAAAACCATTGCTAGAGCGTGGGTTCAGAAGTTGGATAGCTATTTATAGATCAACCCTATGCTCGAAGCTGATGTAATCACTTATGCAGCTTTACATTTTGAGGGCAACACTAACAAATGGTGGAGTAATAGTAAGATCACCTTGGGTCATGATCAGATCACTTCTTATGTTGAGTTCACTACTAGATTAATTGATAGATTTGATAAGAAAGATCTAGAATTGTAGTTTAAGGAGTTTGCTCAACTCAAGCAAGTGGGCTCAGTGGATTCTTACATCTTGGAGTTTCATGACCTATCTGTTATGGTCTTTGATATCTCAGAGCATAGGTTGATGATGCTATTCATTGACAGGTTGCCAGGTCCTTTGCATGGTTGGATAAAGGGTCTAGATCCATCTTCTCTTCAAGAGGCCATGAAGAAGGCCCGTGACATGGATTCCTTAGCATGGAGGAGTAAATTTCAATCCAAAGGATTCATTCACAAAAAAGGATAAGGACAAGAAACATTTTCAGAAGGAATTTGGACATCAGCATAAGAGTTCTTCTAGGTTGGATAATATTCAGTTGAATGACCTTAGAAGAAAGAAACTTTGTTTTCATTTTTGAGAGCCCTGGGATCCTAAGCACAAGTGTGTTGCCCAAGGGAAAGCAAAAAAGTTTGAATACTTTTCTGCAAATGAGTCCGTGGAATCAGAACCACATTCAGACCAGCAATCAGAAGCCAATGATTTGGGTTTAGAGGGTTCATCCGAGGCATTAGATAAGGAGGAGCAGATAGCCCTACCTACAACACATCTCTCTAGCATTCAGAGAGAGGGGCTCATTCAGGATGAGAGGAGTACTTGGTGGGCAACAAGTGATCACTCTATTAGACACTGGTGCTACTCATAATTTCATTGACGAGGGATCAGTTTCCAAGAGAGGACTCAAGATATAAGAGTTTGAGCGTTTTAAGGTGAGAGTGGCATATGGATTTGTTCCAAAAGAATACCTAACCTAACCATCTTGTTGAATGATTATACTTGCCACTCAAATTTTTATGTGGTTAACATGGGTGAGATAGATGTTGTTTTGGGCATGCGATGGTTGCATGATAATGGGGAGTTCACTCTCAAATTGTGGACTATGGAAATGAAGTTTGAGGTGAACATGAGATGACATGTGCTTAGGGGAATATCTGATGGTAGATTGAGAGTGGTTTCACTCAAGAGGATGGAGCGTTTGATATGTCATGATCAAGTTCAGTGGGTAGTAGAGGTGATGGTGATGCCTATAGCTACAAATCAGCAAAAACATGAGTATCCTCCTAAGATTCAGGCCTTATTGACTAAACACACCAAAGTGTTTAGTGATATTCCACTAGGTTGACCCCCTAATAGGGATATTGAGCATGCCATTGAGCTCGAGGAGGGTGCCAAAGCCATTATTACCACACCATATAGGCATTCGAAAAGATACAAGGATGAGATTGAGAAGGCTATTAAGGAACTTCTTGAAATGGGGTACATCAGCCAAACAAGTGTCCATTCACTTCTTCTATTGTCCTGGTAAAGAAGGATGAAACTCTCATGATGTGTATAGACTATAGAGAGTTGAATAAAAAGACCATAAAAAATAGATACCCCATTCCTCGTATAGACGAGCTCATAGATGAACTGCACAAAGCATGCTAATTCTCAAAGATTGATTTGAGATCTGGTTATCATCAGATTTGGGTCGGGTAGGAGGATGTTGAGAAGACAACATTCAAATGCCTTTATGGGCATTTCAATTTTCTAGTCATGCCTTTTGGTTGGACCAATCTACCAACTACATTCTAGTCTTTCATGAACAAGGTATTCAAAGAATAGTTACAAAGATTTGTGCTCATATTTTTTGATGACATATTGATATACAACGGGACTTGGGAGGAACATTTGAAGCACATCAACATTGTCTTGAGCATTTTTTAGCATGAGTCATTATATGCCAAGATGTCAAAGTGTGAGTTTGGGATGACCAAGTTGTTATATTTAGGTCTCATCATTAGTGCTGGTAGTGTTAAGGTGGACCTGGAAAAGATTCGGGCAATTATTGACTAGCTGCCACCAAAGAATCTCTCTTAGCTCAAGGGATTCCTTGGTCTTTGTGAATATTACAGCCATTTCGTGAGGGGTTTTTCACAGTCAGCTACCCCCCTTACAGATTTGACTTGGAAGGATGCATTCAGTTGGTCAGGTGGTGCACTGGAGTGCTTTGACAGGTTTAAGGAGTTGATGAGTACATGTCTTCTATTGGCGATTCAAGATTTTAGTAGGCCTTTTGAGCTACATTGTGATGCCTCAGGGGAAGGCATTGGTTCGATATTAATGCGAGATAAGCACCCCATCACATTTTAGAGTAGGAAGTTGAGGGGTGTGGAGAAGAGCTATAGCATATACGGCAAGGAGATGTTAGCCATCATGCATGCTCTGGATAAATCTAGGCAATACCTAGTAGGAAGTAAATTTCTAGTAAAAATAGATCATAATAGCCTGAAACATTTCCTTGGATAGAAGGATCTTAATGATAGGCAACATAAGTGGGTCAGAAAACTCCAGGCCTATGACTTTGACATTGTCTATGTCAAGGGTAAGAAAAATATACTTGCCGACGCCTTGTCTAGGAGACCTCATTTGTGTGCTTTGGGTGTTATTACAGAGGATTGGAGAGAGTTGATATCTATAGATTATGCAAAAGACAAATTGGCTTTTGGGATCATTGATGGTACTATCAGAGATGACATGTATTCAGTGGTAAATAACTTGATCATTTACAAGGGCATAATTCTTCTAGTTCCAAGATCAGAGATGAAGTAGTAGGTTTTGAAATCTTTCCATGATTTGCCTATGGTTGGACACCCTGGTTACTTCAAAATATACAGTCAGGTGAGAGCATTTCACTTGGAAGGGCCTCAAAATTGAAGTGTTGAAATATGTGAGAGAGTGCTCGACATGTCAACAAAATAAACAGGAGCACTCCTTTCCAAGTGGATTACTACAGCCCCTACCCATTCCTGAGAAGAAGTGGGATAGTATCTCTATGGACTTTATCATAGGTTTACCAAAAGTTGAAGGCTAGAACTACATCTTCATGGTGGTGGACAGATTGACGAAGTTTGCACACTTCTTTGCCATTCCAACCACCTACACAATAGCATAGGTTGCAAAATTGTTCTTTAGAGAGGTATTATGTCTTCATGGATTGTTGTGTAGCATTGTGAGTGATAGGTACAATAGGTTCCTAAGTAATTTTTGGCAGGAGTGCTTTAGGTTGATAGGGACAGAGGTCACCCCCAGCACTGGCTACCACCCATAGATAGATGGCCAAACATAGATTGTTAATAAATGGGTGGAAGGATACCTCCGAAGTTATGTAGTAGGGCAGCAAAAGGCATGGGTAAAGTGGCTTCACATGGGTGAATATTTTTATAACACCACTTATCACATTTCCATTCAGATGTCACCATTTATGGCACTATATGGGTATGATGCACTGAGATTTCTAGATTTGTTGTTTGGTGATAGCAGAGTACCTAAGGCCAAAGACCTTCTATAGGAGAGTCAAGATATTATGAGGTCTTTGAAGGAAAAAATTCAAAAGGTGTAGAATCAACATAAGCAGTATGCAAATCAGCACAGGACTGAGCGTTCTTTTGAGGTTGGTGACTTAGTGTATTTGATGTTGCATCCCTACAGGCAATCCACACTCAAGAAGAGTGGAGCAGAGAAGCTTAAGCCACGCTACTATGGGCCTTTCAAGATCTCCAAGAAAGTTGGAGAAGTGGCTTACGAGTTGGAGTTGCTAGCAGGTAGTAGGGTACATAATGTGTTTCATGTATCTCACCTTAAGAAGGTGCTAGGGCATAATGTGACACTTTCTACAGAGTTTCCTCCTCTTGATGAAGAGGGGAAGTTGATTTTAGTAACCGAGGCTATTATTGATACCAAAGAACATACCTTGCGAAGGAGGATCATTCAGGAGTATCTGGTCAAATGGAAAAACCTGCCAGTTGAGGATGCTACTTGGGAGAGCAAACAAATTTTATCGTAGATCCTGATCTAAGATTTCTTGAGGCAAGCAATCTTAAGGAGGGCAGACTGTAATGTCCCCTTTCTCTTTATAGAGTTAGTCTATCATTGGGTTCTCATAGACTAACTATCTTGGTTAGGGAACCATGGTTAGTAGAGCCTTGGATGGGTTATTCAATTGTGTGGAGGTTGGTTTGGGTTCAGTTGGTGTACTTGGCAGTTTCAGTGATGGTTTGGGTGCTTTGTGCCAAATTTTCTATTTTTAGTAAATCGAGAAATTGTGCCACTTCAGGATTCTCAGATGTGGAATGGATACGTCTCGTTGAGACCTTTTTGATGAGCTATAGAACTTTGGATTCCATGTTCATTTTGTCATTCATTTTAAAGTCCAGACATTAATAATATTTATTTGACGGGGACTTTATAAATATTAAGGCAAGTGACATATTGAAGTTATATTTTAAAAGGTCACTTATATGACTTGGGTGCCCATCTCTAGGAAATAATAAAGTGTTTTTAAAATGAAATATTCCCTCTCAAAAAGGCAACGCCCCCTTGGAGAATAAAAGATGGAAAAGTGAGTTTCATTTCTTATGCTTGATGTTATGAAATTGCTTGCTTTGGCTCTGCTAGGGTTTCGAGAGGGTTTGAAGGTATTTGAACCGAGGTGGCTTTTGGAGATGAAAACCTCCATTAGTAATAGCATTCTATTATTGGCAAGAGACTGCTAAGAATGACAAGTGTTGTTATTGATGGCAACTAAGACTATTCCATCCATCCACAGAACTCAATTTGTTCCTACCGGAAGTTAGAATCATAATTTATCTAAGTCTGGGAAGTTAGAAATAGAGCAGGCGACAGGGTCCAATATCTTGGTCTAGATCTCTCCGATGGTAGATCATAGTTTGCTGCATATCTGAGGGAGTCATAATCATTGTCAGGATATTCTAAATCTAGAGTTTTGGCCTCTGGTGATGAAGGATTCAATACTTATTAGCATCGAAGTATCGAGTTAACAGTTTGACAAAGCAAATAATTGAAGAACTGGCTAACCATGTAATTGATCTTGGTTCCAGATGTATGGATGTTATTGGTTGGACAAGTTGTGATGATCAGTGATAGTAGCCAACCTGATTAATGATTTGTAAGTGCAAGTTTTGGTCCGTGTTACAAATGTACATGGATTTAGCTGATAGAGCAAAATTTTTAATAAAGTTCTAAGTGTTCTTAAAGCTGACTAAGAAGTGGTTGAACATCAGGATGCGGATATATATAGCCGATAGATTTGAATGATTTTGGTGTGTGTGAGAGGTAACTATGGAATAAGTGTGAAAAGGGTAGAGATCTAAGGTTCAGATGTTAGCAGAACAGTAAACAAAGCAAAGTAAGGATGAAGTGTATCAAGTCAGTATTATGTACTTAACCAAAATTGAACCCTTGCATTGGTAGATGCTATTTATCAATTCAAATTCATTGTAATCTTCTTTTTGTAGGCAGTGAGCATTCTTTTTTAGCAATGAGCCCGGATGCATATGCATTCTCCATTGTAATACTTTTAACAGAGTATAATCTTTGTGGGTTAACCCCCACCATGGTTTTTCCCTTAACCGGGTTTCCATGTCAAAATCTTGGTATCAAATGTGTTATTTCTATTTATGGTCATGTGTTGTTGATTCTTTCTTTTCATGATAATATTAATGAAGTAATAAAGAGGAATTAACTGTTGTAAGTTTTAAAGTTTTATGACAAATGATTCACCCCCCCTCTTAGTTGTCACCTCCAATTCCAACATTCTATAGGCATGAAAGACCGTCCAAAGGCGCTAGATTGGCAAATACATCCAGTGTTTGCAATGGAACTTCAATGGATTTCGTATTGTTGAGGGTTTGAGTCCATTCTATTGATACATCATTTGCAGATTTATTGTGAACAGTTGAGGACCATTTATTAGTGACTGATTTGAGGAGTTTGTGGTGTCATAAAGACTATATTTCCCTCACCTTGCTGGTCGTACCATTCTCAACTTGGCCATACCATGTGGGGGTAGATTTAGGGAGTGTTTATTGTTGTTTATCTCTCAATCTAATCACCTTTAGTTGCAGCAACATACAGTTTAGAAGGGAGAGTTTATGAAGGTTTTTTAGCATTTAAATCTATTGTTATTCTTTACCATCCAAGCTGTACATTTCCAGGAGGGACGTGGGTCATCTGGGACCTACTATTTCAAGTCTTTCATGACTTCTTCAAACTTAGTGTCTAGGGTTTATAACAGCTGATATATTTTGTATTGCACACTCCCTATCATTTGGAGTGATTTGGAAGAGTTCCACATTACCCAGTTTGCTGGTCCAACTACAACACGTGTATGAAGTTGCATTTCTTGACATGGGTATGTGATAGTAATTTGTATTTGGTGATTTTATGATCTAGGTCTCTATTAGTTTGTTCATATCTATTGTACTTTTTCTATGTTTTCAATATATGCTCTATAATGTATTGATTCTGGCAAACACGTCACAAGAAAACTGAAACCCCTTCTGCATCTTCCATCTAGTCTAAAAGAATACATAAAAATAATAAAATAACACAATTAAGATCTTAAAAAGAACCAACAGGTACGACACATTACATCTTCCTTTAGTCACTTGAATCTTGATTTTTTGTTTCCAAAAGGTCTCTTCCATTCTTAGAATGTCCTAGAAATATGTCAATACATTTTCTCTTTTCCTACAATTCCTTTGTTAATACCTAAATGAACAATTTATTGTTATATATATATATATATATATATATATATATATATATATAAGATTTTATAGTTAATACAATCTTTCTTTGGAAGGGATTTCCAAACTACTTGTATTCCATTCTCTTACTTACTTTTTACATTCTTCAACATCATTGATAGAGTTAAACTTTAGATCCATTCATTTCTATTTTCCACCACTTTGTAGATTCTCTTCAAAGGACAAATCTTGAAACCACATAATTCCATATCGAAGGGGACTCCTCTTTGTTTGGAATCATCAATTATTTATAGAAAACTTGACAAAATATATGAACTTGTAAACTTTGATATTCCATATTAGAAATTTTCAATTCCTATTTTCCTTTTATCTTATCAAAAAATTGCCCAAGCTTTCCATAATGACTTAGTCTCCCTATCTGCTATTGTACCAAGTATACCTTCTTTTGGTTCAACATCAATTAGAGCTCCATTTGAGTAAATATTTTTGAAACCGATTAAACTTGTTGGAAAATTTTGGCAAGCAATCTTTTTTCTTAGAAGTTATTAAGATTGTATTAAAATCACCTTCTACCAAATAGTTCTAAGTATGCATATCTTTGAATTTATATACTTTCAGTACATTTTATCTTGATCTCCTTTTGGTTCAATATCAATTAGTGCTCCATTTGAGTAAATATTTTTTAAATCAATTGAACTTGTTGGAAATTTTGATGAACCATCTTTTTTCTTGGAAGCATTTAAAATTGCATTACAATCACCTTCTACCAAATAGTTCTAAGCATGTATATCATTGAATTTCCATACTTTCTGTATACAATTGAGAGTGAACTATCCTAAAAAAGCCAAAGTGACTTCAACCTATTCAATTCACAACCTATTGCAGCCTCAAGATTGGACTGAAGAACTATGCAAATAAACTATCCTAATTGAACCCTAATTGATCATGCAAAGCTCTTGATATGTCCTAATTGCTATGGATTTATGCTAAGATGATAAAATGTTAGTGCTCGAAGTGGTATAATTTCATTACATTCAAATTGCTTGTTGAAAATGGATGGGGAGGGCTCAATTTATAGATTTTTGGAGGTGAGGATGGAGGGCTAGGATTGAATTGGAAGATCAAGGGCTCACATTGCTTGAGGATCCTCAAGCAAGAATTGGACAAGTGTCACAATGAGGTTGGATGAAATGAGGTTGGATGAGAAGGATGCTCCAAGATTCAATGGAAGATCAATGTATGTAATTGAATGGTTGAATGGATGAATGGCTATAATGAGGTAGGTGTATGGCATGTAAGGTCTCATTTATGAAAATGTATGGCTTGGATTTTGTGAGAATTTTAAATTTGGCATGAGAGGACATATGAAATTTTGAATTGGATGAATAGTGGAGGAATAGTGCCACATGGAATTTTAAATTTCATGAATAGTGACACTTGGAGTGGATGAGAAGAAAAAGGGACAAATGGAACTTTTTGGAAGATTTGCCCATACTTCCAAAGTACCACTTGTCATGTACATGCATGTACATTGAATGACAAGTGGACTTCTAGAAACATGGGGAGATGCAATTGTAGGTTAATTTTAATTAACCCATGTGTACATGATTAGGAGGAAAACAATGATGGTTACTAAAAGTAATAAAAAGTGCACAAAATAGAGAATTAAATAAATAGACATTTATTTAATTTTCAAGAGTGCACATGAACTATAGTCTTTTAAATATTTAATTTTTTGAACTATAGTAGAAGAAATTAATTTTTGGCAATGGGGAAAGGCAATGAAATATTAATTAAATAATTAAAAATTATTTAATTAACATGTGTGTTGGGTAGGATAGTGAGAATTATTAGATTTGGAAAGGTTTAGTGTGCGGATAATGGGTGAAGGTGGTTGTGACCATTTTCAGGAGTCTACATTTTGTCCCTCTTTGATATGGCATCATTACTGTTAGGGGTTGATGGGATATCAAAGAATATTTGTATGATGTGTATGCCCCAATTGGCTGATGGGAGAAGAAAGGATGGTAAGGTGATGCCCCCTCAAGAGATCGATAGAAAATATAAAATTTTTCTATTGATGTCTCGAAAGAGGAAGAAGGAGTATATGGGGAGAGAAAAGTGGAAAAAGGATGGACAGGGAAGAGAGGACAGGATTGGGGAGAGAAAAATGGGGATAGGGGTAAAAATTGGGGCTTAGAGGAATAATTTTAGGGTTCAGGGGCTACATATAAGGGTATGGGGGCCCATTCTTCTCATTTGTCTTATTTCTAAGTGTAAATTTGTGATTAGAGAAGAAAAAGCTAAGATTGCATGAGTCGCACAAGAGGAGCATTGAGCAGAGCAAGTGCGGGAGTATCTATTACCTACGACAGTTGGCAACTCGGTAAGTGCTCTAATGACACTTCATGATTTGGGTTTGGGGTAGATGGATGCAATAAATGCTAGGTTAAAGGGGGTAGATGAGGGGCACTAAAGTATATGGTTTAGTGCCCAAGAGTCGTGTTTAGCATCTCAACAGGAGGGTTTAGTGCCCACATCAACCTTAGCAACTGGTCTAGTAATTAGTGCTGAGGAAAGGTGATTTAGCACCTAGGGTAGCAGGGAGGAAGGGGGTAGTTTATCACCTAAAGCAAATGGTTTAGTGCCTAAAATGGTAGATTTAGCACTAAACATGGTTCAACACCTGGTCTGGCGATTAGCGTCAAGAGGGTGAGGATTAGCACCTATAGAGCAGGTGCTAAAAGGGTAGACTAACACTTAGATGAAAGGGTTAGCACCAAAAATGATGAACTCAATGCTTAGGATAGAATAGCATCTGGTCTAGTGATTAGCACCTAAACTAGGGGATTAGCACCTAGAATGAGGGGTTTAGCGCCTAGTGTAGTGCCCCTCTAGTTTCATCTTGGATGTGCAGGTGGTCAGGCTAAGGAACATGAAGATGAAGGTAAAATAATAGGAATATTTAGGGTATGTTAGAGAGTTGATGTTGTACATTATATGATGTTAGTAGATGCTACATTCATGTTGATGACATTTCTAATTATGCTTATGTGTGGTTTCATATGATGGTTAGTATGTTTTATCGATAATCTTTGTTGGGACACTGATAATTTATATGCTCTGACATTGTTTTACATTCAAGTGATTATGATGTTGATCTTACTATGATTTTCATATGTTAGAATTGATTTTTATGTGACTGATTATGTATCATAGGATGTTATGTTGTGATGTTTTGTGTGGATCAATCTTATTATGTGTATCATGCAATTATCTGATGATGGTTCTTATTTAGTTGTTCAGTAACTTATTGTTGTTATTTCTTTTGTTTTAAAAAAAAATTATTTGTCCTTGATATATACTTGATATATTGTTGGAAAATTATTTGTCACCAAAACTTTTTTTTATACTTGATATATTGTTGGAAAATTATCGGCACTTTGTGACTTAAAGTGGATTTGATTATTTTCCCACTTGGGTTTGCATTTATTTTTAAAATTTCTATGGTGGCTATTCCGAATGTTTGGTTCTATTGGCCTCGTTTTGTGTTAAGTGTTGTTTCTATCATGTTCATGTCAAACCTCTGATAGTATGTTTAAGGGAGGACTCTGCAAAGAATTATACTGTGTATGTTGGTAAATAGTCAAAAGCATAGTGGAAATAAGTTATGAGATGAATTTTTCCTTGATTATATGTGAATGCAATTCTCTAAATCATATGAAATCCTTAAAATAAGTGTGATTAATTATAAGTAGATCACTTGATATGCCTTAAAGGTAGAGAATCACTGATATTTTTGTCTTTATTGAACGATTGTGCTTGTCTTATGAACAATTGCTTAATATGGATGTTTATGTTGATAATAGAAAATTACAATACTAATGTGTTATGTTTCCACCCTAGTCTGACTTCCAGGAGGAAGTCAAGTTTTAGGGGGGGAGGATGTAGTACCCCTCTAGTTTCATCTTGGATGTGCAGGTGGTCGAGCTAAGGAGCATGAAGATGAAGGTAAAATAATAGGAATATTTAGGGTATGTTAGATAGTTGATGTTGTACATTATATGATGTTAGTAGATGCTACATTCATGTTGATGACATTTCTGATTATGCTTATGTGTGGTTTCATATGACAATTAGTATGTTTTATCGACAATCTTTGTTGTGACACTGATAATTTATATGCTCTGACATTATTTTACATTCAGGTGATTATGATGTTGATCTTACTATGATTGTCATATGTTAGAATTGATTTTTATGAGACTGATTCTGTATCATAGGATGTTATGTTGTGATGTTTTGTGTGGATCAATCTTATTATGTGTATCATGTGATTATCTGATGATGGTTCTTATTTAGTTGTTCAGTAATTGATTGTTGTTATTTCTTTCATTTAAAAAAAAATATTTTTCCTTTTTGTAAGTTTAGTTGTGTTATCCTCTGAGTTCCTTGGTGGGGCGTTACACCTAGGGCAAATTAGCACATAGCCATTAAGGATTAGCACTAAGTCTAAATCAACACCTAGGAAGTAGGGATTAGCACCCAAGAGATAAAGAGGACTTAATGCATTGAAATGTGTGCAAGATGATGAGGACCTTCTTTAGTCACATGAGCGACGACCGCTGACACAGATGCTGTGGGATCAACTAATTCAATGGATAGATTCTTCTTAGGCTGATGGGACTGAGGTGGATCGTACAGATGCCAGTGATCTGAGCACATAGGGCCATGATGATAGCTCTGATGAGAGGTGGTAGTCAAAGAGATGCGCTTTCTTATTTCCCACAGGAGAGATGATGATCACTCTCGAGGAAATATGGAGGATCCTACAGATCCCCATACATGGGGAGAGGGTGGTATATAACCATGGATGAGGAGCTCGGTTCATTGAGAAGGTATTTTCCCTAACGATGGCTCCATTTGATGTGGGGAGGATAGAGATGAGATATGCCCAAGCGATGGGTAGGTTGTACACACTGCCCTTGTTCATGGTAGGGATTATTACAGGGATACTGGTACTAGATAGGAGGGTCAAGGGGTTTCCAATGGGATGGGGGATGGTGCTACTGAGGATGTTCATGGATGGAGTGGTATATGCACGAGGCTGTGCATATTGGCACGCTTGTATCATGATATGGATGCAATGGTATACAGGCGAGGAGCTAATTTGGGATGTGGGTGACATAGTTGCACATCTGGGCATGGGACCACATCACCATCACCAAGCCTGTGATAGTGAGGGACTGACAAAGGAGTCACCCATTTGTTTTTACCTATGGCGAAACACTACAACATTATAGGTTGAGAGACTTGGGATATTGGAGGAGGGTCATCGATGACATTCAATCGGTGATCTGGTGGCCCTAGAGGGGGTGTGAGATGTGGTTAGATGACCCCATCCATCTACAATATGTTTTTAAGCCTCGATACTTGATGCGATGTACTAAGAAGATTATTGATAGGTACATGCTGGATCAGGTGGCTAGATAGTTTAGGATCACCTAGGGCGTGCTACAGGAGTAGGCTATATTCCCAAAAAATTAGGTAGAAGCACCATGATGGGGTGCACCAATCAACCCATGATTGGTTATAGTTGAGTTTGATGGATTGTAGCTTAGGGAATGGGATATGAGGCTAGATGTAGCAAATGCAGGTAGTAGTGCTTTATATGACCAGTGGTGGGCATGGGAGAGGCCAATTCAACTGACAATGCCACTAGGCCAGGCAACCAGAGGATAAGCAGTAGGGGGGTGGTGATGATGGAGAGGAGGAGGAGGAGGATGTGGAGATCATTGAGATGGAGGTTGATGATGATGAGGGTGATGGAGGAGACGAAGACGGTGATGGAGGGGCAGCAACAAAGGTGGTGAGGCTGTGGAGATAGGTGCAGTAGCTACAGGCACAGGTAGTATAGTTGTAGGGGTAGCTAGCACAGGCACATGGTGATGGGAATATTTCTTAGCTATAGGCCCAAGTATTATAGCTACAGGGACAGGTTCAATGATACTAGTAGGAGCATGACCAAGCGCACCAGGCATTACGACTAAGGATGGCTAACATGTTTAGATCAATGTAATAGTAGGATTATGAGGTCAGGGGGGAGGCTCATCACTATAGGATGTTTTATGAGCATCTAGTGCCAGTGGGATAGAGGGAGAGCTTCCAAAGCTAATCAGGGGCTTCAGGCTCAAGGGCTTCAAGCTCAAGGAGGACTGGCTAGTTATAGAGGTCATTGCAACAGCCTTTATAGGTACATGCACCAATACCTAGACAAGTGGGACAATAGGTCATGGGATGACCACCATAGAGAGGAGTAGGGTCATCCCAGTTAGGGACATAAGTGAGGGTCAGTTCTTCCTAGGGGCTGTAGACTCTAATTTTTTATTATATATGTATTTTGTCAGTTCATCAAGGCCTTTGTATCATGATCATTTTTTTATGTATATATGAGATGGGACTTGTGTGATGATATGGACTATGTTGTATTTATGTTTATAGATTATGATGTTGTATATGTATGTTAGGATTCATGATGTATGACATGGATTGATATGCGCCAAGATATGGATTATATATGTATGCATGTTTATATGGATACATGAGTATGGTTTGTTGATATGCAGGGTGATATGATTTGTTGTACGGTTTATGGATGTATGATATGATTGATAATATATTTGATATGCAGGATGACATGGTTTATGATGTATGGCATGGATCATGATGGATGTATGGTATGATTTATGTATGTATGTTTGGAATTGGATTATGATGTGGGTTATGTATATATGTTATGCAGGATATGGATGTATGTTATGGATTTTTGATAGTATGGATGTGGATATATGACATGATTGGGTGATATGCATGATGTTAATGTATGGCATGGGTGTTGATAGTATGCATGTATGTTATTATGTATGTATGTTTATGAAATGCATATGGATAATGGACTAATGTGGAAATGAACTTTAATGGTAATGTATGATGTTTAGATTAATAAACATATATTATTAATGGATACTGAAATGGATTAATGCAAATGGATGGATAAACTAATGAGTATAAATGGATAAATGATATGGATGAATAGACAAAAATGGACAAATGTAATGATAATGAAATGGGTGTATTAATAGATTAATGTACATGATAGGTGATAATGAACGTAATGAATTAATGATTTAAAATGTAATACAAGTGGATAAGGAAATAAATGATAATGAAATAGACTAATGGACTAATGGTAATGCAATGAACTAATGATGACATTACAGATGGATAAAATGAATTGATGATGATATCATGGATCAATGCAAAATGATAATGAAATGGATAGATGATGAACTAGTGAACCTAATGATAATGAAATGGACTAATTAATGGGATGCAAGTGGATAATGAAATGGACATATATTAAAATAAAATGGATAAATGGAGGATCAAATGAGAGTGGGTACTAATGGGATGGAATAGGTAATGATAATGAACTAGTAGCTAATGCAAATGGACTAATGATAATGAAAGGCATGTAGGATAGATGATGATGAAATGAATTAATGAAAATGATAATGTCATGAAATGCAAATGGATAATTAACATATGTTTAGATTAATAAACATATATTCTGAATGATAATGATACATGAATGGATAAATGAAAAATGATAATGGAATGCGAATGAGATGGATAATGAAGGGGAATGGTAGGGACATGAAGGAATTGTACATAAATGATAAATGGATAAATGGTTTGACTTGTTGATCATCATGGTTAGGGCCTGAAAATGGTCACAAGTAGTGGTCAAGAAGGGGGGAAAGAGGATAAATTGAATAGGTGGAATGGTAGAAGAAAATAGATGGGCGGGAGATGAAGACCTTTCTGATGAAACTTGGAGCAACATATGAGATAGGAGGGTAGATGTAGAATGTATGGATAAAGGGGATTTTTTAATGTGTTAGAAATTTTTCTAAAGTTATGAGCACTTATGTTGATATAGCATGAGATGTTATGCACTAGGGTATGATGAACCAAGGTGACAATGTACCACATGCATCAAACTTGAATCTGCAAACAATAGGATGATCCCATACATGCCCAAGATAGTACAACCTTGTCTAGTGAATGAAGGGGAACTTAGAGCATAAGCCCTTAGTGCATAAAAGGTATGAGGAACCTTAGATGCAAAAGGAAACTAATATGCAAGAACTAATCCCAACGTTCACAAGATATGAATATGAAATTGGAGTAATGAGAACATCCCACAATCACGGCATACAAAAGTAATGACCATGTCCCATTCTATTATTTTTTCCATGTACCATGATATATGAAGATCAAGGTAGTGTTGAAGAAATTTAAGGATGGAACAAAAGATAAAATCAATAACCAAAAGACCAACTAACCAAATAGACATCCATTATATCTCTTGTTAAGATGTGTGTATATTGGGGATTCTTCCTATTGTAGGAAGGATGCATCCATAAGGTAGGGATCGATGGATGATTGGGATAAATCGAATGATCAAAGAGGTATATAGGCCATAAGTTGTGGTTGAGACTAATCCTGTAGTCTATGATTTGGGTGAAGTTTGATGCTTTAATAGTATGCATAGAAAGAGTGTTGCAATGGTGTTAAGTGTGATCAACAAGCTCAGTAAATAGGGACCATCCAGGTAGGGATTTGATGCAGGAGCATCTGGAAGTATTCAAATCAGTTAGAACAATTGACAGTAAGTTACAGAGTACCAGGAGATCGACCTTGGAGATTACCACATTTTACTGCATTTACATATCAGAGGCTACTGAGTTGGTCTTATTATCTAGACATAATCATCTACATCATATCCAAAATTTAGATTGTTTGGGGTCGATTCTGAAGAGATGTCACTATCAGAAGGTTACTTGTTTTTACCTATTTTCACAGAGCAAAGCTGACAGTGTTCAGTGAAGTATAATAAGCTTGCGGAGCAATTTCGTGACTTGTAGAGCTTAAAGGAACATCATTCAAGGAAGTTTAGGACCTGGCCAACCTTCATGGAGATCTGCACGAAGTCCTATGCATCAATGAAGCAATACCTTATGTTTAGGTCCAACCTATCTGTGTCTACACATTTCATAACTAGCTGTTGCAAATAGGCTGACTTGGTAATGATTTGAAGGCCTGCTAAGGATATAAATGAAGGATACTAATTTGTTACAAAGTAGCAGTGATGAAATGATTAAGTATACGAAGATATGAAGCAAAAGAATAAGTGTTTTGATCCAAAGAAATAGAAGTGAAGCAGAGAATAGAGAAGAGAGCAGAAAAAGTTGCAGAGCAAAGAATTGAGGAAATTAGAAGATGGAATTCATGAAAGAGTGTTGTTATATGATTATTCTATAACCTTGGGATGCAGTCTAGCATCTGAAAATCCCAAGTGGCATATGTAATGTGTTTTGAGATCCTAATATAAAGAAGAATGAGATTTGAAGGCTAGGTTTTTCCCTTTTAGGGTTTTCCTAGGATATATCTTGTGTCATGTGTTGATGAATATCTCTTTCTTTCTATTGTTAATTATTTACTTCTGTTGCATCTTTGATTGATCATGTTGTTAGTAGTTTAAGGCTACAAGGTTGGATAGCCCCTCATCGGATCCTCCTACCTTGATTGCATCAAGATTGGATGGGTGGCATCTTGTGTACCTGTGTACTGGATAATTCCTTCATATTCTAGACTTCCTACATACCCTATATCCACGAGATCAAGGAACAGTAGGATGTGGGTTGTGATGTATGTAGTTTTGATAACTTGATGAATGAGGGATGGTATGATGTATATAGATGTGTGAAGATGGAAATGTCAGTTTTTAGACTATACCATGGTATTAAAATCACTGTTACGAAGAATCACACAGGGATGTGATGTGAGGGGGTTTGATGGTAACCAGGGGATGACTTCTTGGAGGTGCAAAGATGTGATGTGAGAAAACCATGAAAAGGGTTGGGGGATTAGTGATGTTGGTGGATGATGGGAGAGTATTAGAGTGTGAGGATCAATTAGGTGTGTGAGTTTTTCTTTTCTATTACTCATTGTCTTTCAAAAGTGAGGAAGACATGGGGAGTGTGGGAGCTCAGATAGGGGGGATAGCTGATGGGGGGAGGGGGAAGGTGGTGAAATAGGTGGGTTACTTGTTGGAGGTGTAAAGACATGATGTTATAAAACCACATAAGGGACCGGGGGATAAGTGATCAAGGGAGGTTAGGATGATGTGGTGGGTTGGGTGGGTGGTAAAGGGAGAATCTAGGTATGTGGATCAATTATGGGGAGTGATTTCTACTTTTCTAGTGATGGAAGAATTTATACATTATGGACTGTGGGGCTAAGGTGGGAGATGCATATTTTTGGGAATGATGGAATCTCATATTTATGAAATGATGAAAGCTCAAATAGTGGGGATGACCTACATAAATGGTGGATAGTGGATGGAGTGAGTTGAGATGATGATGTGATTGATGAATGATGGATGAATGATTGTTCTGGTTTGAAACTACACATGACACCTATGAGCAGGTTTTCATCATGGTACTTGCCCAAGGTGCCATGAGAAGTGGTTTTCACCATAGGATGAATTATCTTTCTTTACTTTTTTGCTTTTTGATTTTTTTTGGATTTTTTTGATATATATATTTTTTTATATTTTTGATTTGGGGTATTCAGTATCCTAGCAATGGAACCGTTTCAGATGGATGATATTCATAGGTTCTTCAAGCTCTTCTCCTTCAAGAGTGGAAAGGTGATATGCTCATGAACCATATTTAGCTATGACCACATAGGCACCCAACCAATTAGGCTCAAATTTCCCCTTCTTGTCTCATTCTGGTTGAGATTTCTTTAATTGTCTTTTAAGACCAGGTCACCTATTGCAAATTCTATGGCATGGATTTTCTTGTTATAGGATTTGCAAAGATAGTTCTACTATGCTTGAAGATGACTCAAGGTGTTGAGGCACCATTCATCCAATAGCTCTAACTCTTGGAGGCATGCAACATGGTAATCTTCTTTAGTGATGACATTACATAAAGAGATGTGTAAGGAGGGCAATTTGATCTTGATTGTCAAGATAGATTTGGCTCCAAAGACAAGTGAATATGGAGTGGCTCCAATAGGGGTGCATATGCTAGTGTGGTAGGCCCAAAGGGAGGGGTGGATATGGAGGTGCCAGTCACAACCAGTGTCATTGACAATTTTCATGAGGATTTTAAGCAAGGTTTTATTAGTTGCCTCAACTTGGCCATTCCCTTGGGGATAATATGGAGTGGACCAATGGTGTTGAATATGGAATTGTTTGCAAAGGGCATGAACATAATTATTTTTGAAGGGTTTACCATTATCTTTGATAAGGGCGGATGGGATGCCATAATGGAAAATGATGTGGTAAAGGATGAATTTGGTGATCTGGGTACCAGTGGTAAAAGTGAGAGGAATGGCTTCAACCCACTTGGTAAAGTACTCAGTGGTGGTGATGATGAATTTGTGTCCATCAGAAGAGGGAGGGTGGATCTTGCCAATGAGATCTAGGCCCCACTGAGAAAAGGGACATGGTGTGGTGATTAGTTGCAATACCTGAGAGGAAGCATGTATGAGATCTCCATTTTGCTGACAAGGCTTACATTTCTTCATATATTCACATGCATCATGCTCCATTGTTGGCTAGTAATATCCTATATGTAAGAGTTTTTTGGCAAGAACAATACCGCTTGTGTGGGCACCGTAGATACCTATGTGGACTTTGTGTAGTGAGAGGGAAGCCTCTTCCATGTTTAAATATCATAGGAGAGTGCCATCATAGCTTCGGTGATATAGGGTATCGACAAGAATGGTGTAGCAAAAGGCTTAAAGGATGAGATATCTTTTTAGTTTGCGAGATGAATTGGGTGGGAAGGTGAGATGTTGGAGGTAGACATAAATGTCATGGTACCAAGGGTTTTTGAGACCAAAAATATCACATATAAATTCTGACTCAATGACTCGATATGTTGGCATGAGGAGTTGTTCCACAAGAAACTCACATTGATGACTATCGTGAGGCATATCTAGGAGGGACCCAATGGTGGCCATGGCATCAGCTGTTTTGTTGTGTATGTACCTACTCAAACGGAATGTTGGTGAAGAACAACTTGTACTCATCAACCATTTGTTTAGAGGGAATCAATTTGTCATCCTTAGTGAGGTATTCACCATTGACCTGTTTGACAACCAATTAGGAGTCTCCATAGACCTGTAACTATTGGATGTTCCATTAAGTTGATGTTTTAAGACCAATGATCAAGGCTTCATATTCAGCCACATTGTTTGTGCAAGGGAATGCAAGCTTGTATGCTTTGGTAATGTAGTCTCCATGTGGGGTTACCAAAAGTATTCTTGCCCCTAAACCATGATTTATGAATGATCTGTCAAAGTACAATTTCTAGATTATTGATTCTATTGTTGCAAGGATAGACTCATCTAGAAAGTCAATAATGAGCAATTGATGATTGGTGAGAGGTGCTTCAGCTAATTGGTCTACCACTACTTATCCTTTGATGGATTTTTGGTCAATGTACTCAATGTCAAACTCACTAAGTAACATCACCCATTTTGCCATTCGTCTTGTGAGTGAAGTCCTAGAAAGTAGGTACTTAAGAGGGTCAAATTTTGAGATTAGCTTGACTAAGTGGCTTAGCAAGTAGTGTCATAGTTTTTGGGAACTGAAGACAACATCTAAACATGCTCATTCCATGGGTGTATAATTGAGCTCATAGTTGACAAGAGTCATGTTGATGTAGTATATAGCCCTTTCACGGCTAGTTTCATCATGTTGTGTTAAAAGTGACCCCAATGCTACTAAAGTGGTGGATATGTCCAATAGTAGAGGATTTCCAAGGATAGGTGCCATGAGGATTGGGTGTGAAGCCAAGTACTCCTTGATGCGGTCAAATGCTTGCCAATAGTTTTGATCCCATTTGAAATGTACTTCCCTGCGGAGTAAGTAGGAAAATGGTTGGCTTTTATCTACGAGTTGAGTGATGAACCTTTGAATAGCCTAAATCTTGCCTTGTAGACTACAAAGTTGCTTGAGAGTCTTTAGTGGTGGCATTTTTGTAATAGCGGTGACTTTAGCTAGATCTACATCAATACCTCTGCGAGAGACGATGAACCCCAAAAGTTTTCCTGATGTGACACCAAAGACACATTTCTTAGGATTGAGGTGTAGCTTGTATTCTCTAAGGAATTCAAAGATCTTTTATAAGACCTCAGGATGTACATTTATTGTTTTTGATTTCCCAAGGAGGTCGTCTACATAGTCTTCCATGTCCTTATGGAGCATGTCATGGAAAATAGTTGTCATGGCACTTTGATATGTTGCCCCTACATTCTTAAGACCAAAAGGCATGACTTGCCAATAGTAGGTACCCGAAGGATAGGTGAATGCTATTTTATGTTGGTCTTCGAGAGAAATTCTAATTTGATTATACCCAGAGAATCCATCCATGAGGGAAACCATTTCGTGTACAGTAGTTAAATCCACAATGGTGTCGATATTAGGAAGTGGGAAGTCATCTTTTGGACATGATTTATTGAGGTCTCAGAAATCTATACACACTTGAATGCCCACAGGTTTCTTAGCAACTGGAATGATATTGGGGACCCATTGAGGGTAGTCTATAGGGTGAATGAAGCCTACCTCCAATAGTTTCTACAATTCTTCTTTGACAAGAAGGGTGACTTGAGGATGAATCTTGCAAAGTTTTTATTTAACTGGTTGTGCTTCTAGATGTACCACAAGATGATGGACCACCAAGGAAGGATCCAAACCTGGCATATCTGCGTAGGACCAAGAAAATACATCTAGTGCCTTATGGTGTATGATTGAAATATTGGATTTTTCTTTGATGGTGAGAATTTTGGCAAGGTAGGTGATCTTAGGTTGCTCTTGGGTTCCTAAGTTGATTTATTGTGTGCCTTCGATCAAAATTGTGGAATGTTCTAGCCAATATGGAAGTGTAGGGGGAAGATGGAATTCTTCATCTCCTGGTGCCTCGGAGAGGTTTTCACTGAGAGACAAATCTTTATTTTTCTCTTTTGTGTCTAAAAGTGCCTCAGAGAGGTTTTCACTAGGGGATGATTTTCTATTTTTTGATTTTTTTATTTGGATTCAGGATCTCCTATTCCCTAAAGTAAGCATCGACATTCAAGCATATGTCATATTGTGAGGTGTCATGGAGTTCTAGGAATGTAGAGAGAGCCTCATCATTCTGGAATGTATCAAGAGTTGGTGGTCCTTGGTAATTACACGCAATGAGATTAGGATGGATGAGGGGAAGGTCGATGAGGAAGATGGCATTGTCGGGGAAGATGCATGAAAGATCAAGATCTTTTCATGAAGCTATGATGACACTTAGCACAATGTTTTTAAAAGTAGAAGAGGATTTGGCCACATCTACTAAAGTTTTAGCTGGTCCATGGATTGTCACAGTGTGCAGTGTGTATTCTAAACCAAAATACTTGGCATATTGCTTAGGGGACATAGGGTCCACTGGAATAAGTTCGGTAGCACCTTGTTCATTGATGCCAAGTCCTTTTCCATGATAAGGCATTTTGGTACATATTTGAAATGGTCTAGGATATTTTTGTTGGAAGTATTCAAGGTCTGTCATAGGTGGACTAGTTTCATCACAACACAACCAATCATTCAAGGATGCTTTGGCAGCTTCATCTTGGGAGACTTGTGTTGGAACAAAGGGGATCTTGTCATCGATCTTACACTTCTATTCTTGAGCCTCTTTTTGTGGGTGATGACCATGGGAGCAGGGGGACAAAGGCAATTGTCCCACATGGAAGGTGTTATGAAGCTCATATTCACCAAACCCTTTGTTTATGATCTTGACTTGGGATATTTGGGGGTTGGTGTAGATGAAGAGGTGGAGGCATGCGATGGATTAGTTGTATTGGACTAAGTGAATGAAGGATTAGATGAAGTGGATGGTGTGGATGAGGGCTCTTTGAGATGTTCCCTATAGGTACTTGGGCAATGAAATTGTCTATCATAGACAACCTCCAAAGCTTTACAATACTCAAATGGTTGTTGATCGGCAGGAAAAGTAACTTCGACATTGTTATGGGGAAACTTGAAACATTGGTCATAGGTGGAAGGGATGGCTTGCATGGCATGCAACCATGGCCAGCCTAGGAGAAGATTGTATGGGGAGTTAAGATCAACCACATGACACATGTTGGGTAGCATGAGAGGACCCACTTTGACAGGGAGACATACAGTTCCTTCTGATTCTCACTCCATGTTGTCATATGCTTTGATGGAGATGACCAAAGGTTCTAGGGCATCTATTGAATAACCCAAAAGTTTTATGAATTTTAATGTACATATATTCAAATCAGATCCATTATCCAAGAGGACTCTCTTAACTTTGTAATTGACGATTTGGCCTTCTATGTGGAGTGTTTTATTATGGATGGGGTTGATAGGTGGCATGTCAGATTAGATAAAGGTGAGATGGTAGGATGAGGACAATTGGGCCACTAGATTTTGGAACTATGTGGGTGGAATGTTGGTGGGGGCATGGGATTCTTAGAGAGCCTTGTCAAGGATGTCGTGATGAATGGTAGATGTCTTAAGGAGTTCCAAGATAGAGATTTGTGTAGTCATTTTCCCAAGATGGTCAAGGAGATTGTACTCAAAGTTGGTAGTGGTGGATGATGGGGGTGGTCCCTTGATGGTTACACACCCACGTCAGGTGGTAATGGCACATTCAGGGGTTTTATTTTTTATTTTGATGGTGGCGATATGAGTGGAGTCAAAACCAATATGGCCCACTACATTATCATAAGGAGGTGGAACGTTGTAGTTGATGTTGTTGGCTTGATTATGGGGATTGGTGTTGGAGGATGATGGGTTTGATGATGAAGCATTGTTGTGGTTTGGGAGACAGTTTATGTATACCCCTAAACCATCATTGGGTGATGCACTTTTATTTCCTTCTACTTGGATATTCCTCGGTCCACGAGATCTTGGATATAGTTCTTCAATTTCATGCACTTTCTTGTTGAATGTCCTTTGATATGATGGTACTTACAATACTCATTTTCCTTGTACCATGCAGATTTAGGTTGGTTTTCATCAAAAGGTTTGGTTGTGGGAAACTCAACCATGTTAGCTTGCACTAGTTTTTGGAACCCAACTTCGAGAGGTTTGCCCAAAGGAGTGTACTTACATTTTGGATTGTTGGGAGGGTTTTTTTTGGTTGACCAGATGGAACTGAGACATTGTTTAAACATTTTGTACAACTTGTGTCTCGTTAGGTTTAGGAGCGACTATTTGAATGAACTTGGAATTGGTAGCGCCATCTCCTATAGGATTCTTGTTTTTAGCCCAAAATTTAGGTTTGTCATTGGATGGTTTTTTTGTTGTCATTTCTATTATAGATCTTGACTAAACCTTTTTCTATAAGGGCATTTTCAATGGTGACACCTTTCTCCATGATCTCATCAAAGGTGGATGCACAATGCACTTGCAAGTGGAAGGCCATTTCTTGGTTCAAGTTTTGGATGAATATATGGACAAGTTATTTTTTGAGTGTTGTCCAAGGTAGCCTACTAGCAACGGCTCTCCATCTTTGTAAGTATGCGGAAATTTTTTTGCCATTTCGTTGTTTGGTATTACAAAGATCAAGCATGGTGATTTCTTCTCTACATTATAAGAGAAATGAGTGAAATTTTTTTTTTGATAGGTTGGCGAAGGTGAAGATGGAGCCATAAGGTAAGTGCATAAACCATTCTAGAGATTGACCTCCTAGGCTTCGTGGGAAAAGATGAAGGATTTATTGATCATCATAGGATACTTCTTGGCATGCCATGAAGAATTCCTTAATGTGGTCTCCAGGATCTCCTTTTCCTTTGTATTTATCAAATTTGGGTACTTCAAAATGTTGAGGAAAAGGTATGGTAGTCATGTTTCAATCAAACAGGTAGGGACATAAGTCTTCAAGCTTATAATGTTTCTTTTGGGTCCCTAGTTGGAGATTCTTGAGAGCATTTTTTGTTTCTTACCCTTCTTGATCGAAAGGATTAGCAAAGGGAGGTTGTGTTTGTTGTTGAAATGATGATTGTTGTTGTGGGATAGTGTATTGTTGGGGGTTGTGTGAAGGTAGATCCATAGCTTGTGAGTAGATATAAGTTTCGTATGTTTGATGTTGTGGTTGAGTGTGAGTAGATGAATGACATGTGTGATGTGATTGGAAAGGTGGTTGTTGTTGGGTGATGTTTTGATGTTGCATAGAAGTGATGTGGGGGGTTGTTGATGAGTGGCTGAGTAATATGTTTGTGTGGGATGCATGACTTGCTAAGGGATTTTGAGATTGATGGGGTGGTTGAGATATAAATGGATGTTGTGATTGGAGAGGTGTTTGGGAAGGTATGGTAGGAGGTAACGTTGTTTGGGTGATAGTCATCCTTTTTGGAATGATCAAGGGGGGAAGTGTTTTGGGGAATGTTGGATGGGGGTGGTATGGCAATGTTACTTGCACTAGTAGGTATGGTGGAAGTTGAGAAATTGGATAGTAACATATGAAATGGTAGACCATAAGGGGGGTCTGATACTTGTGGTTGTGAAGTGGTTCTACCCCCTATGTGTTGATTGATGGTGTGATTGACGTTGGTAGTTATAGTGAAGTTAGCCCAAGGATTATCATAGACGGGGTTGTTGTGATTAGGGACACGTCCCCATGGTTGATCACAAATGGGTGATGGTGGCTTATCATGCATGATTGTTTTGAGTTTGTCTTGGTCAAACGAGTGGGGGAGATGTGCCCCATGTTTAATGAGGTGTTTGAGGAATTCATCCTTATGATTGTCAAGAAATTGTTCAAATTTGTGATGCAATCAACTTTTGTTAAGGGAATCGATGAAGGTGGGGGAATATATGTGTTGTGGTATGGATGTTTCACCCATTTCTAGTTGGTTGACATATCCCTCCATGTTGCTTGTGGTGGAGCGATGTGGAGAGAGGGGTTGATAGTGAGAATCCATCTTTCTTCTATCTTGTGACTATGTGATAGGAGGCATAAAATGATGAATGCGATTGAAGTTGGATGATGTGGACAAATGTTTGGGGGGTGATGATATTCCTAAGCTCAAATATAGATCTCTTATGTGTGTGGATGAGATGATATCCTTACAAACTTAGGGTGGACAAAGAGCCTAAGCAAGGGGATAACGAGATTGTCTTACTTGGGGTAGACAAGACAAACCAAGCAAGACGTGATTCTTGAAGTTCACTAACTTAGGAGTCTAAGCTCCTAAGCTAGCATATCCAAGTGGGACGGTTTTGAGTTTACACTAAACTTAAGATAGACATGTTCTTAAGCCTAATATAAACAAGAGGAGGATGAAATGATCTAGATTCTAACCCTGGAAAGGGATGGATTAGATTTGTTGGATGAGTTGGATAGTTGGATTTCCATTGAGGTTGACTGGATTTGGATGATTAATGTTGATTTTGGGATAAGGATTAAGATAGTGGATCAAAAGCTAAGGTTTGAACGGATGGGGGTGATCAAAGATGATGAAAATGTATGTGATTTCAGATGTGGAAGGATGTTGGGTGAAGTGAGAGGGCTGAATTAATGATCACAATGATGATTTCCTTTGGACTGGTGCAGGTTCTAAACTAGGCTCAAAGACAAAGAGTCTAGGCACTGACAGAGGGTTGATGGGCGCTAAAGGGTGCTAGATAGGCATTGATCCATGAACACTAGGCACTAATTGAGACTTTTTATTTTAAAGTATTTGTGGTTTTGATTTGGCAAGAGATTTCAAACAAACAAACACAATGGTTGCTTGACAACTTTCAAGAAATGGGTGTGAATCTCTTCGCAGCTAAAATGGCTCTTACAAGCATTGCACAAAAAGACATGCCAAACACCTGAGCACAATCCTAACTTATTCAAGTGAGAGTGACATACCTTTTGGATCTCAAAAAATGGTTGTTGATCAATCTCAACTCATCATAGAACCAAGATTCCCACCCCCATTGATACCATAATGCTATAGCTTGGATAGATAGGGAAAATAAGGTCATTGACCACCTTACCCCCTTACTTTGGAGACTTTCATCTTGCCCAAAGTAATGCCTATCTTATGTATAATGGTACTGTGAGCATCTTCCCCTCCTGCTACAGTGGTGAACCACAAGGTATGACGGGAGAAGATCTTAGCTAGGATGAACAAGATTATAGGGGGTGTCCTAATATATGTAAGGTATGAGGGATGAGTCCATGAACGTGGGTGTCCCAATCTAACCAAGTGCCAACCAACAAAAGTCTCAATGGATTGAGGGTCTTGGGGTTTTTACAAGGGGAGATGGGGTCCTTCCTTTGAAGTGAGTCTTTGATTCTCACAATGCTTATATACTGCACCAGAACACATGGTTGAGGTCATCCCCTTGGGGATGAATTCCAAGGTAGGCCTCCTAGAGGAAAGAATCCAAGGTGTTTTTGATCACCCAAGATCACACAAAGTGCAAGAGGAGAGCATACACACCAAGAAACTTGGGATTAACAATAAAAAAAGAGAGTGAGAAGTTTTTTGATCCCCAATATCACCAAATGGTGCGAGGGGAGATCATACACCTTCTAACACCCTAAGATAAAGTGAACAAGTTCATTTACCACTACACTAATTTAATGCCTAAATTAGTGATAAAAAAGAGATGCTTTGACTTGAGAGGATACAAACAATCATTATTAGTTTGATATTCTTGTCTTGGATGGTTAATATGTGCTACAAAACAAGGATTAGTCCCACAAACTTGCAAAAAAGGTTAGAAAATCAAAGGCAACAGAACAGGGTGCTAAAATAGATTATTTCAGCGTTGACAGGGTCAGGTGCTAAAATAGAGCGTCTGAGTCCTAATCTAGGAAAACCTAGGTACTAATTCAGACCGTAAAAGTGCTACATAATAGTGTTAGGAACTAAAATAGAAGTGATGGGCACTAAAGAACATAACGATATACCTACTATGAGGGCACTAATGTCTGCTGGTTGGGCGTTGAAGTGACTTGGATAGTATGATAGCTTGCAAAATGATAAAATACTGCAAAACAAAATGTTAGGAACCTGCAAAATGTGTTGTTAGATAGGTTAGGACATCATAAAACTAATTAATTTGACCTTTAAAGCCTAAAATGATGAAAACACAAGGTTTAAATATATCAAAGTCTGGGCGCTGATCTAAAGGATTTGGGCACTAAAGCTCATAGGATGTGCATTGAACTGATTTTGGCATTATGAGGGCTTACAAAATGGAAAAATCCTACAAAACAAAATGTTAGGGACCTACAAATCTAATGTTAGGAGCTATGAAAAGTCACCAAAAATAAAATTAAGCCAAATAGACAATAAAAAAGTAAGAAATGACAAGTGGCACTCCCTTGTGCTTGGGCGCTAAACCATGCAGGACGGGCGCTAATTGATAGAAACTAGGCACTGAAAGGCCATTAAAGGTGTAGCAGGGTTTAGGCATTGAAGATGACCATTTGGGCGTTGAAATCTGTTGTCTAGGCGCTACTTGGTGAAAACCCGGCCCTGTTCTGACCTGCACAAGAAAAGGCGAGCAAATTGCAAACTAAAATGAGGTGTTAGGATGGTGGGTGTCCCAAGGAGCGTGCCAAAAATATATACAATTGAGAGTGAACAATCCTAATCAAGCCAAAGTGACTTCAACCTATTCAATTCACAACCTATTTTAACCTCAAGATTAGACTAAAGAACTATGCAAGTAAAATATCCTCATTGGACCCTAATTGATCATGCAAAGCTTTTGGTATGTCCTAACAACTATGGATTTATGCTAAGATGCTAAAATGTTAGTGCTCAAAGTGGTAGAATTTCATTACATTCAAATTGCTTGTTGAAAATGGATGGGAGGGCTTAATTTATAGATTTTTGGAGGTGAGGATGGAGGGCTAGGATTGAATTGGAAGATCAAGGGCTCACATTGCTTGAGGATTCTCAAGCAAGGAGAATTGGACAAGTGTCACAAGGAGGTTGGATGAGAAGGATGCTCCAAGATTCAAGGGAAGATCAATGGATGGAATTGAATGGTTGAATTGATGAATGGCTAGGATGAGGTAGGTGTATGACATGTAAGGTCTCATTTATGAAAATGTATGGCTTGGATTTTGTGAGAATTTAAATTGAGCATGAGAGGATATATGAAATTTGAAATTAGATGAATAATGGAGGAATAGTGCCACATGGAATTTTAAATTTCATGAATAGTGACACTTGGAGTGGGTGAGAAGAAAAAAGGACAAATGAAACTTTTTGGAAGATTTGCCCATACTTCCAAAGTACCACTTGTCATGTACATGCATGTACATTGAATGACAAGTGGACTTCTAGAAACATGGGGAGATGTGATTGTAGGTTAATTTTAATTAACCCATGTGCACATGATTAGGATGAAAATAATGATGATTACTAAAAGTAATCAAAAGTGCACAAAATGGAGAATTAAATAAATAGACATACTTATTTAATCTTTGTGAGTGCACATGAACTATAGTCTTTTAAATATTTAATTTTTTGAACTATAGTAGAAGAAATTGATTTTTGGTAATAGGGAAAGGCGAAGAAATATTAATTAAATAATTATAAATTATTTAATTAACATGTGTGTTGGGTAGGATAGTGGTAATTATTAGATTTGGAAAGGTTTAATGTGTGGATAATGGATGGAAGTGGTTGTGACCATTTTCAGATGTTTACACTTTCCCTACATTTTCTCTTGTTCTCCTCTACGTTGGTACATGCAAATATGAAAGAGTATGTTCCATACTTTATTTTAGATCCTTAAACTTATTATTGATAAATGGTGAGCTATGAGATAATGTCATATCTTTGCACTTTTGTGGGCTCCAAAGTACTACCAAGCCACCTACACTTCCCAATGCTCCCTTCATAGCCCATTTGCATGCTCCTAGCTATTATTTCAAAGGTTTCTTTGTTAGTTTTTGTTTCTTTAAGTAATATTATATCTAGTTTATTTTGTTCTATTAGTTGTTTAACTAAATGGCATTTGTCAAGGGTGTTTAATACACTAAAATTTTAGCTTAAAGTCTTAAAAGTTGTTAAAGACTTTTTGTTGTCCATTTCCCAATTTGCTTGAGTTCATTTGTGGATATTTATGTCCATATTGAAGATAAGTTGATGTTTGTCTATTCCTCAAGTTGAGATTACAACTTTATTTTGAGCTTGAGTATGACTATATGATTGTTAGAGGGACCAATGTTAATAAGCATGCATGATCTACTACTATAGTGCAAAGAATTAGAAAAACCTATGTATATTGCTTCTTGTGCATAAACTTGTGTATTTAGCACCGTGTTTTCAAACTCACAATTATATTGTGTCATTATAATTTTGTGTGCATCATTTCCTAATCTCCTAAAATGTTTGTTATGGTGGAATCTACTTTTGTTAAAATGCTTGTACAACAATTTGTTACATCATGTGTGTTAATATGAATTTTGTGCATGTGCTTAGATCTAATAATTGCAAAATGTTTTTATTGAAGTGATTTATCTATATATTATGAGAGATTCTCTTGAGGGAGGGAGTTGGCGAAGCACACAATCATGTAGTCAACAAGGAACAAGTGAGGAGTGAATTTCATGTAAGAGTCCCCAATGGACTCAAGCTCCCAAGATCACCTACAAAGCCAAGATTAGCCTTCCACAAGAGAGAAACAAGAGGATATTTGCTTGATTATGGTGCAATAATAGAATGGTGATATTATTACACAATCATACAAATGTACATTAGGGACTGATGAGGGGATCAACCCCAGAACACACAATAACACAGATTGTACACAGAAAATAGGAATGTTCTTTTATTGGTTTGGACAACACATTACATTACAAAAATTGGAATCAAATCAAAGGATGAATCTTCAACAGGCTGCAACACATTATACCTTCCTTTCTCTAGATTCTAGAACCTTCTACCTTCTGCAGCTTCAAATCTACTAGGGTTTCTATTTTCCCTCATTTTCCTAACTCTCTATTTCCCCCTTTTCTCTACTACCCAAAGGAATCCCAAAAATGGTCATAAATAACCCTTTTTTTGGCACCTTCCAGCCAAAATTTTGAATTGTGTAACTCCCTCAATAAATAGGTCAACTTCTGGGAGCCATAACTTTTGATCTGGGTATTCAATTGATGAACCATTTGATGTGTTGGAAAGCTTATGAAGTGCTCTACACACTAAGAATCTTCTCTTCTGATTCTGCCCATTTTTGGGACTGTACGGGGGGCCTTTAAGTGCCTCATATTTATCTTTGAAATGTTTTCAAGGTTTTTTAAAGAAACAAAAACTTTAATATCTTTCAGCCCACAAGTGATCTTTGGCCAATTCCTTCATCAAAGGTCATATTTTGCAATTCCGAAGCTTTGAGTATAATGTCATATCTTTACACTTTTGTAGGTTCCAAAGTACTACCAAGCCACCTACACTTCCCAATTTTCCCTTTATATCCCTTTTGCATGCTCCTAGCTATTCTTTTTGCATGCTCCTAGCTATTCTTTCAAAGGTTTCTTTGTTGGTTTTTGTTTCTTTAAGTAATATTATATCTAGTTTGTTTTGTTCTATTAGTTGTTTAATTAAATGACACTTGTCAAGGGTGTTTAATACACTAAAATTTTAGCTTAAATTCTTGAAAGTTGTTAAAGACTTTTTGTTGCCCATTTCTAAATTTGCTTGAGTTTATTTGTGGATATTTATTTCCATACTGAAGATAAGTTGATGTTTGTCCATTCCTCAAGTTGAGATTACACCTTGATTTTGAGCTTGAGTACGACTAAATGATTGTTAGAGGGACCAATGTTAATAAACATTCATGATATACTACTATTGTTCAAAGAATTAGAAACAACTATGTATATTGCTTCTTGTGCATAAAGTTGTGTATTTAGCACCGTGTTTTCGAACTATCACAATTATATTTTTGTGTCATTATCATTTTTTGTGCATCGTTTCCTAATCTCCTAAAAAGTTTGTTATGGTGGAATCTACTTTTGTTAAAATGTTTGTACAACAATTTGTTGTATAATGAGTGTTAATATGAATTGTGTGCATGTGTTTAGATCTAATAATTTTAAAATGTTTTTTTATTGAAGTGATTTATCTATATATTATGAGAGGTTCTCTTGAGAGAGGGAGTCAGTGAAACACACAATCATGTGGCCAACAAGGAACAAGTGAGGAGTGAATTTCATGTAAGAGTCCCCAATGCACTCAAGCTCCCAAGAACACCTGAAAAGCCAAGATTAGCCTTCCACAAGGGAGAAACAAGAGGATAATTGCTTGATTATGGTGCAACAATAGAATAATGATATTATTACACACTGATACAAAATGTAGATGAGGGACCTTGCTTATATAGCAAGGTTGAGATATAAGACTACATAGGATGATGACAAACCATCTTTTTTCTTAGAAACATTTAAAATTGCATTACAATCACCTTCTACCAAATAGTTCTAAGCATGAATATCTTTGAATTTTTATATTTCCCCTACATTTTCTCTTGTTCTCCTCCAATTTGGTACATGCACATTTGAAAGTGTGATTTGAATTTAGTTAGGAAATTCAAAGGACAATACCTGGTGTGGAACCTACAGTATTATAAAAATAATCAACAATCAATTTTGATCAATCTGGAAAACTCGTTAAGAGATATATGCCTCCAAAACTTCTTTATTTGCTTTAAATTCAAAAATTTATACATCTCTAGAGAACATGAAAGATCACCTTGTCCTTGGAATTCTAAATGGATAGTTGGAAGGTGACAAAACTAACTAAAAAAATTGAAAATTAACAAAAAAACTATCAATTTTAGAACACCAACTTGGTAGGGTCATACCTCCTAGCCATTTGGTCAAAATTCAGACTTCTTGGACTCGTTGAAAAGATCTCCAAGAGAAGTAGTTTGAATTAATCTGAACCTTTCTTGTTGTTACCATTCAAAGCAATCAATGAGAGTTTTCAGCCCAAATTCTGTGACGAACACCTCCGAAAAATGTGATTTATTGAGATGTAGAAAATACCAAAAAAATAGATTGTTGATATTTTCCATAGTTGCCTATACAGATGCCAACCAATTGCTCCTGGATTGATATGGGATCATTTTTTCCCCATTGAGAGACAATGGACCCCATTACATTGATGCTCTATAGCAAATGAGGAAATTATGTTGTAATTTGATCCTTGGTGAACCAACTCCCTTGGTGAGAAAATAGCCCAACCTGTACGACACAGTAGAGAGGGTGACACAATCGAGATTGAAGAGCCTTGTCAGGCTGTCAATCAAGCAATAAAATCACACCACAAATCAAAAACTCTCAATAGAGAATAATCCTCCATTTATTTCAATCAAAAGAATACAGATTACATTCAAAGATCAATTACAAAGCATTTCTCAGAGACCTCAAATTGACTTTTCCATCAACAACTCTTTTTCCTCAATTCTTCCTTTAGAACAATCCAATTTGATAAAAATCCCCCATTCTGAACATTACTTCCCCTTTTTTCTACTCTATTCTCTATTCCTTTGTTTTTACCTTCCCCTGTTCTCCAAGAGAACAATTCATTTCAACTTCTCCGTCAAACGGTCTCCCAATGGTTAACTGTCAAAGACCAAAACTGAACTATCAAATGATAAGGTATTCAACTTCATCCCATCGGGATGTCAAAGAGACAACAAAAAGACTCCCTTAGACAAAAAAATGCCCACTGATGGAACATGTAGCACCATACACCACACCGAAAAATAGAACTCCCCATCAAGTTGTCGAAGAGACTGAGATCATGGTCCTACCGACATCCAAATCTCCTACTGATGAGAGTCAAGACTTGTATCAAAAAATTGAAGCGACAACTAATCAAGTTCTGCTGAAAATAACAACTCTTGCCAATATCGATCTTCCTACCTTTGCATTGCGCACATGTCTACCATCAGGTTTTTGATGGGACAATATTTGGAGTCCCTCTGATGTCACTTGGTCACACCGACAATACACAACATAGTATTAGGTTGTCAAGGGGACACCACCAAGAGTCCCACCGAACACAAAGTCATACCGATGAAGAGTGACACCCACCAACGGGCTAGGGTTTACCAAAATGAACTTTAATGCATCTGCAAAACATGACAAAATTGAAAACAAAAATTTGCTTATGTACAAATTTGATGTGGATAGCTTGAGAGCCTGAGATGCTCCTGCATCAAACACCGTAGGAAGGAGAAATGTTCCATAAGTGGAGACTTAGGAACATTGAGGTCAATCTGGAACTGACATTCCAAAGTGAGCCAATTCCTATGCCTTCAACCAAGATGCTTCATCCACTAATTTTCCCTTCTAGCAAACCAAGTATTCCATGTACTCTTTGCTGCATGTTTTCTTTGCAACCCTAGAATCAATGATCTCATCTACTTCTTCTATTTGTTTCTTAGGTAGCTAATTCACCCAATCTATATTATCCATGATATTTGTAGGCAAATGTAATTAAGTACTTTTCTCCCCTTCAAAATGTTTGTACAGATCATTGACATTGAAGATAGGAGATATATCTATATGCTCTGGAAGTTTAACTTCATAAGCATTGGCTAAAAACTTGCGTAGGATCCAGCAAGGACCTATTTTCTTCCATTTCAACTTGTTATAGGTTCCTTGTGGAAACCTTTCCTTTCTCAAGTGAACATAGACCGGTTCCCCAACTTGAAATTCTTGCTCTCTCCTGTGATGATTAGAAAATTCTTTGTACTTTGTTGTACTCTTCTCCAACTTTCCCTTCACCTCTTGATGCAAATCTCTAATATACTCTGCAAAATCCTTCACCATAACACTTGTTCTCAGTAGGTCTACACTATCTCTGAGTTCATCTACGCCCCTAGGGCTGAAACCATACACCACATTGAATGGACTTTTCCCAATACTCCTATTAATTGAATTATTGTAGGCAAACTCTGCCTGTGGCAACAACAAGTACCACTGTTTTGGTTTGTCTCCAATCAAACATCAAAGGAGGTTACCCAAACTCCTGTTCACAACTTCAGTCTGACCATCTGTTTGTGGATGGTAGGATGAACTGAAACCCAAATGTGTACGTAATTTCTTCCACAATGTGTGCTAGAAATGGCCAACAAACTTTGTATCACGATTAGATATGATACTTTTTGGCAAACCATGCAATCGAACTATTTATTTGAAAAACAAATTTGCTATATGAGAAGCATCACTAGTTTTCTGACATGGAATAAAATGAGCCATTTTTGAAAATCTATCAACAATCACAAAAATTGAATGATTACCTCTTTGAGTTCGAGGCAGTCCCAAAACAAAATCCATGCTAATGTGTTCCCAAAGCCTCTCTGGAATTGGGAATGGATGATACAGTCTGGTATTTTGCTTCATACCCTTATCATACTGAAAAATTATGCATCCTTGTACCATTTTCTTGACATCAATGCTCATTCATGGCCAATAATAACTTTGATTCAACAAAGCTATTATTTTATCTATTCCAAAATGTCCACCCAATCTGCCACTATGCTTTTCTCTGATTAGATTCTCCCTCATGGAGCCTCTAGGAATACATAATTTCTTTCCCTTGAATAATAGGTTCTCTTGAATAAAATACTCCAACCATGGAGTTCGATCCATTTCTATTGGACTCTTGCATGCTTTACATGCCTCTTTGAAATCTTGGCTATTTATGAATGGTAGGGCATGATAGTTTGTATACAACACAAATTCTTTTGGCAGTAAATAATGTCTCCAATTTTTGAGTGCTTGCACAATCACATAGAACTCCTAGTCATACACTGAAAACTTCATCTTAGCTTCATTCAACTTCTTGCTGAAGTATGCTATTGGTCTTCCCTCTTGACTAAGAACTCCTCCTATTGTTGTTCCACTTGCATCACAATCCACCTAGAAAACTTTTCCAAAGTCTAGCAGTGCCAATATTGGCTACTCTATCACCTTATTCTTCAGTAATTGAAAACTTTTCTCCATTGTAACTATCCACTTGAACTCTCTTCTAGTTCCTTTCATTGTCTCTATAATGGGAGTACATATCCCACTAAAATTTCTTATGAACTTCCTATAGAAGCTCGCCAACCCATGAAAACTACGGGCTTCAAAAGTACTCCTTGGTCATGGCCATTCAACAATAGCCTTTACCTTCTCAGGGTTTATTTTCAACCCTTCTTCCAAAACTACAAGTCCCAAGTATACTATCTCCTTCTTCATGAAAGTACACTTTTTCAGATTCACCATGAGTTTTTCTTCTTTCAATCTTTGCAAGACAACTCTAATATGTTCTAGATGTTCTTTTGTTTTACTAAAAATTAAAATATCATCAATGTAAACTATGACAAACTTACCAAGATAGGGCTTCAACACTTGATTCATCAACCTCATGAATGTACTGGGTGCATTTGTCGATCCAAACGGCATGACCAATCACTCATACAATCCATCCTTCATCTTGAATGTTTTCTTCCACTCATCCCCTTCATGGATTTTGATTTGATGATACCCACTTTTTAAATCAATCTTCGTGAAGTACCTTGCTCCACTCAAACAATCCATTAAATCATCCATTCTCGGTAGTGGGAATCTATATTTGATGGTGATCTTATTGATTGCATGGGAGTCTATACACATTCTCCATTCACCTCCCTTCTTAGGTGCTAATACTGTAGGTACAACGCATGGACTGAGACTCTCCCCAATCAACCCTTTGTCCAACAGCTCCTGGACTTGTCTATTTATTTTCTCATTCTCTTGAGGTGTCATCCTATACAGTACCTTGTTTGGTAAACTTGCACCTAGGATTAAATCCATACAATGACTAATTTCTCTGACTGGCGGTAGTCCATCTAGCAACTCCATCATTATATCAACATACTCATCAACTAATTCCTAAATCTCTACTGGCAGCTTCTCTTCTTTTTTTGCAGTCATGTTTTGAAATGGTTGGGCAACAAATGCATAACAAACACCATCCTTCTTCAGATCCTTCAGGAATTTCTTTCCTGAGACAAGACACACCCTAGAAGTACCTTTTGTATCTTCATCTTTATCCTTCATAGGATTCAGAATAAATTCCTATCCATCCTTCTTAATGGTGTATGTATTACTCTTACCATCATGAATAACTTGTCTATCAAATTGCCACGGTCTTCCCAGCAAGATATGATAGGAATCCATTAGCATTACATCACAGAGTATTTCATCCTTGTAATTACCAATCTGAAAATTAACTAAGCATTGTTCTCTTACCACTAATTGGTGCTCCTTCTGCAACCATAAGACCTTGTATGGGCTGGGATGCTTCATTCTTTTCAGCTTCAACTTCCTCACCATTTCCTCAGACACAATGTTATATGTGTTGCCACTATCTACAATCACTTTACAACACTTGCTGCCTGACTTTAATTTAGTTCTAAACAAATTTCTTCTCTGTATTGGTTATGTTTCTGTCTTCTCAGGACTTAACAAAATCTTTCTTATCATCAAAGACTCTCCGTCCTCTGGGTCTTCTCCATGCTTTGAAGTTTCTACTACTTCATCTTTTGCTTGGGCCACATGAACTTTGGCCTCTTTTCCTTTACCTTCACCTTGAACTTGTGGACATTCAAAAGACCTATGTCTAATCTCTCCACATTGGTAGCATGTACCAGTGAAACCTCTGCCTCTTCCTCTTCCAAAACTACCTTTTCCTTGAAAAGAGTCTCCTCTTCCTCAGAAGTTTTCTCTGCCTCCCGTTTCTTGATTCTAAGAGGTACCATCTTCATCTTGTTTGGAAGAATAGCCTCTTCCACTGCTCTACTCTCTGCCACGAGCATTTCTGCCTTTGCCTATGTTATTGTTTTTTTGTTTCCTATTTAGTTTCTCTTCGGCCACCAATGCACATTGGTAGGCCTCTTCCACACTATGCAGTCTAAGCAATCTAATCTCATCTTGTATGGATACCCGCAAGCCATTTAGATACCTTGTAACTTACTTAATCTCATTCTCTATGTGGTCTACTTGAATGATCAATCAATAAAATTCTTCTGTGTATTCTTTGACACTGGATTCTCTTTGCTTCAAGTTTTGCAATTTTTTAAACAAATTTATCTGATAGTCTATAGGCATAAATTTTGTCTTCAGTTTGTTTACCATTTGGTCCCATGACTTTATCTTCTCCTTAACTCTTCTTTGTCTATCAGTCTGCAAATGATCCCACCATAGGGATGCATGCCCTTTCAACTTTGTATATGTATATTTCACCTTCTTGTCTTCTTCTGTACCTTCAAAGTCAAAATACTTTTCCATCTCTGTGATCCAATCCAACAATTCTTCTGAATTTAAGTTATCTCTATAGTCTAGAGGATTAAAATGGGATCTGGTATTTACTCTGGTTAGGGCACAAATGAACCTCTCTACTCCTTGATCAAGTTCAGGTTGGTTTTCATCTCCTTCAACTTCAACTTGCTCCTCTTCATCATCACTCACATCTTCGACATGATGACCTCTTCGCTATGTAGTTTCAACGTCTTCCAGTCTAGCCGTAATACCCCTCAACATCTCCACCAAGACAGGGTCTACATCTCTTCGCACCCCTCTTCCTCTGCCACATCCTCTCTGTGTCATTTTACTTAAGTCCTCTATAGTTGCAGGTCTTCTTTCTTTTTCTCACTTACTCACAACAAATTCCCTTCAAGACTTCATAATCTGTTTGACACTTTCTCCAAGAGCAAACTTGCTCTGACACCACTTGACACAGTCAAGATTGAAGAGCCTTGTCAGGTTGTCAATCAAGCAACAAAATCACACCACAAATCAAAAACTCTCAATAGAGAACAATTCTCCATTTATTTCAATCAAAAGAATACAAATTATATTCAAAGATCAATTATAGAGCATTTCTCAAAGACCCCAAATTGGCTTTTCCATCAACAACCCTTTTTCCTCAATTTTTCCTTCAAAACAATCCAATCTGATAAAAAATCCCCCATTCTGAACATTACTTCCCTCTTTTTTCTACGCTATTCTCTATTCCTCTATTTTTACCTTCCCCTATTCTCTAGGAGAACAGTTTGTTTCAACTTCCCCGTCAAATGGTCTCCCAATGGTTAACTGTCGAAGACCAAAATTGAACTGTCAAATCACAAGATATTCAACTTCATCCCGTCGGGATGTCGAAGAGACAACAAAAAGACTCCCTTCGACAAATAAAACTCCCATCGATGGAACATGTAGCCCATACACCACACCGACAAATAGAAATCCCCATTAGGTTGTCGAAGAGACTAAGATCATGGTCCTACCAACATCCAAATCTCCTACCGATGAGAGTCAAGGCTTTTATCAGAAAATCGAAGGGACAACTAAGCAAGTTCCATTGAAAATATCAACTCCCGCCGATATAGACCTTCCCGCCTTTGCACTGCGTACATGTCTACATCAGGTTTTCAAGGGGACAAGATTTGGAGTCCTTCCGACGTTACTTGGTCACACTAACAATACACAACTTGGAATCAGGTTGTCAAGGGGACACCAACAAGAGTCCCACTGAACACATAAAGTCATACTGATGAAGAGTGACACCCACTAACGGGCTAGGGTTTACCAAAATGAACTTTAATGCATCTACAAAACATGACATTGATGCGGATAGCTTGAGAGCTTGAGATGCTCTTGCATCAGAGGGATTTGTTGCTTCTTAAATGTCTTGACAATAATATCAGTGACTTGATCAAATGCTAGTGGAATAGTTGTTTCTGGGTTCAACTCTGTTCGATGAGTCCAACAATGGTGGAAAATATGGATGCAACGACTCAGCATTGAAAATAGGATGTAACCCCAAAAATGGTGGGAGATAGAGCTCAAAAGTATTCTTACCAATCTTTTTGAGGATGGTGTATGGCCCATAATGAAGAGGATGAAGTTTCCTATATGGTCACTGAAGTCACATCTTTTGTAGATGAAGCCACACCTTGTCTCCAACCTAAAATTGATGAGGCATATAATGCTTCTAATGCCTTTCTTTATACTTCTAATTGGTGTGTTGCAGTATTTCATGAACTAGTTTCTGGATATGATGAATTATTTCCAAAAACTTGGATGCTTTATCCACCTCCTTGGCATGTGCTGACAGATCAGGAAGCATGACTCGTAACACTATATCCATGGGAGCCAAAGGGTAATATCCAAGACACACTTCAAATGGAATGTGCCATGTAGAACCATGCAGAGCACAGTTATAACTATGTTGTACATAGGCTAGGCTCTCATCCCATGTGTGGGGATGCCTAGAATGATACATACATAGAATGTGGATGATCATTCGATTCACAAATTTAGTTTGTCTATCCATTTGTGGATGGAATGCAGTGGGTTTTGTCAACTTGGTGTCCATCATGGCCCAAAGTGAAGACCAAAAGTTGTTGAGGAACCTACTATCCCTATCAGAGATGATACTTTGTGGAAAACCAAAATGAACCCAGACATTCTCAAAGAAAAGTTTGGTAGTTTCTTCTGCAGAGACCCCCTTCTTACAAGCTACCATGATGGCCATTTTGGAAAATTTGTCTACCACTACATACATACAATCATGACCACATTTGGTATTAGGGAGGCCAAACATGAAATCCATCAAAACTGAGTGCCATGGTTTATTAAGAATAGGAAGAGGTTTATACAAGCCTTGTTTGTAGTTTGTAGGTTTTGCAATAGCACAAGTAGAACAGGCTCAAATATAGTCCAAGTGACATCATGATGCATCTTTGGAAAATACCTCCGAAGTACAATAATAATCTTACATATCCCAAAATGTCTTGCAACCAGACTGTAGTGTGGTTCCATATCAACTTTTGTCTTTCCTCAATAGGAACACATATGTGACCCATGTGACAAAGAATTCAATCTTGCAAGTAGAAGTCATGAATGTTCTTAACTTTTGTGAGCTTATTGTAGGTCTCAACAAAATCAAGATCAGTACCATATAATTGGGGCTAGTGTGTTGTTTGGTGGCCACAAGAATCTAACACTATTGTCAAGGTGGTAATCAAAGGTCTACTCAAGCAGTCTGGAAATTTGTTATTGCTTCCCTTCTTGTGGTGGATGTTAAGGTGAAATTGTTTCAAATAGGTGGATCATCTTTGATTCTTGTCATTTTGCAACTTTCCTTGTGTTTGCAAAAAATACAGAGGTTTGTGGTCTCTGTGTATGATAGTCTCCTTCCCCAAGATATAGTGTTTCCACTATTTGTAGGCTTAGAAAATTGCATACAACTCCTTGTAGTATGTTGGATACTTGTGTACCATATCAAAGAAGGTATCACTATGGTAGGCAATGGGATGCCCATGTTGCATAAGTACTGCCCCAAGTGCATACTAAGAAGCATCTGTCTCAATTTCAAAAGAGTGCACTGCAAGTCTAGAAGTGCCAACACTGGTGCTAGACATAATCTCCTTTTCAATTTCATAAATGTTCTTTGTTGTGCATCTGTCCAAATGAATTTTGCCTTTGCTCCTTCCTTGAGTATTTGGTTCATAGGCCATGCCAAGAGTGAAAATACAAGTACAAACCTCCAATAAAAATTATCCAATCCCAAAAAATTACGAACCTCTGTGAGATTTTTGGGGGATGGTCTATCTTTGATTACTCGTATCTTTTCAGGATCAACATGAACACCCTGACTGTCCACAATATATCCCAAATACTGAATATTCTCGATTCCAAATGAATATTTTTATCTATTAGCAAAAAGCCCATGTTGTTGCAATGTTTTGAGCACTTGTTCAACATGCTGCAAATGGTCATCCTAGGTTTTGCTAAATATGAGTATGTCATCTAAATAGGCAACAACAAAGGAATCAGTGAAGGTCATGAGTACATCATCCATCATCCTCATGAAGTGGCAGGAGCATTAGCTAGGCCAAAAGGCATGACTAGTCACTCAAACAAACCTTCCTTGGATTTGAAAGTAGTCTTCCACACATCCAATGGATCAATTAGGACTTGGTGATATCTAGACTTCAAGTCAATTTTAATGAAGAACTTAGCCCCCTAAGTTGGTCCAAGAGATCATCAATGCAAGGGATTGGATACCTATTCTTGACAATAATTTTGTTCAAAGCTCAATAGTCAATGCAGAGTCACCATGTTCCATCCTTTTTAGCAAGAACAATTGGGATTCCACATGGTGAGGCACTTTTTGAATTAATTATTGAATTTGTCTCCTAATTTCATCATTCTCCAAAACTGATCTTCTATATATTATCTCATTTGGCAATGGTGTCCCTAGAATTAGATCAATGACATGTTTGACTTAGCAGTGCAATGGTACCCCTGTTTGTAAATTGAATACATTATGATATCTGGTCAATATTTGATCCATCTATTTATGTTGGATGGTAGTAGTGGCTATTTTGGCATGAGTGTCAGTTACAATTGACCTTGTCTCCTTAGCTTGAATCATTAATAATACAAATGCCCCAGTTTGAGCAACCAAACACCTACACTATTTTGCACTGATTAAAGATACAAATTTTGTAGGACTTACCTCAGGTATCTAATATTTTTGTTCACCCAGCGTAATAGTGGCACTATGTGGTATGGACTCATAGATGTTGTGACTCTTGTACATGTATGGTTTTCCCATAAACACAACACACACATTCAAAGGTGCCACATCACAAATTACTTCATCTTTAAATGGTTTTATGGAATAAGATAAACAACACTGTCTATTTCCCTGGATATCTCACCCCTAGCTTACCCAACCCATTGAGTATGGTTGTGGATTGGGTGTTGTCTATAGATTTAACCTCTTGACAGTCTTAGTAGAGATAGGATTCTTTTGGCTTCCATTATCAACAATAAAATGTAGCGCCTTTCCATTTAACACATTTGTAGATGGAATAAACGGTCCACATCCTCACAGGGCAGTATTCAGGTGTGGCCACTATTACATAGGGATCTACTTCAATGATTTAACCATTATCCTTTTGCTCAAAAGGATCTGCAGGCAATAATTCAAGTTCAGTCTCCAATTCATGTGTCTCTGTCATCAAGGTCTTGGCAGCTCGACAATCCTTGGTGTTATGCCAAGAACTATTATGAATTTCACACCACATGCCTGTATCTTTTTATATTTTTGATACCTACATTGGTGATTGTGAGGAGAATTCCTTGGTTGTCTATTTCCCTCAAACTTGCCACTACCTTCACCTTTTGATTTGTTTCTTGCAAAATAAGCCTTACTTCCTTTTTGTTTGCATTTTTCTTCAATCTTTGTTGCATATTTGAAGGCAGTCTGCAATGTCACAATATTCAGAAAAGCCATCTTTGTTTGAATGTATTGGTGAATCCCACTATGGTACTTCAAAACCCGATGCCTCTCCGTATCTTGGATGTCAAGTTTTGTTGATAACGCATGGAATGAGTTGGTGTTGTCTTGAACAAACTGGTCCTTTTTATGTTGAAGAAATTGCCACCACATGTATGTCTCTTCATATGTATCTTCAAGAAAATACTCTTCCTTGATGTATTCCACAAAATCTCCCCATGTGGGGTTATCATCTAATATAGCATCGAGTTCTTGACCGTCAGGAATTTCTTTGGATGCCCACTTAGTCTCCCATGATTGTTTCATGTATAATGTTTAGCTTTGAGGAGGGCAAATGTTATCTTCTTAGCATTAGATAAGTGATTCATAGAAAAATATTTCTCTAATTTTGACAACCAATCATCAACAACATCTGAATCAATTTTTCCTTCAAAAATTGGGATATCAAAATTCACCTAGACCTTGAAAGGAGTGTGACCACTAAATGGTGTTGCGGCTATGTTTTTTGTTGACTACCTCAATTTTGTTGGAGCAATCAAGAAATTTGACTCATCATCTCCTCACATTATTTTGTCAAAGCCTCTTCAACCATCACCTTGAAAGGATCTGATGCATCACCTTTTTCTTCTCCCATATTTGATCGTGTGTGTCTCGAAGGAAGATAATATGATGGGTCTCATATCTCCAATCCCAACCTTTGATAACCTGAACATGTTCGATGTGACATATAGGAGTGAACTTGGCTCTGATAACATTGATCTGGATTTAGTTAGGAAATTCAAAGGACAATACCTGGTGTGGAACTTGTGGTATTATAAAAATAATCAACAATTAGTTTTGAACAATCTAGCAAACTCATTGAGAGATGTATGCCTCCAAAACTTCTTTATTTGCCTCAAATTAAAAATTTTATACATCTACAGAGAACATGAAAGGTCACCTTGTCCTTGGAATTTGAAATGGATAGTTGGAAGGTGACAAGACTAACTAACAAAACTGAAAATTAACAAAAGAACTATCAATTTTAGACCCCCAACTTGGTGGGGTCATAACTCCTAGCCATTCGGTCAAACTTCAGACTTCTTGGACTCGTTGGAAAGATCTCCAAGACAACTAGTTTGATTTGCTTCAAACATTTCCTATGGCTAATGTTCCAAGAAACCGATGAAAGTATTAAGCCCAAATTCCGCTCCGAAGGCCTCCGAAAATGCGATTTACTGAGATGTAGAAAATATAAAAAAATTAGATTTTTGATATTTTTCGTAGCTGCCTATGCAGATGCCACCAAATTGCTCTTGGATTGATATGGGATCAAAGAGTATGTTCCATACTTTTGTTAGATCCTTAAACTTGTTATTGATAAATGGTGAACTATGAGATAATGTCATATCTTTACACTTTTGTGGGTTCCAAAGTACTACTAAGCCACCTACACTTCCCAATGCTCCCTTCATAGCCCATTTACATGCTTCTAGCTAATCTTTTTACATGCTCCTAGATTCTCTTTCAAAGGTTTCTTTGTTGGTTTTTGTTTCTTTAAGTAATATTATATCTAGTTTGTTTTGTTCGATTAGTTTTTTAATTAAATGGCATTTGTCAAGGGTGTTTAATACACTAAAATTTTAGCTTAAAGTTTTAAAAGTTATTAAAGACTTTTTGTTGTCCATTTCCAAATTTGCTTGAGTTTATTTGTGGATATTTATTTCCATATTGGAGATAAGTTGATGATTGTCCATTACTCAAGTTGAGATTACAACTTGATTTTGAGCATGAGTAAGACTATATGGTTGTTAGAGGCACCAATGTTAATAAACATGCATGATCTACTACTATAGTGCAAAGAATTAGACAAAACTATGTATATTGCTTCTTGTGCATAAAGTTGTGTATTTAGCACCGCATTTTGGAACTATCATAATTATTTTTTTGTGTCATTATCATTTTATGTGCATCATTTCCTAATCTCCTAAAATGTTTGTTATGGTGGAATCTACTTTTGTTAAAATGTTTGTACAACAATTTGTTGCATCATGTGTGTTAATATGAATTGTGTACATGTGTTTAGATCTAATAATTGTAAAATGTTTTTATTGAAGTGATTTATCTATATATTTTGAGAGCTTATCTTAAGGGAGGGAGTTGGCAAAGCACACAATCATGTGGTCAACAAGGAACAAGTGAGGAGTGAATTTCATGTAAGAGTCCCCAATAGACTCAAACTCCCAAGATCACTTGCAAACCCAAGGTTAGCCTTCCACAAGGGAGAAACAAGAGGACAGTTGCTTGATTATATTGCAACAATAGAATAAGTATCTATTATTACACACTCATACAAAATGTGCATTAGGGACCTTGCTTATATAGGCAAGGTTGAGATATTGGACTACATTGGATGATGAGAAATAATCTTTTTTCTTAGAAGCATTTAAAATTGCATTGCAATCACCTTGTACCAAATAGTTCTAAGCATATATATCTTTGAACTTATATACTTTCCCTACATTTTTTTTTGTTATCCTCTAAGTTGGTACATGCACATTTGAAAGAGTACGTTCCATATTTTCTTTTAGATCCTTAAACTTATTATTGATAAATGGTGAGCTATGAGATAATGTTATATCTTTACACTTTTGTGGGTTCCAAAGTACTACCAAGCTATTCTTTCTAAGGTTTCTTTGTTAGTTTTTGTTTCTTTAAGTAATATTATATCTAGTTTGTTTTGTTCTATTAGTTGTTTAATTAAATGAAAATTTTCAAGGTTGTTGATGTAGGAGCATCTGAGTCCTCGGCAATCTTGCATCAACCAAAAGGATTTTAGTTTTTTGTTTAGTTTTGTTGTGTTTTTGGTTTTCCATTGTGTTGGTTTGAAGGTGTTTTGCTTCAGGAGGTTTTTCAGATGCTTTTTGATCAAATCAAGAACATCATCTTGTAGAAGAGCTTAATGGGTATCATCAATTCAAGTTTGGTACAATTGGTGAAGTTAGAACATTTTAGCCATACTTTACACTTTGGATCTCTAGCTTTTGTAGTTTGCTAAGTGGTCTAAGTGGTCTGATGGGTCTGATTGGTCAGTTCGTCGATAGATTACAAATATGGATTTCCATTAAAAGTGATTATTGTGATTATCAACCAGTATTCTCATTAATCTGTTCTAGTAACTTCAAGTGGTTGTTAAAACATCTGACCTTTTAGTTCTATAACTAATGTTGGAGCAACTGTTTAACTTCCTTTTGGGAAGTATAAAATGGGATGATTATTCTTGTTTTGAGGGGGGGAATTTGGAGAGAATTCATATATTGAAGACTCCTAATACAAGGGTCTTGAAGTTGTATTTTGTTTCTAAAATTATACTCTTGGAACATTGAAATGTTGCAAATAATAAAACATTATTATTCTTTGAATTATTTTGTTGTGTGTTTGGGTATTGGCTACTCAATCTTGATTGTCTGATAAGACACTTGGGATTTGATTTGTACCAAGTGGTATTAGAGCAAGGCTTTCTTTCTGGGAAGTGATACATTGTAGAGAACTTGAAGTGTTAAAATATTGTCTCAGAGTGCTCGAGAGAGTATTTGCAGGTGTGAAGAGGCGTCATGCAATTACAAAGGGTTGAAGTAGATGTTGGATTTGTGAGAAAAGAAAATTTGGTTTTCCATAGTGCATGTGGATTGAATAGCAAAGGTTGAATTTTTGGAAGATGCCCCCGAGAAGAAGAGTTCCCAAAATGGAAGAGATGTTCAAACAGTTTCATGTTGAAATGAGGAATGAGTTGAGAAATTTAGTTGTTGGATTAAGAAGAAACCCAGATTGTGCGGAAGATCATGCTAATGATAAGGATGAAATTGTAGATGAGAATGGGAAAGAGAAAATGAACAGCCAATAGATGCTGGAGAAGAATGGTTCCTAAGAGCACTTGCCAAAATTGGAGGAGGTAATGGAATTTCAAATTTTTTTGGAAAATTGAATCTTGAAGAATTGATAGATTAGATAGCAGAATTAGAAGAATATTTTGACTATGAAAACATTCATGACCCTCAAAGGGTGAGACTAGCACAAACAAAACTCAAAGAACATGCTGCCCTATGGTGAAGGGAGTTGCAAAGAGAAAGAGTAGCTAATGGAGACATGAGAATAATCTAGTGTAATTAGATGGTTACTCGGTTGAAATCCAAATTTATTACAAGAGATTATGAGTTGGAGATGTTTAGAAAACTTTAGAATTTGAAGCAGAAAGATATGAGTGTAAAGGACTATACCGAAGAGTTTTATAAAATGGTAATTAGATTTGGGCATCATCAAATGGACAAGGAGAAAGTAGCTAGATATATCAATAGGTTGAGATTTAATATACAAGATGAGATGAGTATGTTGAAGATTTCTAAAGTAGAAGAGGCATATCAGTATGCTTTGAAAGCTGAGGAAAAGATAGAAAGAAGATAGTAGAATAATGCAAGAGGAAGAGGAAAATTCTCAGCTGAGAGAGGACAAGGAAGCAGTGGCAAAGGTGAACAAGTTCAAGAAGAAGAAACAAATTCCAAATGAAATAAGGAGTCAAGTCAAGAAACGAGAGGAAGAGAATACTCTACAGGAGGACATGTTAGCAGCAGAAAAAGGTTCCTTGGGAAATGTTTTCAATGTGGTGAGGCTAGACATAGACCTTTTGAATGTCCACAATTACATTAGGAGAACAAGAGAAATGTGGCAAGAAATCACATGATACAAGAAGATAAAGAGAGTGTGGCATCACCGAAAGCAGAAGAGCCTAAAGGAGAATCTCTTATGATCAAGAGGGTGTTGATGAAACTAGAGGTGAAGAAGGATGGAGCATCTCAGAGGAGAAGTCTTTTCAGAATTGTATGCAAATCTGGAGGTAAGTGTTGAAAAATAATTGTAAATAGTGGTAGTACTGATAACCTAGTCTCAGAGGAAATGGTAGAAAAGCTAGGGTTGAAAAAGAGGAAACATCCTAGTCCTTATATAGTTACTTGGTTGCAAAAGGAACATAAATTAGTGGTGAATGAGCAACACATGGTTAGTTTTTAGATTGGATCATATAAGGATGAAGTCTTGTGTGATGTTATGTAAATGAGTGTTTGTCATATGTTGTTGGGGAGGCCTTGGCAGTTTGACAGAGAATCTATCTATGATGGTAGAAGGAATTTGTACACCATTATGAAAGGTGGGCAAAAGTATGTATTGAGTTTAATAAAAGAGAAGACACAACAAGTGAAGGACAATAGTTTGATAGTTTGTTGCAATTCTGACAAACAGTTGCTAAAGGTGACAAGAGAGATTGAAAGTAACTCAATGAAGGTTCCCATGAAGAGGAATATAGTTGAAAATAAAGGAAGTGGTACTGGTTTTATGCAACAACAACAAAAAGCAATGGCAAACAGTGTGAAAAATATGAATATTGATCAAGGAAGTGGAGGTTTGGAGAGGAAATAACACAAGTCATAGTTTGGACACTTGAAATTTTCTCATGAAAAGTGTGGCCTAGGAAGTGTAAGTAGAGTTGAAGAATTTCAGCAAGTAATGAAGAGAAGAGGTCAAGTAGATAAAGAGGAGGTTTGGATAAAAAACAAGCATGGGACCACCATCCCAAGAACTTTCAAATGTTCATGAGTTTCCCAACTCATGGAACATTTCAATTACCCGGCGTGTCTGATGCAGGAACATCTGGATCCTCAAGCAATCTTGCATCAAGCAAAAATATTTTAGGTTTCTGTTTAGTTTTGTTGTGTTTTTGGTTTTCTGTTGTGTTGGTTTTGGGGTGTTTTGCTTTAGGAGGCTGTTTAGATGCTTTTTAATCAAATCAAGAACATCATCTTATAAAAGAACTTAATGGGTATCATCAGTTCAAGTTTGGTGCAATTGGTGAAGTTAGAAACATTTGGCCATACTTTACACTTTGGATCTCCAACTTTTGTAGTTCGTCGAGTGGTCTAATGGGTTTGAGTGGTCAGTTCGCCGATGGATTATAGATACAGATTTCCATTAAAAGTGATTATTGTGATTATCAAGCAGTATTCTCATTAATCCATTCTGGTAACATTATGTGGTTGTTAAAACATCTGACCTTTCAGTTCTATAATTGATGTTCGAGCAAATGTTTAACTTCCTTTTGGGAATTATAAAATGGGATGATTCTTCTTATTTTTTTCAGGGGGGAGAGGAATTTAGAAAGAATTCTTATATTGAAGACTCCTGGTACGAGGGTCTTGAGAGTTGTCATCTGTTTGTAAAATTGTACTCTTGAAGCATTGAAATGCTGCAAATAATAAAACATTGTTATTTTGTGAATGATTTTGTTGCGTGTTTGGGTTTTGGCTACTCATCCTGATTGTTTGATAAGACACTTGGGATTTGATTTGCATCAAGTGATTAATACATTAAAATTTTAGCTTAAAGTCTTAAAAGTTGTTAGACTTTTTGTCATCCATTTCCCAATTTGCTTGAGTTTATTTGTGGATATTTACTTCCATATTAAAGATAAGTTGATGTTTGTCCATTCCTCAAGTTGAGATTACAACTTGATTTTGAACTTGAGTATGACTATATGATTGTTAGAGGGACCAATGTTAATAAACATGCATGATCTACTACTATAATGCAAAGAATTAGAAAAAACTATGTATATTGCTTCTTGTGCATAAAGTTGTGTATTTAGCACCGCATTTTTGAACTATCACAATTATATTTTTGTGTCATTATCATTTTGTGTTCATTATTTCGTAAAATGTTTGTTATGGTGGCATATACTTTTGTTAAAATGTTTGTACAACAATTTGTTGCATCATGTGTGTTAATATGAATTGTGTGCATGTGTTTAGATCTAATTATTGTAAAATGTTTTTTATTGAAGTGATTTATCTATATATTATGAGAGCTTATCTTGAGGGAGGGAGTTGGTGAACCACACAATCATGTGGTTGACAAGGAACAAGCAAGGAGTGAATTTCATACATTAAGAGTCCCCAATGGACTCAAGATCCCAACATCACCTATAAAACCAAGATTAGGCTTCCACAAGAGAGCAACAAGAGGATAATTGCTTGATTATGGTGTAACAATAGAATAATGATATTATTACAGCATGAGGGACCTTGCTTATATAGGCAAGGTTAAGAGATAGGACTACATAGGATGATGACAAATGTCTTAGTCCTTTGACATGTGACAACTATAGGATAAGATCATGTGTACTAGAAACTTCTAGAAAGATTTTTAGAGCCCTAAGTAAACTTAACATGTGAACATGTGTGAATAGATCCTAACTAATAATTAGTTAGATAATGTGCCATGTTCACACTATAAAGGGTAAACCAGATATGAAATTCCCCTGTTCACACCAACATCCACCCTTAAGTGCAAATTAGGAAGAATGAGAAACATGCAAATGATGCAATGATGGGTCCTAACTACAAGGCCATGTTAGGTACACATGTACAAACAATCTCTCACAAATAGAGTAAAGGAGACAAACTCGTAAGAAAAACCCCTCTCCAAAAGAGAGAAAATAAGAAAGTGAAAGGAAGGATGACTCAACATGAACACCAAGGACTGCTTATGTCACCAATGTTCAATCAATAACCCCCCATAGGAGAGAAAACTGAGATGGTAGATCCCCCCACAAAGAAGTAGCTCCTATGTCAATGATGAATACGTGAAGATAAAATACAATCCACTACCTGGAAACAACATTTCTCCCCTTGGGAAGAAATAAATTGAATTGTGGATGTAGAAGCAACTCACACAATCTGGATGAAAAGGGAATCCAAATCCAAATATGCGTCTAAGAATACAACTCTAGTGTCCTCACACTAGAAAATGATGCCTTCTCCAAAACAAGAATTGAATGTCCAATCAAAGAAGTATAGCTAAGAGATGAAGGATAATGAACTACTTTTGTAAACACTAAAGATGTGATGACATCATCATAAAAAAGGAGAGATAACCCCTCAAATGTGTCCTCCAAATCTGAAATGTAAGACTCCACAAACAAGGATGCAATGACTAGTAAATAGGAATCCCAATGAGGTGGATCAGGAAAACTAAATTGATCCTGTTGCAAAGAATCATTGGGAGTTCTCAAGGAAGCAACTCAGAACTTTGAAGTAACAATAGGTGATGGTGGAGTAGTGATCTCAATAGGAGAAAGAGAATCAAGAGAAGTTTATATGTCATTACAATGTTCAATACTTGTTAAATATCCAAGCTCCTCTTCCGTATCATCATCAAAGGGTATATTATCTGCATTATCAATGGGTATGAGGTAATCCATAGTAGAATCATTTGGGAATGGAGAGATATGAGAGTATCTATAAATGTCCCAAAATTTTTGTCCAAAGTATGTGGGGACAATCAATGTTTGACATAACCCACATAGTGTCATAATCAACATGAAAACAAATCAATCCTATAATATGATCATTAGTATTTTCCCATGCATATTTCTTTTGAGGTGAATTTGATTCAGCTATGAATCCATAAAGATAATGCAAAAGATTGAGCCACACGCAATGTGTGAGGATGTCTTTTTGCAAAAACTCATAATTATCCTTTTTCAAATTTTTTACAGAAGGATGAATAGAGAAACTCGTGATATCCCCTTAAATGATTAGAGATCAAAACTCACAAGATTACCCCTTAATTTCACTCAATCATGAGAACTCCAACAATATATGATGTTGGCACTTTTTACTTAGTGCAATTACAATTACCACTAGCCATAACAACAAAGTGGTCTTTGATTTTAATACAATGCAAATGCCAAAATTAGGCCACAATTGAAAATACAATTTTTGTGTAAAATGAGAATAATCTAATCACATGTCTGAGAAGTACTAAAAAAATTATGCACTTTCCAAAAACATTCACCAAAAAATGTTACTGTATGAACCCAAACAAAGCCCTAGAAGTTCCCAAAACGAGAACTGCTTGGTAACAGATGTGAAAATCTGTAATTTCTAAAAAAATTAGGCACCAAAATCAAATTTTGATTTGTACCACTACGAAGCCTACAAAATTCTACTCCATTTTTTTAAAAAATTGCTCAAAAAATAGAGACGAAATGGTTGAAATACAAGTCTCTGAAGTTGGACTACCAATAAAAGAAGCTAGAGGGGACGCTAGATAGGGTGAAGTGGTCGATATGTCATACTAACATTAGCAAAATTGACAATAGAATATGCCCTTGTTTGGACGGAATATTTCTTAGAGAGCCGAAACTGCCTGTCGATTTTCAAAATTGCCTATGTTTCGGTCAAAACTGTCTTTTCAATTGTGAAATACCACTTGTTTCTAGATCTGTGATTTAGCAGGTATTTGTAGGTTGTTTGGTGGGATTCGCAAGGGAATATTCCTTGGATATGTCGAGATTCCTCTGGATGTTTTTGTTGGCGATTTGATGGTGGCCAACGATAAGCAAAACGACCAATATGGGGGGCCCACAGGACCACGTGGTGCCCATCTATGGACTAGCGGGTAATTCAGGTACCTACCGTACAAGTACCACCTGCGACAATACCCAACAGATAATAAATCCATAGAAAATAAATTGAAACCCAAGAATAAGGATTTTACCCAAAGGACAAAAGTTGTGCGACCAAGGGATGATGCCAAGGAAGATACTACTTATGTAGAGCTGATTGTATGGTACTGATTGATATGATCCGTGTGAAATCTCACCTTCAGAATATTCTTTAGCGCTAATAGAAATGGTGAATATTTTTCTGATGCCAAAATACGAAGTGTTTTATATCAAAATTCATTTGTTCGACCTTTTGAATTCAATGACATGGTCTTTTTTAGCCAAACATGCACCCAAAAACAACTCAAGCCTAATTATCTCTCAAATTTGAAAAGAGATTTATAGATTTGAAGCTTTGATACCATTAAGAGTCCCCAATGGACTCAAACTCCCAAGATCATCTAGAAGAGAGCAACTGATGTAACTGAACTTCACAACATAAAATTCAACTCTATTATTACAAAAGAATACCCATAAAACTTAGAACTATTTTCAAATTTCTTCTCATTCCATCCCATCCTGCTACAACTAAAGATAAATATCCAATTTATACAAAAACAAAAATTACCATTTTTGGCATATTTTCACAACTTTCTAAAATTGTCATTTTTGGTAACTTTGCATGCTTATCTATATGACCATGAAAGTTTCCAAATATTTGAAACTTACTAAAAATGACTAATCATCAACTTTCTAATCTAATTGCAAGTAAATCTAGGAAAATATTTAGAAAAAAAACTAGGAAAATCTCGAAAAAAACATTAAAACCTCATTTTGAGGCCCTAGATGATCGAATAAAGTCCCGAAAAAGTGTCAAAACGATGACATACCAAATTTACCAATTTACTGGGTTTTTTTTATTAAACTCTTCAAGATGCATCTGCGCACCAAATTTCAGCTCCAACAGACCTCCGAGTCAAAAGGTATGACCTCTAGAAGTTCCTGCATCATTCTCCTCTGGTTGGAAAAAATGCAGCTCTTGCAAGTTGTTTTCTTGGAACTTGTGCCACTTGTCTAGATCTAGCTTCTTCACTTCCCATTTTGGAATCCATGTATCATCTGCTTGTGTTAGACCTTCCCACTGTACCAGAAACTTGTTGTATTGACCCTGTCGAGTGTCTATTGTCTTCTTGTCCAGAATCCATGCAATCTTTTCCCTTTTCTTTCTTAGAAACTCATAAGCATTGTCATTGATTTTTTTTGTCATTCTACAAGGGCCAATTTTCTTGTATTTTAGCTTGTTGTAAGTTCCAGTGGGAAACCTCTCTCTTCTTAGATAAACCATGACTAAGTCACCTTCATTAAATACTAGATGTCTTCTACCAGCATCTATTGCAGTTTTATACTTTTCATTACTTTCTTGGAGCTTCTGCCTCACCTCTTTCTATAATTGTTGAATATGTTCTGCATATGCTTCTCCATCATCACTAATCCTGTCTCCAATTGGTAGCTGCATCAAATCTAAAACACCCTTAGGATTCCTACCATAAACAATGTGAAATGGTGATTTACCTATAGATCAATTGACTGAACTGTTATAGGCAAATTCAGCATGTGGTAAGGCCAAGTCCCAATGTCTAGGTTTCTCTCCAATGATGCATCTTAGCAGGTTTCCCAAACTTTGATTTACAACCTCTGTCTGCCCATCTGTTTGGGGGTGATAAGCACTGCTAAACTGGAGCTTATTTCCCATTTTTTCCATAGGGTCCTCCAAAAATGACTAAGAAACTTGGCATCCCTATCAGATGTGATAGTTTGTGGAACACCATGCAATTGAACAACTTTCAAGAATAATTCTGCCATCCTAGTTGCATCACTAGTTTTCTTGCAAGCAATAAAATAAGCCATCTTAGAGAACCTATCAACAACAGCAAAGATGGAATCATTACCTCATTGTGTGTTTGGCAGCCCTAACACAAATTCCATACTTAAATCAGTCCATGGTTTAGTAGGTACTAGTAATGGCATATACAACCCTATATTTTGTGAATGTCCTTTAGCTAGCTGGCAAATTCTACACCTTGTCACATATCTTGTTATGTCTCTTTTCATCTTTGGCCAATAGTACTTATCTTCTACTAGAGCTATGGTCTTATCCTTGCCAAAATGTCTAGCTAACCCACTACTATGAAGCTCTCTTATAATATTCTCTCTCATAGACCCAACTAGAATACATAATTGATCTCCTTTAAAGAGATAACCATCTTGCATGAGATATTCACCTTGAATGTGGCCCGTACTGCCCACTACCGGGGTTTTCAACTGTTCCACAATTTCCCAAAAATCATTGTCAGATTCATATAGATCTTTGATGGCCTCAAAACCAATCACCTCATTTTCCATTGTTGTCAATAGTGTAACATGGCTACTTAAGCATCTACAACCTGGTTTTGTTTTCCTGACTTGTGCTTGAGAACAAAGTTGTAGCATTGTAAGAAAGAAACCCATTTTGCATGCCTACTATTCAATTTTTTGTGTGTGTTCAAGTATTTCAAGGCAATATGGTTTGTAAACAACACAAACTCCTTTGGCACTAGGTAGTGCCTCCAATGTCTCAATGCTTGTACAATTGCATAAAATTCTAAATCATAAGTTGAATAGTTCTTCCTTACCTCATTCAACTTTTCACTAAAGAAGGCTATGGGTTTACCTTCTTGGCTAACTACAGCTCCAATGCCCACATGTGAGGTGTCACAATCCACTTAAAATACCTTATCAAAATCTGGTAATGCTAAAATAGGAGCTTCTGTCACCTTCTTCAGAAACTTAAAAGCTTCCTCAACTTCCTTGGTCCACACAAAATCCCTTCTTTTGGTGCAATCTGTTATGGGTGCTACAATACTGCTAAAATTTTGAATGAATTTTTGATAGAATGTGGATAACCCATGAAACTTCTTACCTCTATTATGCTCCTTGGACTAGGCCACTCTAGAATTGCCTTGACCTTTTCTATATCCATTTTGATACCATCTGCGGAGATGACAAAGCCTAGGAAGACCAAACTTTCTTGCATGAATATGCACTTCTTTAAGTTTGCATAGAGTTTCTCTTTTCTCAACACATCTAATAGGATCCTCAAGTGTTGCAGGTGCTCCTCTTTGCTCTTGCTAAAAACCAAAATATCATCAAAGTAAACCACCACAAACTTACCAATATAAGGACGCAGTATAGTATTCATTAGCCTCATGAATGTGCTAGGTGCATTAGATAACCCAAATGGCATAACCATCTACTCATATAATATCTCTAGTCTTGAATGTTATTTTCCATTCATCCCCCTCTCGAATCTAGCTCTGGTGATAACCACTGCGTAGATCAATTTTGTTGAAGTATTTAGCCCCTGCAAGCACATCCATCATGTCATCCAAACGAGGGATGGGGAATTGATATTTGATGGTGATTTTATTGATTGCCCTGCTATCTGTGCACATCCTCCACGTGCCATCCTTCTTTGGAGTTAATAGTGTGGGTACAACACATGGGCTCATACTCTCCCTCACCGCACCTTTGCTTATGAGGTTTGTCACTTGTCTATTGAGTTCTGCATGGTGGGTAGGGCTCATTCTATAAGCTGCTTGATTAGGTAGGGATGCTCCTGGGATCAAATCAATGTGGTGTTGAATATCTCTTTGGTGGTAGACCATCAGGTAACTCATCTGGCACAACATCAACATATTCTTCTAGTATTTTTGCTACTTCTGTTGGTACTGGTATTTCCTCATCATCTTCTTTTTTCACTACTAGTGCATAATAGAACCCCATCACCTTCATTTCCTTCATAAGTTCTCTTGTGGACAACATACTCAACCTTCCTTTCATCCTTAAGAGGCAATAAAATCACTTTGGAACCTTCTTTCCAAAAAGTGTATGTATTTTTTCTCCATAATGCATTACCTTCCTGTCGTATTGCCACGGCCTTCCCAACAACACATGGCATGCATTCATTGGAATGGCATTCCACCATATTTCATCCTTATAAGTCTTTCCTATGGAAAACTTAATTAAACACCTCTTATCAACAGTGACTTCATTTCCCTTTTTGAACCATGCAATACGATAAGGATAGGGATGTTTTTCACAGTGTAGATTTAGTTTATCTACCATTTCTCTAGAAGCCATCTTTTCACAACTGCCACTATCAATAATAACTTGGCATACCTTTCCTCCTAAGGTGCACCTGGTTCAAAAAATATTGGTTCAAAGCCAAGAATCCTCACAAGCTTGTATTTGCTCCTTTTCTGGAATCACCATTGCTCTTCTCATCATGAGATTCTCACCCACATCTGTAGAACCTCTAATTTTGCCCCTTCTCCTTCATCCTCATCTTGAGTCAAGTTCAACCTGGGTTGTTCTCCTTGTTTCCTTTCTTGCATGTGATAGTTTGGACAGTCAAATACCCTGTGACACTCTTCACCACACCTATAACAAATGAAAGGTTTTTGTGGGCCTTCCCATCCCCTGCCACCACTGTAACCTCTGCCCCTCTAAAATCCTCTTCCTCTTTGTTGACTTTGAGGATCTTGTCGGATATCTTCTAATTTCTTTGTTCCTTGGGATGATTCTCCCCAACTAAAATTTAGACCACCTCGCAAGGGAGATGATGTCCCTCTCCATGCTTCTCTATTCCTTTGAAAATATTGTCTACTTCGCTTTTCTTCTGCCTTTAAAGCTTATTGGTATGCGTCTTCCATATTGTTAACCCTATGCATGCTCAATTCATCTTGAATAGTGAATTTTAGACCATTTACATACCTTGTAGCCATTTGTTCATTAGTTTCTTGATGCTCCACACGAATGGACAACTTGTAAAATTCATTTGTATAGTCTTGCACAGTAGATAAGTTTTGTTTCAAGTTTTGAAATCTATGAAGAAGAGTTTGCGCATAGTGTATAGGCAAAAATTTCTCTTTCAGCTTCTTCTCCATTTTGCTCCAAGTCTTGATTTTATCATTTTCCTTTCTAGTTCTTTCCTTTGCAGATGATCCCACCAGATCATTACACGACCCTTTAACTTAGTGCATGCAAACTTCACCTTCTTTTCCTCTGTCATAGTCTTACATTCAAAGAATTTCCCCATTTCGTTCAACCAATCTATCAACTCCTCTGGCTTGAGACTGCCAGCATACTCATAAACTTCAATTTTAATCCCATCATTTTTTCCCTCTAATGCTCTGAGCATCCTTTCTTCAAAAGTCAGGTGCTCTAATTGTGCTTCCTCTTCAGCTCCTACATGTCGATCTTCATCTCCCTAGCCTATTTCTTAATCAAAATCATCTCTTTGTGGTCTCAATCCTTGATTGGCCAGCATACCTACAAGTTCTTGCATTTGTCTTTGTAGATCATGTATATCCCTATGCATCTGGGCATTACCCGCTCTTCCTCTTCCTCTCCCAACCATATTCCTGCTCTGATATCAGATGATGTAACCGAACTTCACAACATAAAATTCAACTCTATTATTACAAATGAATACCCATAAAACTCAGAAATATTTTCAAAGTTCTTCTCATTCCATCCCATCCTGCTACAACTAAAGATAAATATCCAATTTATACAAAAACGAAAATGACCATTTTTGGCAGATTTTCACAACTTTCTAAAATTGTCATTTTTGGTAACTTTGCATCCTTATCCGTATGACCATGAAAATTTCCAAATATTTGAAACTTGCTAAAAAATGACTAATCGTCAACTTTCTAATCTAATTGCAAGTAAATCTAGAAAAATATTTTTAAAAAAACTAGGAAAATCTTGAAAAAAACATCAAAACCTCATTTTGAGGCCCTAGATGATCGAATAAGATCCCGAAAAAGTGTCAAAACGATGACCTACCGAATTTGCCAATTCAGTGGGTTTTTTTATTAAACTCTTCAAGACACATCTGCCCACCAAATTTCAGCTCCAACGGACCTCCAGGACAAAAGTTATGACCTCCGAAAGTTCTTGCATCAGCAACATAAGGAAAATTACTTGATTATGGTGCAACAATAAAATAATGATATTATTACACTCATACAAAATGTACATGATTGACCTTACTTATACAAGCAAGGTTGAGAGATAAGACTACATAGGATGATGACAAGTGTCTTAATCCTACGACATGTGACAACTATAAGATAAAAGTACATGTGTACTAGAAACTTCTAGAAAGATGAATCCTAAAGCCCTAAGTAAACATGTGAACATGTGTGAATAGGTCCTAACTAATAACTAGTTAGATAATGTGCCCTGTTCACACTATAAAGGGGAAACCAGATAGGAAATACCCCTATTCACACCAACATTTCAAGTGGTGAAAAATTGAAATTGCGCATCAAGAGGTGATATCAATTATGGTAGTAGGCATAGCTTAACTAGCAATGTCTTTGGTGCTAAGGTGTAATAAGTCTTGGAGGTTGGGGGTTCAATTCCCCTATTGGCCTTGTCTTGGATTTTTTACTTGATAATACTTTTGTTGGTTCTTAATGTCAACATGACATTAGCATAGTGACATCAACATGGATATCAATAGTGTGACATGACAATTTAGTTGGCATACCATGTATTCCATGTGGCAAATTTAACTAGGTTCATACAATCCAAATGACAAATTGACAAAACTTGGAATAAAATTCCAAAGAGGGGTTGAGTGGCTAGAACATGTCAATAGTGTCATTAAAAGATTCTGTAATGTCCCAAATTGGAACAATACTAATTTTACCCTAAAAATTTAAATCCCACAAGTTTAGGGTTAGGGTTTCTAATTCCTGGAACAAAATGGTTTGATAGGGTGACCAAGAAACCCTCTACCCTAGGCCCAAGAGCGAGTGCTTCACCCCTCTTGGCCCCATGTGGCCTCTTGCCATCCATATGGGGTGGGGGACCTAGTGAGGCATCCTATCACCGTTCTCCTTATCAAAATCCATTTTGCTTCCTCTTATGATTCAATTAATTTCTATGATGGAAGGTTAGGGGTGCAACTACAGCAAGGTGTCCCGGAAATCATTCCTTCTAAGCCCAAGGGCAACCTCTCATGCCCCCTTGGCCCACATGTGGCAGGCCTTAGCCATCCACCAAGGGGTGGCGTACTTAGAAGATGATCCCAACGCCATTTCCCCTCCTTGTAGGCCCTCAATTCCCTCATCATAACATTCATACAAGGATTCACATTGATGCATAATAAACTAATCAAACTTCATAGTTGCAAGCAATCATAAGTGTGTTGTGGATATATTCTATATTTCATAGCAAGTTTCACAATGCTTATGACACTAATGATAGTCTTTCGATTATTAATACATTTCTCATTATTTATCATATGACATTTATCACAAGAAATGTAGGGTTAGATACATCATACCAGGGGAATGGATTCTTGCCTTTGTACCCTTGAGAGCTCTTAAGGATCTCTTCTTAATATCTTGGTATCTTTATATTTCAAATCTGCTACAGTATATTATCTATCTTTTCTATTCTATATCAGATCTTCTTCTTATCCTTCTTCAAGTCTGCATAAATCTGCGTATAAATCTGTATTGCATCTTGCTTATCTTCTTCAGTAATCATAAATATATATATATATATATATATATATATATATATATTTCTTCTTGATTATATAAGTGTCCTTAAAACTCAGAATATTCTCTATATTATTCCTCTCTTAACTCCCTGAAATATCTTTTTTTTATATATCTCTCATGATTATGTAAATTTGCCTTATCATTCCCCCATATTTCCTTTTATCAATTATGATTTTATACCTCAGATTCTATATGAAAAGAGGCATACACAACCGTCACTGCCCTTCATAAATGTACCCTTTGGATAAATCGCTGCATACACTTTATTACTTAATCGTTGCCTATCTTTTATTGTTGTTTTCACAAACTAATTGCTATCTTTACGACTATGACCTTTGCTACAGTTTAAACGATTGATATATTACTTGCGTATTACTTCCTTTGTATCCACCATTGCCACTTCTTTATCAAATCACACCTTCTTAGTTAACATGCTATTTTGTCTTATTTGACAAGTCAGCATCCTTAACATTTGATCGCTGACTTGTTTTTATTCCCTTCGTAATTGTCAATATACTTATTCCTATTAGTATATGATCATTATAATAATATTTAAATTGATAACATGCATATTTATATTCTTATTTGTTATTTATATTTATTTTATTATTTTTATATAATATATTTTGTTATAAATATACTATATTATATTTGCAATTATCTCTATCGCCTTTTATGATGATGTTTAAATCTTTAATTTAAACAATGTCTTAATAGCGGGACATCACAGTCCACCCTGCTCAAGATTGCTTGTCCTCAAGAAATCACAACTTTTGAAGCTTCTAAAACCATGAGGATCCTTAATCCATCTCATCAAAGAATTGTTGTTAGTATTCTTGTCTCAATCCATTGCCAACGTTAGCATTCTCTAAAGTATGAGGGCAATTTGTTGTCCCATTCTTTCAGTTCATGTACTTGTATTTCCCAATACCTCTCAACAACAAGCGTTTGGTAACTAATGATGTCTGTAACTTCAAATAATTTTTCTTTTGTCCTTAGAGAGAGAGACCCAAAAAACATCTTGATCTTTGACCCCGAAATTCAATCTTATACTTGTCATCTTGTAGTTTTACGGTTTACCCTTTGATAAGTTATTAACCCCAAAGAAGAGTCATGTTCAAATCCAATGATGATAGGAAAAGATAACCATGTTTTGAGGAATAACTGATTATATGATATGTCATAGAGAGAAAATTTGTGTAAGTATTCAAACAAGGTTTGTGATAAGTTGATTTCTTATGAGGAATTTATAGGGTTTTGAATCACTTATCTTAGCCAAATATATGTTATAGCTAATAGGCTTTCCTCTATAGGTTTACTCTAATATTCAATTCTGTCCTATCTTTCAATTCCATTGGGGTTTTATCCTCCTCTTTACACATGTCTATGTTTTGGTACTAAATTTGTTTTCTTGATGTGTATTAATTTTATCGAGGGTACTTATGACCCTATTACTGATATCCTTGATCTTTAATCATGAATGAAGGGTTACTCTAAAGAGCTTAAGAGAAGAAGACCCTTGGATGAAATGATCTACCCTAGATATTACATGTAGAAAAATAAGACAAAGTTCACTAGATCAATGTTACAAGTTACAAGGTAGACCATATGATATGGACTGGATTGTTTCGTCATTGTTTTAATGAGTGAGTACATTCGATCTCGTTCTAAATGGATAGAACAATTAAGTTGATGAATATATCTTATTATAAATTTCCACATTTCTTTTAAGATCTTTCTCCCCATTTGTGGATTCCTAGTTGTCTTTATTATGACCCCAAAAATTTGTTGTTTTGGATTTTAAGAGATTGACCCTCCTAGGTTGGTATGATACCTTAGTGGTCCTAAATCTCAATTGAATTCTTTAATGATGTTTTGGATATCCTCAAGGTCGAATGGTGGTGAGTTATCTCCTCAGGATGTTAGATATAGAAGTGATTACACCAATTTGTAGGTTACATGCATTGCCATTTAATTACATAATAAAATTGAAGTAGACAACCAAGTAGCTTAAGAACACAAGCAACCAGCTCAAGCAAGTAGGCAAGTAACTCAAGTATGCAAGCAACCAGCTCAAGCAAGTAGGCAAGTAGCTCAAGCACACAAGCAACCATCTCAAGCAAGTAGGCAAGTAGCTCAAGCATGTAGGCAACTAGCTCAAGCATGTAGGCAGCCAGCTCAAGCATGTAGGCAGCCAGCTCAAGCATGTAGGCAGCCAACTCAAGAAAGTAGGCAACTAGCTCAAGCACGCAAGCAACCAACTCAAGCAAGTAGGCAAGTAGCTCAAGCACGTAGGCAACTAGCTCAAGCAAGTAGGCAAGTAGCTCAAGCACGTAGGCAGCCAGCTCAAGTAGACAAGCAAGTAGTTCAAGCACGCAACCACGTAGCTAAAGCACGCAACCGAGTAGCTTGAGCCACTGGAAAGGCAACATCTTTAACATTCTCATAATTTTTAAGCATAAAGTAATTATAAGAACACATCTTGTTGAAGATACATGAAGTAACACATCAATACATGTGATACATAAAGTATAAGTAGAGTATATACAAGAAGCATGAAGCATATATGCGAATAATACATGAGGTATACGTGTGAGTACATCAAGTCACAAAGCATACATGTAAGTCGTAAAGTGTACACTTAAATACATAAGTCGCATGAATACACGCATACACATAAGCCGCAAGGTATACACTTGAACACACTCAAATACAAGTTATATACATGAATACACTTGAATACATAATTCACAAGGCATACACCTAAATACACTTGAATACATATAAGTCATGGAGTATACACAAAGTCATAGAGTATACACTTGAATACACAGTCATGAAGTATACACTTGAATACAAAGTCACAGAGTATACAAATACAAAGTCATAGAGTATACACTCGAATACATCGTCATGAAGTATACACTTGAATGCAAAGTCACAGAGTATACAAATACAAAGTCATAGAGTATACACTCGAATACATATTCTTGAGTACAAAGTCATAGAGTATACACTTGAATACATAGTTATGAAGTATACACTTGAATACAAGGTCAGAGTATACACTCAAATACAAATATAAGTCATAGAGTATTCACTCAAATACAATCACAAGTCATAGAGTATACACTCAAATACAAATACAATCATAGAGAATACACTCAAATACAATCATAGGGTATACACTCAAATACAAATACAAAGTCATGGAGTATACACTCAAATACAAATACAATCATAGAGCATACACTCAAATACAATCACAAGTCATAGGGTATACACTCAAATACAAATACAAAGTCATGGAGTATACACTCAAATACAAATACAATCTAGAGTATACACTCAAATACAAATACAAAGTCATAGTGTATACACTCAAATACATAGTCAAGTCATAGAGTACACACTTGAATACAATTACAAAGTCATAGAGTATACACTCGAATACAATTGCAAAGTCATAGAGCATACTCTTAAATACATAGTCAAGTCATAGAGTATACACTCGAATACAATTATAACTCATAGAGTATACACTCAAATACAATTGCAAAGTCATAGAGCATACACTTGAATACAAGTACACTCAAATGAAGTATACCGTCGAAAAATTGGGAAGGGGATTCGGTGCATCCCATACTACACCGGTAACCCGTCCACCACCCTAAGGTCATCAAGTGTACACGAGTATGAAGCATACACGAACACACGTAATACACAAAGTATTCACATGAACATATGTTACAAAGCATACACATTAGTCACAAAGTAAACCTTTAAATACACTTGAATACACATAGATCACAAAGTATACACTTGAATACATGTAAGGCACACGTAGTATACACAGGATGGCAGGATGACTGCTCTGATACCACTTGTAATGTCCCCAATTGGAACAATACTAATTTTACCCTAAAAATTTAAATCCCACAAGTTTAGGGTTAGGGTTTCTAATTCCTGGAACAAAATGGTTTGATAGGGTGACCAAGAAACCCTCTACCCTAGGCCCAAGAGCGGGTGCTTCACCCCTCTTGGCCCCATGTGGCCTCTTGCCATCCATATGGGGTGGGGGACCTAGTGAGGCATCCTATCACCGTTCCCCTTATCAAAATCTATTTTGCTTCCTCTTATGATTCAATTAATTTCTATGATGGAAGGTTAGGGGTGCAACTACAACAGCGTGTCCCAGAAATCATTCCTTCGAAGCCCAAGGGCAGCCTCTCATGCCCCCTTGGCCCACATGTGGCAGGCCTCAGCCATCCACCAAGGGGTGGCGTACTTAGAGGATGATCCCAACGTCGTTTCCCCTCCTTGTAGGCCCTCAATTCCCTCATCATAACATTCATACAAGGATTCACATTGGTGCATAATAAACTAATCAAACTTCATAGTTGCAAGCAATCATAAGTGTGTTGTGGATATATTCTATATTTCATAGCCAGTTTCACAATGCTTATGACACTAATGATAGTCTTTCGATTATTAATACATTTCTCATTATTTATCATATGACATTTATCACAAGAAATGTAGGGTTAGATACATCATACCAGGGGAATGGATTCTTGCCTTTGTACCCTTGAGAGCTCTTAAGGATCTCTTCTTTGCAACCAAGATATTGTTGTATCTTTATATTTCAAATCTGCTGCAGAGTATTATCTATCTTTTCTATTCTATATCAAATCTTCTTCTTATCCTTCTTCAAGTCTGCATAAATCTACGTATAAATCTGTATTGCATCTTGCTTATCTTCTTCAGTAATCATAAATATATATATATATATATATATATATATATTTCTTCTTGAATATATAAGTGTCCTTAAAACTCAGAATATTCTCTATATTTATTCCTCTCTTAACTCCCTGAAATATCTTTTTTTTATATATCTCCCATGATTATGTAAATCTGCCTTATTATTCCCCCATATTTCCTTTTATCAACTATGATTCTATACCTCAGATTCTATATGAAAAGAGGCATACACAACCGTCACTGCCCTTCATAAACGTACCCTTTGGATAAATCGCTGCATACACTTTATTACTTAATCGCTACCTATCTTTTATTGTTGTTTTCACAAACTAATTGCTATCTTTACAACTATGACCATTGCTACATTTTAAATGATTGATATATTACTTGCGTATTACTTCCTTTGTATCCACATTGCTACTTCTTTATCAAATCGCACCTTCTTAGTTAACATGTTATTTTGTCTTATTTGACAAGTCAGCATCCTCAACATTTGATCGCTGACTTATTTTTATTCCCTTCGTAATTGTCAATATACTTATTCCTATTAGTATATGATCATTATAATAATATTTAAATTGATAACATGCATATTTATTTTATTATTTTTATATAATATATTTTGTTATAAATATATTATATTATATTTGCAATTATCTCTATCGCCTTTTATGATGATGTTTAAATCTTTAATTTAAACAATGTCTTAATATCGGGACATCACAGATTCCACTCACTTTGTTGATTTGAAGAAAAACAAGAAAATGGATTCTCATGGAATGCTTGAATTTCAATCTAGTATTTTTATTCACAAAGCTTCCACTATATGTTGCAATTAAGGTTAAAAGCATAAGGATGACACAATGTTATTAGTGGAGCTTTACTTGAAATTGAATTTCTTCATTTTCAAGGGTGTTATCTATGAACAATTTAAAGGTGTTGCAATAGGTTCCTCATTAGCACTTGTGGTGTCTAACTTGTTTATGAATTATTTTGAAGATAAAAATGCAAACTCTTTTTTTCTTTTTAAACCTAAGTGACTTGGAAAGCAAAAGCATTGTCATCCCATCAATTTTATGGAAAATTGATTCGATGATCTTTATTTACATGCCACATCAGCACCCAACTCAAAAAATTAGGATCTTCAGAGTATGGCCACAAGGGCTTTTCATATTTGTGATGAACATTTTAAATAGGAAATTGGATATTGACTAGGGTTTTTAGAAGGAATTGGTACAAGCAATTTTATAGAACATTCAAACAAGCTAAAAGAAATCAAGAAAATAAGCGTGTTGAAAATACTTCAATGAGGCTCCTGATGGTTTTCCTTATATTAATGGTATTTTCAATAAGATTACAAAACTTTTCAAGAAAACAAGCCTCAGGCAACCTTCTTACCACATAGAAAACTAAGGAATTTGATCAAACTCTTTAAGAACTATATGGAACCTAGTAAAAGTGTGATGTTATATATAATTGATTATTCACATGTGATCTTGTACATTGAGGAAACATATCATTCCATCAATGTGAGATAAGGAACATGATGCAAATATAAAACGTAAATGAGTTATTAAGTTCAACATTGGTAGAACATTCCTTCAAAATTAGGCATCATATTTGCATTTGAAAGACTGAGGTTCTATTTGTAGAAGACCATTATTCCAAAAGGTGTGTAAGAGAAGTAATTGAGATTAGCAAAGACTAAAAAAACTTGAATAGTGACAAGGGATTAGGTTTAGGCCATTCATGGAGGTAACGTTGATATCTTTAAAAGATTCAGTAATTAACGAGAAAGAGCATTTAATAATTTCAAATCGCTGGTTGTAACTAGCTCAATGATGGTAACAGCTAGTACTTCTATTATTTTTGCATACTCTAAAATGACATCAATGTATTTTATTAAATTTATTTATGTAATGATGGATCGTGATATGTGATCTGAAACATTCCTGAAAAGATTTCTACATAATTATTTCTAGAAGTTTGTCTCATATCTCATGGATGATGAAAACATATGTTTAATAAATCTTAGATATATGGAAATGATTCTCATAAAGCCATTCTTCTGTGATAACAAGTACTGTTATCTCATCACAACATATAATTGTGACACTCAATCACTTAAATATATAATTAAATGAGGAGATTACAGGATAGACATGTTCATTTGATTTTAGATTTGATAAAATTCGTTGAATGCTAAGTCCTTATATTATAGATGCAAGTGTTATTAACCTAAAAGCTGGCTTTTTGTCTACCTGTTAAACAATCAAATTCCTTAAAAAAAGACTTGCCCTAAATGCAAAACTCCCTCTATGCCACAATGACAATAACAAAAGCCACGACACTTGCAATAGTTGCTATGGAAGTAGAAAATAACAATTAAAATGGTTTATCGATCATTTGTATCAGGCCTGACTTCTCAACTGTAAAATCCCTTACTCGGATTTTTGCTCAAAACCACAAATTTTCTGATTTTTGCTTAATGGGCATTTCGTCAAACACTTAGCATTCTGCTTCTCACAAGATATTGTCAGTGTGTTTTATCATAGGACAACTCATCATGCAGATTAGAGTTTAAATCATTCAGTGTTGCACCACAATGATCACAAATTAAGCATAGACATTATGACAAACAGTTTGCAGCCATCTCATTAACACTGGAAACAGATATGAAAGCAATGCATATGCTATAAATCAGAAATACTGTGATATTAATGTCTAAAGATTTTGACCTTCAAAGATGACCAAATTACATAAGAAATAAGAATATGCTGGTGCAAAAATGAGCAGCTCTGTGAATAATATTTTTTTCTTCAATCAGCAACCTCAATATTGAACAGCAGGAATAAATTTATCAAATATGCCTCTAACAAGTTGCCTTGTTCACATAACCTCCAAGATAATGTTGGCGTCTCCATGCATCCTCCCAAATCTCATGTTCAAGCCAACAAGGGTTGCGGCTCTATAAATAAGAGTGTCATGACTTAAAGTAAGTCGCAGTCCCTTTTGGAAAGGCTGCTACCAATCTGATCTGGGCTGCAGCTCTTCAAATAGCAGCTATAATGTAAGGGTTTCTTCAATGTGTTACCCCAATATATGAAACCATATCTGCTAAGCGTTGTAGATATTGGGTAAAACCCTTTTCAACTCTCACAAACTTCAATAAAGATCTTCAATGCAATCTTCAGTCAAACTCACACAAATTTATTATTCCCTGTAACAATCTGAAAACCTGTGAATCCTCCACGGCAACACAAAATTCTATAAACAATAACCAAACACTGCAGAATCAAACAACACATGCATTCAGCACAAGCGTGAAATTTGAATGACTCCACCTGCAAATTGACTAGGGAAGATCTTTCACTTCCGAAAATCAAATTTCCACTAGGGTTTTCATCCCAAGGTTTGAAGAACCAAAGGTTCTAGTCATCCCTGGGATTTGAAGGTCTATTTGACCGTTTTTGCCATTTTAGACCGAATTTTACAACTTTAAAATTTATTGGACCGTATACCTTGACTTGCTACATTTTTATATAACTATATATATGACTCTTTAAATTATTAGTAAACCATAAAATTTTATTATAAGCAAATATAATATAATATTCTTAGTTATAATATATATCATTTTTTGTTATAGAAATATATAAATAGTGTTTTCTTTTACAATGTTTATCTTGAATATATATTAAATTAGAATGTTTATCTTCAATAAATTTTAAAAATCAATTTACAAATAAATTTTTGCTTTGTTAGAAAAAAAATCTTTGTTTTGTTTATACAATAATTTATTTCTAATCTGTAATTTAGAAAAAAGCTACAAAGCAAATTTTTTTAATTTCTAATTCATTGTTTATGTCAGAGATTAAGAAGAGCTGTAAGTTGTAATTAAGAGCTGATTTACAATTACAATTTAAAAAAACTTGCTCCTACTTCCTCCATTGTCATTCAATTTTCCAAGTCCACCTAAGCGGATTGTGAGGATTGAAAGTACTCTCAGACTTCAAGAGCTACTCTTAAGGTACGCCCAAAAACTTATTGCTTTGCTATCTTTTTGAAATATTGTTTAAATAATTGCAATTTGCAAGTGGTTGTGGAAATTGTATTGGGGTGTTTATATTCTAAAACAACATATATTCCATGAACCCAAGTTTTACGAGAACTCACTCTGCACACTTATGCATCATCATGTCAATAACTCTGCCTTATCGCTAGACCATGGCTCACTGGACTCATATTTCATTACCCTAAGTTGTTCTGTCTTTCTTTAAGCTTAATAGCATTTCATTCCACTGGGTATTAGTTGTTGATTGCTGCTGCTTTTTTAACATGCATTTTTCAATATAAAAAAAATCCACTAAACATTTTTTTGACAATTTATTTATTTTTTAAAACGTCAATTGAAAGGTAGTTAAATAATCAAACCGTCATAATTTTTTTATATGACAGGCAGAGGTGACCGTCAAATTCTAGGTTGGTTCTAGCTCTCAAAGAAACTCCAATGAAATAAAATGTCAAGAATGAATAAAGTGAGTCTCCAAATCTCCTTTTATAACTTTTCTGGAGCAATAAAATATTACTTTTTTCATTTTTGCTCCAAAAACTCTTTTTATAGAATTAAATAATTAACTTTATGGAGCACTTTCACCTTTTTGAGGAATAATGATATTTTCCCATGAATAAAATCTATTTTTCCAAGGCATCCACTTGAAATAACTTTTCAATACCTTTAAAATGAGCTATCACACTTAGTTGTCCCTTTTAATATTTCCAACACTAGACAACATAAGTGAATAATTAATTAAATAACTCAATAATGTACCCTAGTTGTGGAAAGCATTCAAATGATACAATTTCACAATTCTGATCATACCAATAAAATATCGAAACTTAGGACGATGATCGGTGGCAACCGGGAAACTTACTAAAGATAGTCTGCTCCTCCAAGAAGTTTGGAGAGCACTCGAAAGGTCAGAAATCGATTCTGAAAGCATCAAAAGGCTCCATCTAACCAACTAAACTCAAAACCAAAAACAATTGCTCCGCAAGACTGATCAAAGTTTCTCCAAAAACGTTAGAGTTCTCCCCAACTAACCAATTAGCCTCTGGAAGACTTGGAAACTAGCTACTAGCATACAAATCAGCTATGCACCAAAAAAGGACATTACATCAACATACATTATGTTTTATGAAAGTTTGGGGCATTCTTTTGCATAGCCAAAAATCAAGGCATTTATATCACTGATGCTAAGAAAAATACTTGTTCCTAATCATCTAAAACTACAAGGATAATATGGGCTTGTGTATGTCAAAGGTTGAGTATATAACTTGTTCTTTGTACACGAGTAGTATTGTTAGTGGGTATAGGAGCTCCTAACCACTTTTCCTGTAAATCATATGCAAATATTATCAATATCTTGAAGAGAAACTAAATTGCTACTTTTGGATGGAACCCAATACATACATGAAATTTGAACTAGTATTATGCCAAAAGAATACATTATATGATAGCAAATCATTCTTCATTAAAATTAGCACTTGTTCGTAAAGCCATGCAAGGTTTGAGATGGAGGATCGTGTAGCATAGGTCAGTAATATCCAAACATTGGTGTCGGCCTTGGAAAAATGTATTGACACAGAAATCAACCTTAAGGATTCTCAGAACTTCCAATGAGGATCTATCTATGGAGACTTGAATACAAGTTGGATATCAAAATTTAAACCATCAAGCTGCTACATATGAAAAGAAAATGCACTTGTATTAAAATTATGAAAGAATAAGTGTTTGTTAGCATGCATATGCTTTAGATTACTTCAGATAATCTGCTATGGGAGGTTGACCCTTCTATCCCAAGCTAATTAATCTTCAATTGGTGCTACCATTCTGATGTGTTGATTCGAAACACCTCCATGATATGATGTCAGAATTCTTCCTCAACAGGTGTCAGGTCTATTGTAAACTTTTGCTTTCCCTTGGTTACTTTCTGTCAGAATTAAAAAATTAAAGACAGTCATCATTGCAATTTTCAGTTATGAACACACATGCATTAATGCATACTCATAATATAATTACTTATAAGTTTCCAAGTAATGTTGTAATTCTTTTGGTCATATTTCCATTAATTTTCTATCTATGAAAGCAAAATAAGTTACTATCAAACTTTCTACTAATTCCAAATGAGAATATAGATCCTCATAAGCATAATAGTTTAGATGACTCTCTTGCATCTCCTCAGCTATATCTCCATTTACTATCTTTTATAACAAAGAATCTGAAACTTACTGCAATAGTGATGAGTTCCTCTAGTAGCTCCTCCAAATTCCTAAGGGGCTGCAGACGCGAAATGCATAAAACTTAGTATAAACAAAGATTGTTAAAGATAAGGTTTTTCAACATAAAGTAAATTATGCAGCAAGGCAATGAATGACAAGCAATGCTTTCATTCTCCATTTAAATATATTTTACATGATATGCCACACCTGAGAAGACTATTATCAGTTTTTTCTCACAAATAATGCATCATTTCATGGAACTAATGAACGAACTCATGCCTCGTGCTTTTTCCAAAATACAAACAATACTTGAAATCAAACTATTAAGTTAATGTTATATGCTTTCTGCCAGTCCAATGCCTATTCCACTGACTGACAAGGGTATGAACATTGTCCTTACCCATTGTGTTGGGCCATCAACTGGAGCTTTTAGAGGATTATCATGTACCTGAAAATAAAAAAATAATCTCTAAATTAAGTCTCATCACAAAATGGAAAAATAGAAGTTGTCCATTGTTATTGCATAGAAAGAGAGTAAGCTAGAAAATATGTTTTCATTTTGGTTGTGATTGTGAAGCAAGCTGAGGACAAATCTCAGATCATCTCCCTTGGTTCTCTTAACAGCACACATCAAAGGTTATGACTATAAATGATGGGGCAAGTTAGAAGAAATGATTTAAGAAAACAATATAAGAAAATATAAACTGAGTTGTATTTGCATCACATAACTCAACATCAAAGAAATTCAATGAGATAATTCCATATAGAAGATAACGAATTTCAAGATATATTGCAAATTATAAACAATACACAGAGAACGATACAAAAGGAATTTTTCTTTATTATAATATATAAAGTATATTAATGTCATCAAACACTCTGCACTAGTTTCTGCATCTCCTGTCTTCTTCGAATATCCTAGTTTGAAAGAACGTTCAATAAACTTGAAAACATTTGTTGATACAGATATAACACTGAACTTGGATGGACAGGATTCCATTCAATGTGTCTGAATCTAACATCAAGCTTATACAATCAATGTTTCAATTGGACAAAACCTAAATATATGAATAACAGACATAAATAGTGTTGTAAACCATCTTTCCTCTACCTGCAAAGGCACAGAAAAAACCAAAAGCTTCTATCCATAAGGTTAGTGAGCAAGATAGAAACCAAAAGATTCTATCTAGATAATTAGCACACAATACAAACCCACTCGGCACTGGAAGCATGAAGGTATATAAGTGGTCCTAGTGAACTTGTAGCATGAGGATGGGATAATGTCTCTCGTCAAACCTATCATAACAATCTTACTAAGCAGCATCTGACATTCATCTCCAGCTTCAAGTTTTGAATTCAGTTCAGTAATCCTTGGGTTCAACCAACCCCACTATATCCACGGTCCATCCTGTCCAATACAATATCAGTGATAGCTTCTTTGGCGACCCATAGAAATAGTTGCTAGATTTCTATATGGCCCAAGCACTTCTATCATATGTATGCTTTGGATGTAAGGAATGGATGTAGTGAATAAATAATCATTCTGTGTGATATCCCGATGTTAAGGCATTGTTTAAATTAAAGATTTAAACAATAAATCAACTTTCTTTGAGGCACCGAAAATTGAAATTGAAATTAAATGAAATAATGGGCCGACCCCATTTTAAGCGCCACTTTGGAGATATAAGTTTTAAAATCTAAACAAACTTACCTTGGCCGATTACTTACCTAGGCCGACTCCCCATAAATCGTACGCTAGATATAAGACAAAGGATGATAGTAATGTATGTAAGAGGTATGTTCAAGATTGATACGATTTGCATAAAAATAAACAGTGATTAGTAATTACAAAGAGATTGATTGTCTTTGTTTAAATTAAAGATTTAAACAACTTTAGTTAGGCTGGCCAATTCCCATTTTTGGCTTTTGGCGCCAACATTGAAAGTCAAGGATAAACAAACAATCTCATGAAGGTCGACGGCGACCACCATATATGAAGCGCTTCATGTATTTGTCTTATTCAAAGATTACAAAGGTGGTGCGATTTGCTATACTGTAGAGATACGTTTTGGCAAAAGGAAAACAAGTTTGTTATGTGGTTATGAGCAGCAGCGACTCATATGAAAGATATAAAGGTGCAATTAAGAAGAAATGTCTCAAGTTAAACTTTACCAATGAGCGCTCCATATAATAAGACAATTTGTCTTATTCCAATAATATGTTAAGTGCTACGATTCATTAATATGGTACGATTTGTAGTGGTTAATATAGCAAAAGGTGCAAATTGAGTTATTAAAGAAGAGGCACGATCAGCAAAGGAAGTGTCTACTTATTGAAAGGATATGTCTTTTGGTTAAATTGTCTTTTGCGGAAGATATATTAGAGGAATGAAGATCAGTTTTGAAAGCAAGTAATGAGATTGTTTACAGCAATATGGTGTGTTTCACAGAATATGAAGTAAACAGAAATAATGTAGTAGTATAGTGCATCATCCACACAGAATAGAATTACTCAGAATGGACCATTGTACTCATTCATTGATTCATAGAAAACATTACAATGTTCATGACAGCAACATACATATCTCATTATATCTCCAGTATCTCCATATATCAACTATTATCAAATCACACATATCCGACTACTATGTATTGACGCTCTAAATACTCATCGCCAAGGTTGGTTGTGATGCTAACCGTTGGTACTGACTCCAAACTACCCGACCCGTCGGTTGGTACTAACAACTAATTACATTATTTTTTCACTTAAACTAATTTTCTGTCTACATCTATCCCCCCCTCAAAAATTGGTCGTCTTCCAGACGACATTCACATCAAAATGACAAAATTATGACAAACTAGGATAACTCAAACATCCTACTGAGAGTGGGGAGGTTGTTAAGACATCCCTGGGTGTACTGATGATGTTGGAGTGGTTGATCGCTGTTGTGCTTGTAGCCTCCTTGCTTCCTCAGTCCTTTGTCGTAGCTAGTGGTGGGCCACGAGCTCCTGCTCTCTTGCTGCCTTCACCATGTGGCCTGCTTCCATTACCGGTGCTTTGGCCTTCACCACTTCTGCTTCCTTAGCCTCAAGTTGTGCTCCCATGCCCTTCATTTTCTCCTCCAATTCTGCCAACTTGGCCTCTAGGCCCGATGCTTTGGCCTTCTCTGCTTCAGTGGCCTTTGTCTGTTGTACTAACTGCTCCTGAGATCTTTGAATATGCTCAGCCAATTCTTTCTTCTTTTTCTATAGGGCTGCCTCACTCTCCTCCTTTTTCTCCAACATCACATCCTTATTCTTCATCTCATAGAATACTTGTCTATATGCCTTCTCTATTGTAAACAGGGACTCTATGACCTCTGCATCTCTTCCCCCTACCACCGGCCATGACCCTCTCCATCGGTCATGCATGTCTCGAGTGTCTACCTCTAGCCATCCTCTCGCTGTGAAATGTCGAGCAAACTCCTCCTCACAGCCCAACTGTACAAAGTTCCTGATTCTCGTTACCTCTTGAGCCACTCCCTGTGATCATCCCAGTCTAAGCTGTTTGGAGTTCTCGGCTATCTCCCCCATATAATCGGCCACATTCTCTAAGTCCTCCATGTACCTCTAAATGGTACCGATTGGGTCTGAGGGGTCAGGTCTGGAAAGTGTGAGGGTCAACCCCTCTAGAAATCCTTCCTCCTCCGGTGGAGTGGCCACTGGGGTGGTCACTGGGGAGCTCATGATGTCCATGGGTGTCTCCTGTGTAGCCGGTACTGGCTGTGGTAGAATGCTCTGCTGAGTGACCTGGCCAGTAACATTGTGCTGCTCTACACTCTCTGTCCCCCTCGGTGTGTTCCCCTCCTCTTGACCCGCTGTCATAATGTGTAATGGACTCGGCAAGGGTACTTCAGGCATGTCTACTGTTAACCCAATGTTATTCAACCATCTATCTTGTCCTGGAAACTTCCTGGTGATGCTGGTGGTGGCTGTACTTGAGATGTGACCAAGCCCCTATTGTGGGAGGCTCCACTAGCAAGGTCGGGCTAACTATGCTGGTTGTCACCAATGGTGTAGCTGGTGATGGTGTGGCTCGTGCTGACAGTCTTATCCTGACTAGAAGTGTGGCTATGCCCTGTGCCTCTGTACTATGTGAGGGTGCCAGTAATGTAAATGATGCTGATTTGAATTTTGGGAGTACCAAAACTCCTTCCACGGCCTTAGGCTGCCCCACTTTTGTTGTTGTTTTCTCCATCTCCTTGGCATCCCTCATGGTGGCCTCTCTCACCACAATCCGTGTCATTCTCCGTGCAGGTATTTCATCTATCGATGAGTCACTTTCCACTACTGGTGATTGCCCCCTGTTTTCTTCTTCTTCTTCCTCTTCCTCTTCTTCCTCTTCTTCTTCTTCCTCCTCTTTGCTTTTCACCAATGCTTCCCTTTGCTTTCTCTTCTTCCTTGGCCGACGTGATGGTTCTTCCCCGTGAACAATATCGAGGCCTTTCCAGTAGAAGACTGTAGGCCACCCCGGCTCTATCTGTGATGTCGGTTGCAACCCACCCCATTTGCCAGCTGGAACCTGGGAATGGACAGCGTCGAGGAAGAGGGCAATGGCGTGCTGTGTCATATAAAAGACCTTATGCCGCTGAGATAAGAATTCTCTAATCCTTTCCATCAAATACCTTGCCCAATTATAAACCTTACCAATATTCAGTCCAATCATATAATCGACCATCCAGAGGGCGATGTCCGATGCCCTACTGGCACCCGTCAGCCTGCATTTCATTAAATCCAAGATACACTTCCATTCTTCATTTGCCAATAAATTCTTTCTCAAACCCCTATTACCTAAAATCCATATGGTCTCTTTTTCTTTATCGGTCAGGTCGCTTCGACATACCCTCTGTATTAGGGCCTCTTTGTGTTGCTGCGTCATTCGGCCTGGTTTCACCACACTCGTGCTGATAGCTGGAACTCCCATCACTCTAGTAAAATCTTGTGCCCCGGTAATTTATGGACTTGTTGGAGTGCTGGCAAAAATTGTCGACCATGGCCTTCAGATACGGCTCAAATTCCCTGGCATTGAAGTAGGGCATCAGTATTGCTTTGTCTACCTCAGCATGTTTTAATGCAATCTTCAACACATTATTTTCCGGTGCATTTTTCCATCATTGCTTGCACTCATTCACCGTCAGGCTTTCCCAGGTGATGGCTTTCACTCCCGTATCAGCACTTGGTTTTTTCTTCTCCTCCGATGCAATCTTCAGCCTATATGATGCAATCTTCTTTCCCTTGTCCATTTTTTTCACCTCACTCGACAATCTTCACAGCAACAATAATGTAGTGTACGGCAACCTCCTTGACAGCGTTATGCAATCCCTGAACTCCTGTGTATGGCTTCCTCCGTTTGGCTCCTTCCTTGTACGGCCGATGTATGGTCTTTGGGTCTTTGGCCAGCAAAATAACTTTTTTTTTCTTTTTGTGAGTGATCAAACCTGAGCAAGGAGTGAATGGCCGTTTGTTTTGATTTTATAATGCAAAAACGGGCGGTGCGGGTCGTACGACGTACGACTGACTTCTTATTTTTATTTTTATTTTTAATCTAATTTTTTTTACCTTTACCAGGCTGCTGCATCGTCCCCGACTTGATCGCCTCGGTCTCCTTGTCTTCTTCCATGACTTCGATTTTTGTCATGTGGCGAAATATACACTGTATATACCCTCGTCAGAGACAATCATTGGAGCAGCATTGATCAACTTCTTCAAGCTCCCATATCTGATCAAATACTGTGTTTTCATCTTGCATCATCCTCAGGTTCCACCCCATCGGTTCCTAGGCCCATTGGAATGTTCTTCTATCACTGTTCATCTTAATACTCTTAGTCCTGAGCTTTGCTTTCCAAATCTGACTCCTCGGAATCTAGATAGATGGAGTTCCCTGGTTCTTCATTCTTAGTTGCATGATCTCATCGTCGTAAGGCGATCTTTCAATTATAAACATACTCTCCGCTACATACCTTGTCATTGGAGTTTTTACTTCTCTTGGCAACAAAAATTCAAATTTATCTCTTACCTTATTGCACTCTCTTATCCACTGGATCCATGCCTATTCTTCTTCATTTTGAGTGTCTTCGTGTGAGCCATTTTCAATAATATCACTATCGACCATTCCTTCCCGTACGTCAGTTTGTATTGTTCTTGGTCCAAAGAACCCGGTTACAAGTTCAAATGGTGCACTTGCGAAGCATATTCCATCATCCCCCTTTGTTGTGTCTTTCATCATTGCGTATCCCAACATGTTTATTTCCACTGTTTCTTCCCTTTTCTGCTTGTAATTTTTCAACTTTGATCCGTTCACTATCATTGATTGGGGTTCCATCAAGGTTGTCGAGTCTTATAGCCCCATTGTCCAATACCTCCCGTACCCTGAACGGTCCCAACCAATGAACCTTGAACTTGTTGGGTTTGATCTCGTTATGACCGTTATATTTCAGAACCAACTGTCCCAGTCGGAAGTTCATCCGCTGGATGTGTTTATCGTGCCAAAACTTTCTTCACTTTTGTATCACCTCTGTGGACCACTGAGCCATGATCCACTTCTCATCAAGTTTGTTCAACTGTAGTAGTCATTCTTTCAAACTCTCTGTGTCCCCCAGTCTATTTTCTACGGCTATTCTTAGGCTCGGGATGAGATATTCCGCCGGCACCACTGCTTCTTGACCGTACATGAGTTGGAATGGTGTGTGTCCCGTGGTTACCTTGTACGTCATCCAATATGCCCATAGAGCTGTTGGTAATCTTTCTTCCCAGTCTGCCCCTTCTATCCCACAGGACTTGTGGATCACCGAAATTAATACTTTATTTGTTGATTCTACTTGCCCATTCACTCTTGGGTAATATGGACTTGACAGTGTATGGAAGATTTTAAACTCCGTTGTCATCAAATGGATGACATGATTGACGAAGTGTCCCCCACAATCATTAGTCAGCTGTATGGGTATTCCATACCTTGTCACTATCTGTTCATATATAAATCGAGCCGTACTTAAAGCAGTGTTGTCCAATGCTCTTGCCTCTGCCCACTTTGTTAAATATTCGGTGGCCACTATTATGTACCGACACCGCTGCAGGTGGCTAACCTTCAATGGCCCAACAAAATCTAAACCCCACCTTTCAAAGAGTTCTTGAGGCTGGGTTGGCCACAGGGGCATGTAGTCCCTCAATGGTTTCCCTACTCTCTGACATGTGTCACACTCCAATACCCATTCTTTCGCATCTGCATACAGTGTTGGCCACCATTGTCCGGCTAGCAAAATTTTTTTGGCTGTGACATCTGGACCCATGTGCCCTCCTGCCAATCCTTCGTGTGCTGCTTCTAGTACACCCTTTATTTCTTCTTCTATGACACATCTCCTCAGGATATGATCTGGTCCCATTTTGTAGAGTAACCCATTTATGAGCTGGAATGTGTTGCTTTTCAGTGCAATCTTCCTCCTTTCATTTGATGGCATTCCCTGAGGGAATGTTGACGTCAACAAGTACTCACCGATCTTCTCGTACTATGATGGCAGTGCTGCAATCTGAAAGAGATGAGCATCGGGGAAGTCTTCATTCACCCCTTCGGTCGGTTCCCCCGACCTAATCCGTGACAATTGATCTGCTATTACATGACTCTTCCCCGGTCGTACTATGATCATGAAGGTGAATTCCTGTAAGAGTAGCAGCCATCTACTGATTCTTCCCTGAATGATCAGTTTGTTCACCAAGTACATGAGTGCTTGATGGTCGACATAGAATGTAAATGGTGTTGCCAACAGGTAGTGCCGGAATTTTTGCATTGAATACACCATTCTGAGAGCCTCCCTCTTGGTTGTACTATAATTTCTTTCCGCCTTTGAAAGTAATCTGCTGACAAAATACACCGAGTGGTCCAGACCATGGGTTCCCACCTGTGCTAGTATGGCCCTGATTGCAAAGTTTGAGGCATCAACATGTACATGGAATTCTTTATCCCAATTCGGATATGCCAGTATGGGTGCACTTATCAATCTGGTCTTTAACTCCTCGAATGCCTTCTGGTGTTCATCGGACCATACAAATTGAACTCCCTTCCTTGTCAACATATCAAGTCGTCAAGAGATCTGAGCAAAATTCTTTATGAACCGCCTATAATATCTGACATGGCCAAGGAATGATTTTATTCCTGTGATGTCACTGGGGCCTTCCATCTCCACAATCACCCATATCTTGTCCGGATCTGCTTTCAGTCCCGCTTTGCATAGAATGTGACCCAACAACTTCCCTTGTGGTACCATGAATCGACATTTCTTCGGATTCAATGCCAACCATGCGTATCTGCAACGCTCCATACATTTAGCAAGCGCCTTCAGATGTGTTTGCTGATCACTATAGATTGACCAATCATCCAAGAATGCCTTAAAATTTTCAACTGACATTTTATCAAAGATATGCAAAATGATTCTTTCAAAGGTTGCTAGCGCATTACAGAGACAAAACGACATCCGATTGTATGCATAGACCCCATCCTCTACCACAAACATCGTCTTAAGTTTATCTTCCTCAGCAATATTGATTTGGTTATACCTCGAGAATCCATCCATGAATGAATAAATTTCGTGACCAGCAACTTCTTCCAAAATTGAATCTGTAAACGGAATGGGAAATGGATCCTTGATAGTAACTGCATTCAGGCATCTGAAGTCTACACATATTCTAATCTACCCACCCTCTTTCTTGAGCGATATGACAATGGGTGAGACCAATTCACTAGTTTCTACCTTGAATATAATTTTGACCTCCAACATCTTATCTATCTCCTCCTGAACTTTGGCCGCATAATTTCTGTTCATTCTGTATGGCCGTTTTCTCACAGAACGTGCCCCTGATATTAGTGGAATCCTATGAACACATAGTTTTGGAGAAATTCCTTTCAAGTCCTTGTATGTCCAAGCAAGCGCCTCCCTCGGCTCCAAAGTTGTGAGAGGGTGTACTGTCTATCTCGGCTATCCCTTCTATGTATTCCCCAAAGGCGGTCGGGAAGGTGTGTTGGTCACCACTTCCTTCCATTTTGTCTTCCTTCTATTCTCTTCCATCTCCTTCTGTGTCTGTATTCACCCGAGAGTTCTCGCTGGTCTCCTTTATCGAGATCATGTTACATTCTGGCTTGAAGAACTCATAGTCTTCCATCTATCAGTGAAAAAGCCCACTAAAGGAATTAGTTTCATCCTCAGAACATTCTTGCAATTTTAATACTCCTTCCTCATCAGGTTCCATTGGTCCTCTGCCAACTAACTCCCCTCCGTCTATATCAGAATCTGATGCTAATTCTTCACTTATAGCCTGTGTTCTTAGATCTATGACAATCTTCTTACCTTTGTTTTTTATCGACAAGGTGTTCTTTTTCCAGTTGTGGTTGGCCTTGGCGGCTACCAGCCACCCTCGGCCGAGTAATGCATCATACGACGCATTTTGTGCTGTTATGACTACAAAGTTTAACATAAAGGGTTGGGTGCCAATCTTCACTTTTTGAGCCATTAGCACTCCCAGCACTTTAATTCTGTGCTAGTCTGCTCCCACTAACTGGAAATTTTGTGGCCATAAGGTAGGTTTTCCCAAGCACTTCCATGTATCTTCTGTCAACACATTCACTCCGAATCCTCCATTGATTATTGTGTTCTTCAGGTAGCATCCATCGATTGACATGTGAACAATGGCTAGATTCTTCCCATTGTCAACTGCCAATAGCCTCGGGTCGATGACTTGTTCTCCCTTCGGCGATGGCTCTACTATGACATCCTCGTCTTTTATTTCCCCACTTAGGTTTCCTTCCATTGCCTTAGAAATTGCCATTCTCAATTGTGGCATGCTTTGTAGGAGATCCGCCATCCTGAAAGATATAGTGGTTTGCAACACTTGGTTTACAATGTTCTTATCTGACTCTAGTCATACGGTGGTTATTTTTCTGTTTTTTCCTTCTGTTTCCATCGCCATCTCCACTTCTTTTCTGGCATCCCAGAGTCTCTCCTTCTCGGTTCTAGGATCTGGATAAGTGGCCTTTTTCTATTGTGCTCGGGTGATAGCAAGGATCTCCTCATCATTTTCCTCAACATCGATAAGGTTCACCCCTTTCTGTTTTGGGCAATCTTTTTCTTCATGGTCTCCAGACCCACACCACTTGCATAATGCGTTTGGCTTGTTCTGATTATTGTTCGAGCATTCCCTTGCAAAGTGTCCCCATTCGTTACATTGTCGGCACTTTATCATGGGTCGCCCCTTGCTGTCGTACTGTAACCTGTTTCTGGAGCTACTGTTGTTACTTCTTTTGTTGTTCCGATAGCCTCCTGGGGATGCATTGGGATTCTGGGGTTTCGGAGGTGTAGTCGGCAGGGTTGACGATTCTCCTTGTGTGAAGAGCACCTGAGTACTTGCTTTTAGATTAAATGGACATTCCTTGATTGAATGTCCCATCACTTGGTAGATATCACAAAATAACTTCTTTGGACAATTTGCTTTTATGTGTCCTTCCCCATTACAATCGGTACACCATAGTTCTCGGCCTTCTTTGGTTGTTTCCTTATCAGCCTTCAATTCTTTCATCATGCGGATCATATCCTTCCTTAGCGCCTGGATGGTCTTTGACTCATCGTCACTGTTGTCATCGCCCATACTCTCATCATCCTCGATCCTTCTCCTACTTCGGGAAGATGTCTTGTTCTCGCTTTCTATATCCATCGCCCGATTGTAAGCTTCGACGTACGATGACAGTGGTACGACTTTCATTTTTTTCCTTAATGACGGAAGTAGTCCTTTGATGAACCATCTCTTCTTCAGTCCGTCGGCTGGCTGGATTTCCAATTTTCCGAGCAATTATTTGAGCCTCCTATTATATGCTCTCACATTTTCATTTTTTCCTTGTCTAGTGTTGTAGATTTCTGCTACAATCTCGTTATCATCTCTTAGAAGCTTAAATTCATTCTGGAAGGCTTTCTTCAATCCATCCCATGAGGCCTTCTGTGCCGCCTCTAGATCTGTGTACCAATCAATAGCTATACCTCTTAGCGTTGCTGGGAACGCTTTTACCCAATAGTCTTCATCCTCTTGTCCATTTGCCACCCATATGGTTTCACAAGTCTTACAATGCCAGACAGGATCCTCTGACCCGTTCTCCATAAACTTTGGCAATTTCTGCCTTTCACTTGCCGGTGGAGTCACCATCTTTCTCCCGGGGTGCCCTCTCTGTGTCTTTGACCCGATTGGACTGGTTCTACCGTGCCGTTCCGGTGTCTTCCACACACTGTCGGCCACGTACGGTTCCTTCCCACGTCCGTTCTCGGCGTCCTCTACACTTTGAGTCACCTCTGGTTCTCTCTGGTACTCCCTCTGCACAGGGGTCTTGGGCTCAGGTCCTTTGGTCCTCGTCCTTTCATATGAAATGGACAATGCTACAATACGACGTATACTATCTTCAAGCTCTTCTGTCAATTTCTTTCCATTTTCTTTTTCTCTGTTTGTTATTGGTGTTCTGAAGTTTTGTTCAACTCCCTCATTGTGGAACTCGCCAATATCTTGATTTATTTCGTCATGTCGTTCATTCCCTTTTTCAATAATCTGTTTCAACTGTTTTCTACGTTCTTCTTGTTCTCTTAATCTTAGTGATCTTCTCAATATTTCTTCCGGTGTTTCTTGCCCAACTAGTATTTTATTCTTATCCTTATTAAGTTGTATGGGCATTAATTATGCTTACACTTGTTAGTTGTATGGCGTGCGACGACGATTGGCGTCGCACTCTTCCTCCTTTTGTTTCATATGCTCCTCATACCTCCTGAGTACTTGTCGTCACAATTCCCTCTCTTTCTTCTCGGAGGTCTTGAAGAGTTATCAGATTCCTTGCCAGGAGTCTAGGGATACGATTCAGGAGGTTGTCCACTTCGCTATTGACGCGCAAGTTTTCTTCAATAATTTCCTCTGGAACCTCCCTACGGATGGATTCATTCCTTATGTACTGCCCGACTGACAACAACCACAGGTTTACCAATTCCTGTGTTAAATCATCTTCTTGAATCCTTGGTTCATTCTTTTCCCTGTCACTTCCCTCATGTTCTTCTTGAATTTCTTGTTCTATTATTTCTACTTGTCTTCTATTTTGTAATTCCTCGTCGGTGTGGATCGGTTGCCCCATTATGCTGCCATCTTCATTGTGTTTTTCTTGATCCTAAGTACACCCGACGGTTTTCTCGTCCCTGACAATACCACTTGTTCGATAGTCTCTGATGACTCAACTTGTCATGGACTTGTCACCCTCGACCCGTTTTCGAACAGGCAACAATGCCAAATGTTTACCGCAATATAGTGTGTTTCACAGAATATGAAGTAAACAAAAATAATGTAGTAGTATAGTGCATCATCCACTCAGAATGGACCATTGTATTCATTCATTGATTCACAGAAAACATTACAATGTTCATGACAGCAACATACATATCTCATTATATCTCCAGTATCTCTAGATATCAACTATTATCAAATCACACATATCCGACTACAATGTATTGACGCTGTAAATCATAGTAACGAAACTTGCCAAAACTCGGCGAGTCCGAGGCAAGGCACCTTGGCCGAGTCTGGAGGACTCGGACCCAGACTCGGCGAATTTTTTGAAAAAGCTCGCCAGACTTGCAGACTCGCCAAACTTGCCAAACTCGCCAGATTCGGCGAGTCCCGACTAGAAAACTCGGCCGCTCAGCAGGCCGTCAAAAAGCAAAAAAAAAACATAAAAATACTTGCTTCAATTTGTTTTTTTTTCACTTATAGACCCTCCTCCACCCTAAAAGCAACATCATTTCATTTTGAAGCCAAAGGGGAAGGAGAAAAGAGAGTTGTGAGCAAAATTTGGAGTGCATTGTAGGGAAACCGGCAAGGAGGTAAAGCAAAAATCGATTGTTGAATCGCATTGGGGCAGCTTTGTAGCTACTTTTGGTGCATCTAGAGGTGTCTACAAAGGATTGGAAGGAGCTCTCTATTGATTTTAAGCTAGATTTAGAGGTAAGTTTGTATTTGAAGGTTTTTTTGTGTTTTTTTAAACCAAAAATTGCATTTTTCTTTACATTTCATTTCTTCTTTCTATTTTATTTTAGTAGATCAAAGAAAGAACTCTACGTGTTTTGATTTTTTTTTATTAAACCCTAGGTGTTTTTGTAAGCAAACCCTACATTTTTTTTATTACTTTAATAATTATAAATCACAAATGTTAATTTTTTTTGTATTTATAAATTTTATATGTTATTGCAGCAGTGTTGAGATTTTCAAATCATCTTTATCACAATGTCCAAAGAGCCAGTTAGAAGGGACCCTTGTTGGAAACATGCTGCAATTATGCTTGGGCAAAAGAAAGGAGAAGTAAAATGTTTTTATTGCAAAACAATTTTTCGTGGAGGAGGCATTAATAGATTGAAGTACCATCTTGCACAAATACCAATCCATGAAGCTAACCCATGCGGAAAAGTGCCTCTTGAGGTTATACGAGAGGTGAAAGTGAACTAGAAACATTTGAGCAAAAAAAAGAATTGAAAATGAAGCAAATAGAGGAGATGGCAAGTGTTGGTGGTAGTGGAGAGTTTTCTTCCATGCCTCCATTTCGTCCTCCAGGTGTTGGAAGTGGAACACCTGCTACTGCTACTGCTAGTGCCACTGCCAGCGGCAGTGTTCTTGGGCCTAGAGTTCGTAAATCTAGGAATCTTGATTCATATATTTTGCCACGTACCACTCTAGGTTCCCAACCGGCGCTTGAGAGCATGGGTTGGAACAAGGACGTACATGATACAGCTAAACGTGCAATCGGAGACTTTTGGTACTATTGCACCATTCCATTCCATGCAGCTAGGTAATTCTTTTTTGTTTTGATTGTTTTAAAATTTATAGCTTGATTCTTTCTCTTGAATTTTTATGTTTAGAGATATGTCGAATTCAAATTTAAACTCTCCATTTTACAATACTTATTTAATTTAATTTATTTGTGACATGTGTTAGGTCTCCTTATTGGCAAAACATGGTTGATGCCATTACTGTTTGTGGGGCCGGGTTCAAAGCCCCTAGTGAAGATGACATAAAGGGCCCAATTTTGACACAAAAGGTGGCCGATGTAAAAGCCACAATAGAGGAGCAACGGTTGATATGGAGGACGAAGGGTTGCACCATCATGACCGATGGTTGGAGTCTAAATACTCATCGCCAAGGTTGGTTGTGATGCCAACCGTTGGTACCGACTCCAAACTACCCGACCCGACAACTAGTTACATTATTTTTTCATTTAAACTACTTTGCTGTCTATAGAGATATTGCTAAGTTTGAAATATATATATATTTCTGATGTATTCAGATCTGCACATAAAAAATATTTAGAAGATCATTCAAGCAATGAATATCATAATATACCAGTAGATCTGCATTCAAAAGCATATATATATATATATATATATATATATCAGCAGTTTATATATGCAGATATAAAGCATAAGAATCTCATCCATAGATTTATATACATTCATTCAGCCTTATAAACTAGTATGAACAGCAAGAGGATATACTGTAATTCTTGAATTGAACTAGAAGTTCAATAAGAATCCTTATTTGTAGCATCAAATTGGTATGTTGTATCTCACCTTATGAACCATGCTTAATTCTCATATATACATATATAAATATATCCATGATATACGAGGGATTAGTATATTCATGACCCGGTCTTTAATCTTTCTCTATTGCCCCTCATGAGGATTGGTTGGGTTGTTAGGGAGAGGCAGAATTAATGTCTCACATCGAAGGTGAGCCCCGAAGTGGTATGGATGGGTGTTCCTGAAGCTCTCGGGCCAGGTGGTGGTATTGACGGGTGTTCATGAAACCCTTGGGCCTCACTTGTGGAGAATAATTTTCTAGCGCCCTAACATGATTATCCCCCATCCTCCGTAGGGTTGATGATTAGGTTAGAGATAAGGATTGGGGCTTAAATATAGTAATCATCGAGTATATTATGAATACTAATTAGTCCCTAGTTTTAATGATCTGATTTACGATATAATAAGTCTGTTGAAGTATGTTTATACTCCAAGTAGGAGACATTACAAATAATGCTCTGAACTGATTATTATCTAATTTATTGATCTTTAATATTTCTAATGTCCCTTTCTAGGGATCTAATTGTGTACAAGTAAAGAAAACAAGAATATCCTAAAGGGGACATTACAATCTCCTCTCTCTATGAATGCCCTTATCTCTCTCACGAATGAATGTTGGAATGAATGAGTTGATACGTATACAATAGAGACATCATCTCTCTCTAATGTTGAAATGAATGAATGATCCATTTCATGGTTCAAATGGTTAGATGGGTCAGGTGGGTAGGAATGAGAGGTTGGGTGGGGATAATAAGAGGGGAATGGTTGAGCTTGACCCAATCCAGAGTTACTTTTGTCTAAGCTGTAGTTCTATTATTTTATCTCTATTTCTATCTATCCCTCCATCAAGGGAAGCCTCTCTTAAACCCTTGATCAGTATGATGTAATGACTCCTCTCTTGTTGGTCGAGTACTCGTTCCTCCTCCCACTTCAATACTATTCTATAGCCCCCTCCTTTCCCCTACTATGATCTCAACTAAAATAAAAGAGTGAGGAAAGGCAGTGAAGGAAGAGTTGATAGTCGACTTTTGTCCCTTTCTATCCTACACAGGAGATCGGATATGGGCAATCAATAGAACTGAACTCAAGGGGAGTGGAACAACTCGACTGCCCCCAATCAATCATTGAAATAGTAAGGAATCATTGCAAGCATATTGCATGCATTCTATGTGTGTGAATGGGGCATATGAAAGCTACATATATTCACCACACATTCTCATCATATCCAACTACAACATATTTGGACTTGTGAACATTGACTTGGCATATCACAATTACACTTGCAAGAACATCTTTATAATTAACTTGGAAATTTTCAATGCCGATGGTTTTCAAACCATGGACATGTATTTCCTTTTAGTTTTTCCATATACCTAAATGTTCTTTCTCTATAAAATCCCAGTCATTTGCTTGTCTTTACATCAATCACTCGAGAGTAACATTCATACTCATAAAATGGCCTTGGGTGATGTGCATCAAGACTTCATGTCAGGACATTGAAATTCCTAATACTGTAACTCAGTTTCAAACTTGATGAGCACACACTTATACTGAGAAGGGAGGGGGGGTGAATTAGTATAAGATAATCTTATTAAAATCTTAACAATCACAATAATAGCAATCACACAAGATCTAACAATAAGGAACACAAGATTTACGTGGAAACCCTTTCGAGAGAAAACCACAATGAAAAGACTGCTTGGATCTACTGTCCAAATCCAACCATGAAAAATAAAATTCTCTTACAAAGATTTGTAGGCACCAATCCACTAGAGACACCAATCCCCACTACTAAGCACCAACTTAGCACAAGACACCAATCTCTTCTATTGGGAGGCATCAACCTCCATATGAACAAGGTTTTTCTTTCTTGAATATCGCTTCTTCAATGAATGGTGATCATTTTTATTGTCTTCATAAATTCTTCTCCTTCACAAATTTGATGCAATCATTTTTCAACACATATACTCTCCTTCACAAATCTACTTGTATTCTTCACATATATTCTCTTCTTCAAAAAATCTGCCTTTAATAGGAATGATATTACATTTTTGCTTGCCTTATTTTATCCCCACTCATCTTCCTTTTATATCCTCCTTATGCCTCTTCACCCAAGAGGGCCCCGATCCTTCCAAGGGAGGCGTCTACTCCAAGAGGGGCGATTCCTCAAGGGGGTTGGGCCCAATAAAATAATAATAATTTAATTTCAAGTGTGGGTGCTAACATGGGTCGGCCAACATTAATATTTAATTGCAAATGTGGGCGCTACAACATGAAGAGGTCAGCCTCTCATACAAATTGAATTATAATAATCACTTTGACAATCATATCATAGTCGGCCTGCATAAATTCTTTGACAAATTCCAGCGCTGTTATAGATGAGGGTCGGTCTTCTTTTGATCTTGATGAATTCTTTCTTCGACAGCAATTACACTCTTCTTTCCTTTGCATCAATGACAACAATATTTCTAACAAAACTCCATGTGGCTGCATAATTGGATCTTTTATTGAATTTGGTTGGGTCCAAAAAAACAAGCCAGCTAGCATGGATGACATAATGAATGCTAATGGTAACTATTCTTAAAATCACTTTTGGAAAACAAAATTGCATAACAAGGCCTCTATAATATAAACCTTCTAGTATTTGTCTTGCAGGCTTCAACAAATAGAACAAACACACTGATAAACAAATAATTAAGGGAATAGAGATTGTAAACCCACACATTGAGTTGCATATCATATTGAATCTGGAGATTAAGTTGTAACATAGATCATTTCATCAACATAAATTCTTAGACAGTAAAAAAATGGCATTTGTCCACATGTCATAACACCAAAATTCAAATAAGCTAGCAAGGAAGTCCTCTCACAATAAAATTGTTTTCTTGTCTCGTCAACTCAAAATAGATAGACCCATTGCAACACCAATCTATAGCGTGCCATTCCATTTGACTTAGATATTGCAAATTACATCTATAAGATAACATGACCCATCCCCAATTCGAATGTTGCCATATCATAACAAGAACTAGCAATCTTTCAAGGATCACAATTTGGAAAAATTCCAGAGCTTCAAGGCTGACTAATATTTCCAAATCAATACCATGTTCTTATGAAAGTTAAATTACGACTCGGGACAAACTTCTGATTGTTATTGTTAGCGTTTAATTTCACACCTTTCGGTGAGAAAGAAAACGAACAACGTGTGTAGTAGGACTGTTCTTCAAATTCAGAGGGGAAGCTTCCTTAACAAAGAAATTAAAAAGACGTTTACAAAATAACCTATCTTTTTGGTTTCTCAGAGCATGAGCACAAGGCAATGAAGCTCTTCTGCAAGACTATAAGATTTCTCTAAAGTATTGTAGAAGAAATTAACTAATCTTTTATGAAATACACTTCCAATTCCTTTAGGTAAATCCAGAGCATAAAGAAATCAAAGGGACAACTGGGAGATTTTCAACACAAAAGAACAATGATAATCTGACAACAGTCCTTCATGCACAAAGTCATGAACAATTCTCACAACCTTTGATAACAAAATAGATCTCAGAAACCATGATGCATACTCTCATTAATCAAAGAGATAAAAACAAATAACACTGCTTGAACAATAAAATGCGAGCAAAAATTAGTCTCAGCATTTACCATTAGAGAGTTTAAGTGTGTAGAATACACTTATTTATACCCTAAAAAGCAAAGATACAAGGAAATAAAAAGAAGAGTTAACTAACACTCTTCACTCTAGATCTAATGCTGCATGGGAAGCATGCAAGCTTATTAGCAATTAAAAATAAAAATATCTTGTCATGCAATTCAGTTAACTGAACTTGCATGTTATTACACAATGAGTTCCACTGAAAGAAAATTTGCATGATCTCTAAAAGCAAAATCCAAAAATAGATTTAACTTAAGAAAGCAAAGTCAGTTCTCAAAATAAAAACTGCTTTGGAAACCTCACCCACTGCCAAAAATAGATCACTCCTGCAGATAGTGAAAAAATGGCTAAGTCTGAGAATTGAGATTTCTCTCAAATTCATCAACTCTGGCCTCATTGGGTATATTGATAGAATCAAAATGAATTGTCCTCATCTGCAGGTCAATGGCAACATCCTCAGTGATTTTTGCAAAATCTTCAAACTCTTTTAAAACCTTGATGAATTTTGAAGCAATTTCCACCAAGAGATACATCTTGTCTATATGGAGATCACCACAAAACCTTCCACAGATCAGCTGCACGAACTCATCCTGCAAATTATGAACAAGGCAATTTACGCCTTCATCACTGAAATACCTACAAGGAATGTTTTGGACAAATGAGCGGCTATGGAAAATGAACCGGCTTGGATGAGCCCTGAATTCTTCAAGTTCTTCGCTGCCATATTGCCTGAGCTTATCAATGGTTTCAAGTCAAAACCTTCAGGTGAAACTTGACACAAGTCTGTTTCTTTGACCTTGGAATATTCATGTTTGAGCAAGGATTTGGCCTCAATGGTGACCGATGAATATTGCATGATGGATTTTTAGGCTTCAAGAAAGCCTTTCTTCTTCACTATTCTGCTTCAAAAAGATCAAACTAGGCCTCTATATGCTCACTGTTCGAGAAAATCAAGTTTCTACTTTCCTTTTCCAAAATCTGATTTTTGTGAAAAAATGTATATTTTGCCCCTAGAAAGTGAAAATATGAGCGTAAATCCTCAAAAAGTTGCCGGATCTGAGCTATAAACAATCAAGAATGGTGTAAAACACCTTTTCTCGAGGTGGGTAGGCGACAGAAATGAGAAATTTTGGACATATAGGCCTCAAAAACCACTTTTATTTTGTTTGTAGGTGGTGATTTTGGGCATGAACAGTCATAACCAGCAAAGGAAAATCTCAAAAAATCTTCAAAAAAGACCTCCAAGACTTGGGCGCTGCCTTCTATGCATGAAGATGGACCCTAGGATGATGGAGAATGAAGAAAATGATGCTTTGAAGTGACTAATCCGCCTCCTTTATGCTTAGCTGGCCCAAAAAAGTGTCTTTAACCTGTAATAAAAAGCTTGAAACCCTTGTTAATGGCTGCCAATGTGGAGAAAAGGCATGCTCATGTGTGGATGTGCCTTGGGATGTGAGAAAGAGACACAGAATGATGCAACAATGTGTGATCTTGGCCTTCTAGGTGATGCGCCTCTCCTCCAATCCTTCCATTTGCCTTTGAAAGCTTCAAAACCTTCAACAACGGTTGCCTCCAAGATTAACGCTGGCTCTATATCTTCAAATGGCCTTTGGAAATGATAATAACAATGAAGGGGAATCTCCTTTTATAGCTTGCCTTTAACCTCTAGGGTTTCAATGTGCTTTATTCCACAAATAGAGAGCATTTATTTTAGCTCCATGCGCAAAAGAAGAAGGAAGAATGAAGTGAGGTATCAACCTCTATTTACAACTTTGATGCTTCTCTCTCCTAGGCGCCTCATCTTCTCTCTCTAGAGCGTCCAACTCCTTCCATCTTGAGCGCCCAAAAATGGAGTGCAAATGGGCCTAATTGAGCACCTTTCTCCTATGCCAAAAAGGTGTGGTATTAGCCCAAAAAGGGTGCCTTTTGTATATGTTAAAAAGGTGTGTGAAATGGTCATTTTGAGCACCTTTTTGAAAGGCAAGAAGGCATGCTTTTGAGAGGTTTTGAGCGACTTTTTCAAGGTGAAAAATAGACGTGGATTTTAGGGATTTTAGGTGCCTTTTGCCAATGACCAAAAAGGCATGGATTATGAGAAAATTGAGCGCCATTTTGGAGTTTGAAAAAGGCGTGAGATTTCTTGGTTTTAAGTGCCTTTTGCAAATCTCAAGACTTAAACTTTTTCCACCCAATTTTGAAGTGTCATGGGTGGAAGTATATTAGCATATACTTTAAAGAATTTGAAATATACTTCCAAGATGTTTGAGGTAGGTCCCAGATCCATGGGATTTAACATGCAGATTCTAGATTTTTGAGGATTCACTAGATTTCAGACTCAGACAGTTTTCAGGATCTCAGAACATCAGGCTTCAGGACACCAGACTTAGCCAATTTCAGGGCTCATTCTTTATGATTCTTGACCTTGGAAAACTTTGAACTTTGCCTTGGCCATTTTGACAGAGGCTGCCTAGATCACTGTCATTTGCCTCTGCCTCTGGAGCTTATTTTTGCCGTAACTTCTTCATCTGATAACGAAATGTCTTGAAGTTTGGAAATCAGGCTCATATGATCCGAAACTCTCATTGAAGCCTCTATCCCCATGAAGTATGCTCCAAGGTGAAGCACACTTAGCCAAAAATGCTCGAAAAATGCCTTAGAAAATTTTTCAAAATTTTCAAAATTGAATTTTGATTTGCCAGATGTATTTGCATTGCTTCCCTTGGTTCCTTTATGTCATTTTGGCCTTCGATCCGTCACTTTGACCTCCTCTTTTTAGATGTTCTTTCACTGCTCTAGGCCTGATTAGCTTGCCAAAATCTCCCTCCATTTGAGCCTTGGATCGCTATCTTCTAATATGTCTTGTACCTGCAGGGTTAGTGCAGTAATGACAAGGCTACATGGTGCTTGGGAGGTGTGTTTGGGTACTGTTGTGACCAAATCACACATCACCCCATTAGGAATAGGGACCCCCCTTTTTTTGAGCTCTGTGCTTTCAATGAGTTTTCAAATGAGATTTTAATGATGACCTGACTCATCTTCCTCTGCCGATACGGTAATAATTTCCTCTTCTATGATCTTTGTTTCATGATTAGGAGGCAGATGAACTTGCAATAATGAAGAATCTTGATCAAATCCCATCTAGATAATGAATGTCGAGATCAATCCTGAAGAATGTTTGAGACCCTGAAAAGACTAAGCCTGGAGCCTGAAATCCTGAAAATCCTGAAAAAGTGGCTAAGTTTGAAATCTGGTGAATCCTCCAAATTCTATATTTTGCATCTTAAATCCGGTGGATTCGGGACCTATGTCAAACATCTTGAAAGGTATATTGAAAAATATTTAAAGTATAAGAAATTCAATCTCTCAACTTATACTTAAATATATTTTTCAATATACCTTTACCCGCGCGATCCTGAAAAACGCCTGACTTTTCCAGAGAATTCAAAACACTGATCTAGTGCGACTGGATGTCCAAGTGGCGCAAAATCATGAAGAAAAAGGCGCTTGAGCATGAGGATTTCAATCAATGATCTGATGCGCCCATCTAAAACCTTGATCTAATGTGAAAAGGTATGAGGATTTCGATCAATGATCTACTGCGCCCAAACCAAAATATCATTTTGAAGGAAAAAATGAAGATTTCAATACCCTGAACTAGTGCGAAAATGAAAGGACAAGTCTTGGAACCAATCTTGGAGCAAATTAAAAATGATAAGTGTCAGAGGATTTGAAAAGCTCAACCAATGCGCTAGGAAGAAGGATGGATCCCAAAATCTAAAATTTTTTGAAGAGAAACTTGAGGATTTCAATCCCTCAACTGATGCGCCACCAAGAAGGAAGAGGGAGTCTTGAGGTTTTGTTGACTTGAGGAGGATCTAGTTCAAAGAGGATTTCAAAAGCTTAAGTGATGCGCCAAAATTTGAGGATTTTTATCCTTCAACTGATGCGCTTCCCAAACATTCAATGCAAGTGTTAGAGTCAATTCACCAATGTGAGACCAGAGGATTTCAAAAGCCTATCTAATGCGCTAGAAGCCAGAGGATTTCAATCCTTGATCTAATGCGCCTATCCAGTCAAGTCTCCAAGGCCAAGTCTAGAGGACTTCTAAAAGGTCATCTAATGCGCAACATAAGGTAGAGTGAGATTTGTTTCTAGAGGATTCTCCAAGGTCATCCAATGCGCCAACACCATGCATGATCTATTTCAAGGTAAAGGCCATCTAATACATCAAAGTTTTGAAGATTTCAACCTAGTGAAGTGATGCGCCACTTCCAAGACCCGTTATCAAAGTGCTCAACAAGAAGAAATCAAAAGTGGCATCTAGTGCGCCATACATGAAGAGAGAATAAAGTTTCATTTTTGCAGATCTCTAACTACCCATCTAGTGCGCCACAGCAAAGGGGAGAATAAAGTTTGATTTCGAAGACTTCAAGTTACCTATCCATTGCGCCACACATGAGAAGAATTCAAATTGCCTATCTAATGCGCTAGGAACTTGAGGATTTCAATCCTTCAACCAATGCGCCACTCCTTTAAGCAAGTGAAAACTAAGTGCAAACTAAACCAATGTTGAAAGGACCTTTAATACTTCATCTAATGCGAAATGTTGAAGAGGAGTCTTAGAGCATGATTTAGTGCGAAGTGTTGAGAGGATTTTTATCCCTCATCCAATGCGACATGTTAAGAGGAATTCAAACTTTGATCTAAAGCGCCATATATGAAGATTTTTGAGGGTGTCTAAAGTCAAATGCTAGAAGGATTCCAATCCTTGATCTAATGCGCCTAAAGGGTTATAAAGAAAGATCATGGTATTTCAAAGAAGAAGACTTCACCATGCCCATCCAATGCGAAATGCAAGGAGAAACTCAAACACAAATCCAAAGAAGATGAAGAAGACCTCGAAGACGTTATCAAATGTGAAAGACAAGAGGATTTCAATCCTTGATCCAATGCGCTTGAGGGAGAAGGTAATTGCAATCTACAAGGAGATCATCAAGACCCCATCCAATGCGCCAATCAAAGAAAGTTATAAACATTTAATGATTTTTACCTTGAAAAACGTGAAAATTGCATTTATTAAATAAAGATCAATCTAAATTAAATGTTTTGCACTATAATAAAGGAGGTCGGCCTAGGTAAGAGGTAAAGTTTTTAAAGCAAATTATGTCTATATACCTCATCTCCTTTTCATTTTTATCATTTTCAAAGAGCAGATTTGTTTTCCAAGAGCAGATTTGTCTTCAAGGAGCAGCAACAAGAAGTTTTTTAGAGAAGTACAAATTTGATTTTATCAAATTCAAGCAAGTGGTGGATCAAATTGCAAGGTATCAAACTCAAAACAGCCTATCAAGTAAGTCTGATCTGAATATTTTCTGATCTGATTTTCTTCTTTTTCCTTCATTAGATGCATTAAAATTGTTCAAGTATTGGTAAAATTCAAGAAGGATAAGTGGATTTTCATAGATTCCTTGAATCTAGATAGCAATATTTCATAATTATAAAGGAAAACTTCATAATTTAATCCACTAAAGTAGCTGAAGTAAAGTCTAGATTGTGTTTGCAATTACTCATTTGCGTCAAGTCTGCAGGATCATGGCAATGACTTCTAAAGAGCGACAAGCGAAGATCCGGATGGATGCTAAGGGGAAGATTCCCGAATCAAAGCTCGTCTCAAGGTGGACAAATGTAGGAGACACGAATATGGGCAACAGCAGCTTAGAAGATATCAAGTCAGTCCTTGAGGAACCCAACGGAGGAAGTCTTGCTCGAGCCATCATGAGGAGTGGAGCCATTGAAGCTGCTTGTTTTCCGCCAGCTTTGCCGTGTCCAGAGATGATCATCGAATGTGTCAAGAAATATGATGTAGATACAAGGCAAATTATAGCCAAAGATGGAACAATATTAGCCTATTTGCAAAAGGAGGCAGTTGAAGAAACTTTCAACATTCCAACTAAGGAGAGGATGATCAGTATCTCAATACAACAAGGTCAGCAGGAATATGATGTCGATTCAAAGACAAAATTGCAGGAGATAAGGAAAGAATGGATGGCCAATCCAGCTATGAAGTTCAATATGAATAATCCTCCGCAGTTCCATAAGTCAGATTTTCATCCTGAAATTGGATACTTGATCATGTTTCTAAATAGAATGACAGGAATGCCTCAATCTGCTACCTTTCAGCCTTGGATGTACTCTTTCATCAAGTCAGTTCTCAAAGGGAAGATGATTGATTGGGCTGGACTTATCAGTCAGAGTATACATGAGCAGTTCATCAATTTTGCTAAGACCAAGACTTGTCATATGAGTTCCTATGTGGTGTACCTTCTCGCAAGAAATGAAGTCTACTCAGGTTTGACCAAAAGAGGAGAAGTTGGCATTGGGCCTAATAAATACCTATCGCATCAGTGTTATCCTCAGTTGCACCTCAAGAGTATCAATCATTATACAAGATTCAATGATGCATTTGCTATGTGTATAATGAAGAAACTAAGGGGAGAATTTCATAAAAGGTTGTCTAATGCAGCGAGAGAGTTCATTTCAGCATATGGACACTGGTATACTCAACATGAAAGGTACACTTACCTAAGGATCCAAGGGTTTACATCATATCCATACAGATTACCAAGATATCCAACCAACAGGATGGTGATGTTAGAGGTTACAAGACAACTCCTAGAACTCATCAGGTTGCAAAAGTTGAAGAAGAAAGGAGGGATTCAGTTTCCACTTCTTCTTGGACAAAATCTGGAATGTCCATCATTATCAGCGGCTGAATATTCTGAGATAGAGCTACAGGCATATCATTTGCAAACTCATGGCACCAAGAGGCTTAACTTTGATCCTTTTCGAGTTTGCTGGAAATACAACAGAGAATTCAAGCATGTCGAACAGTTGGAAGACCACTGGGCCAGTGCCCAAGATGAAGATGATATCCGAACACTTCAAAGTTCGAGACTCACCTGGGATTTAGTTAGAGCTTCCAAAGTTTTCAGGATTCCAGACCAGTTCACCGAAGATGATACTTTGTTGATAGATGAATTTGATAAGATAAAAGATTTGCCTTATACAGTTGATTGGTCAAAAAAGGATGTGTCCGAGGAAGAATTGATAAAGCCAATCTTAGCCATGACACAACTATGTATAGATCAGTTACTGCAAGAGATGAATGATGAAGGCCGAGTTCTTACTTACAATAAGATGGATGAAGGAGAACCAGGACAGCATAGTACACATAGCCAACCACAACATAGTGGGAATGATCAAAGTAATAATCCAGCTAGAAAGAGGAAAAGACCTAGTCAAGATCAAGGAGAATCAAGTTGGAGACCTCAAAAGAAGAATAATCCATCTACTTCATTTAATCCACAAGAAGGTGCTTCAGTTGTTCAGCATCCAATACAAGAGATAGAAGTTATAGAAGAAGTTGCCTTGATTCCGTCAGAAGAGATTCAGTCAAGCCCCACTGTCATAATGGAGGATAATGATGATCTGGATCAAGATGAAGTAGGTCGAGCGGAATCTGATGAGGAAGTAGCTCGTGTTCAACACAGTCAAGCTCAAGGACAGCGAGATCTTTCTACTTTTCCACCTTGGTTGAGGCAAAGGATTGAAGAAAGTACAATTGTAGAAACCTATCAGCCTGCTCCAGTTGAGGAATTGCTTGTAAATGCACAAAAGGGTAATCAAAAGAAGAAAGCAACAGTCTTTTCCAAAATCACTCAAGATTCTGCTGGAAATAGAGAGGTACATATAGCTGTTCCTAGAATTGATAAGGAGTTAGAAAATATGGCACCTGAGGATTACAATATGACTACTATTGGCATGGGTCCAATCACAAGGGAACAAGTAGAGGAGGAACTACAAGAGTCAGTGAACAGTGTGAGAAGCATGTTGAAACAAGAAAGAGAAGCAAGGTTAAAGGTTGAACAAGATTTCAATACATTGAAGCACTACATTCAGTGAGTCATGCAGCCTATTCAACAGAAGGAAGCTACTTCAATTCCTCCGTCTATTCTTCCACAGGAAACAGTATCCCAAGTTGAAAACATGAGAACTTCATCCCAAATGATGAAAGGATGGATAGAGAAGACAGAAGAGAAGGCATATACTCACCTTGAAGAAATTGTGCAAGTGTATGACAGAGTCATTAAGCTTAAAGATCGGGTCCAAGCTTTATTAAGAAATTGTGCTGAGTTCAAACCGATCAAAGAGCAATACATGCCATAGCTCAAAAGTTTAATGGAAGCCCCATTAGAAGATCTAATTCATGATAAGGTGATTGATAGAGATACTCCACATGACTTCATCACTTGGTATTTCTCCTTTCACAACAAGGGGTAATTGGTTGATAAAATTGAAGTAGATATGTCCAGAATAAGAAGTGTTCTTCTAAGAACAGAAAATCATATATACACTGCTTTGACAACAATTTGTAATCCTTATGGAAATGTTACTGTTGAAAACATGAAGCAACAAGTTAAGGCATTCTACTTTCAATATGATGGACTTGATGAAGGTCAACTGGATAGTATATTCACACTTGCATATCGTCTTGGGGAAAATAAGTCTTGGTTAAACGACTGGGAGAAGACACTTGGCGTCTATGAGTCAGATGTAGCAGTGGCAGAAGGATCCATTAATGCGGTGACAAGTGTACCAATGGAGGAGATTGTTCAAATTGTGTCTAGATTCATTGTATCTCATAGTACTACTACATAAAAGGCACATGATGTGGCTTCCTTATCTTCTTGGAAAGCGTGCCTTTGTTCTCTCCTTCATAGCTTCTTTCATTTAATAAAGTGAGCCTCCTTCATTTAATAAAGGATAGTTTGTTATAACTACTTGTGATGTGGCTTGATCTGGTCCGCTGATTTGGCCGATCGATCTTGACCCTTCTTTCCTTTGAGGTCTATAAAAGAGCTCTCATTGCTCTCATTTAAAGAGGTTGGAAATTCTGAAATTGTTGTAAGAGCTCTCATTGCTCTCATTTGAAGAGGTTGGAAATTCTGAAATTGTTGTAAGAGCTCTCTGAGATTATAAAAGATTCATTGCTTCGGTGATTCTATTTATGTTTCTGAGTGTTGCATGGTTTCAATTTTCAAATAGACATTAAGTTAAGTTATAAGTTTTTCTTTAAGTTTAAGTTAGTTAATGAAAGGTTGCTTTATTGCTTTGTAGTGAAGTCTATAAGTTCATACCATTTGTAGTCTACGGCTTGTGGATTGCAGTGCATGGTTAGTCTGAACAATTGAACGTCAATTTGATCTTTATGCTTGTTGAACCTTTCATGAGCATAATTGATTTAAACATCTTGTACACCTTTGAAGATTGCACCTATCTTGTGTAGTTGTTTTATCTTGGCGAAACAGGATCTGGTTCGATTTCACTTCAAGTAGTAAACGTCCTTGCATTTAGGATTAGATTAGTGTTTCTAAACCCTACATCTTTTGCCTTTTTTTTTACCATTCAGTTAGGATTAGGACTAAAGAACATCCATTGCTAAATCATACGCGTCAATTGTAGTACTTAGATTCTCTAGTATTTACTTCCATGGTCCTTGAAACAACAAGTTACTTGAACAATTGTGTAAGTCCCTTTGTGTGTAAACAGCAAAATCATACTTAATCGCTGAGCTGTCTCTTACCGAAAACATCAGAAGGAACCTTGGAGTCATCTCGTTTGATCACCTAGTTCAGCATCCGAGAGGCTTTGCTCAAGAGGGAGTCAGATACTCAGTATTTTACTCTAATTGTTGACTTGTCAAAAAATAACCATCAACAGGTACATATACAAAAAATTTCGTATGGGTACAACAGTTATAAAATCCTTTATAGAAGATATTGGGGTTGGAACTTGGAAGAAGAATTGGTGCGTCAAAAATACATTTGGAAGGTGATTCACTCATAACCATAAATGCCATTAGAGCAAAATCCACACCAGACTGGAAAATGAATAAATGGCTGGCTTTAATCCAGAAACTAATTGATGAATTGGCCGATTTCAGAGTAAGCCATGTATACAGAGAGGGAAACATGCTGGCGAATGATCTGGCTAAGCGTGTGGCAGAGGAAGATGAGGTGGACCGGGTATGATGCAAGCTTATGTGTATGCACTCGGTTGAATCTAATTATTGTCATATGACTGGCCTCCCATTGTATATCACAGTTTTTTGTTACTCTTTGTAGGGGTCATAGATCGTAGTGGATGGGGGTTCTGGTGCTATCTCGGCTTTCTGTCGTATTTACTATAAAATCCTTTTTTTAATTAATATAATGGGTGCTGGCCCTAACCAGCAGTTTACTTACCAAAAAAAAAAATCCTTTATAGAAGTTAAATTACAACTTTAAAGAGTCAAAGGAACTAGAAATTATTAATTCAAAATAACATATATTAACATATTATAAAATATCAAGAACAGGCTTCAAAATAATTCAAGATACCATGTTATAACAAGAACAAGCAATCTTTTGAGCAACAAAATTTGGACAAGTTCCAAAGCTTCAAGGCTAAATAACATTTCCAAATCCATACCATATTCTAATCAAAGTTTATACCTTTAGGGACAGGCTTCTAATTGTGATAAAATCTTATTTGAAGGTAAATTACAATTTTAAGGAGTCAAAGGAACTAGAAAGAATTAATTCAAAATAATATAGAGTACAGGGAAGAATGTCAAGCCATCTTGAGCTAAAATTACAATTTATGTACTAAAACATGAGATGTAGAAACACTAAGTCAGACCATGTACCTCCATGAAAATGCCATCAACTCCAACTGCCACACATGTCCTAGCAATGCAAGGTATTAGTTCACGCAAGCCTCCACTTGCAACTCCTCCTCCTTCCAGCTGGCAAATGAAGAACAAGTGAAATGAGTTCTCTAAGTAACAAGGAAACGAACTCATTAAGCTCATTAAAATGCATTTTCTAGCATGCATTGTAACACAACAAATCAATTAACTACAGAGTTCAGCTATTCTTATGATAGATGCTCAGATATAACTTGAGAATGATATTAGAACATGCATTCCAACAATAAATTCAGATTATTAATGGTAAATATTTGCTCTAGAATAGACTCTTGTATAACTCTTCAACGAAGATGCAAGTCAATTATGCAAAGCTTGATTTTCAGATTGACTTAGGTTTAGAGTTCATCCATGATGGCAATAAAAAAAATGTAAAAAAACAGAAAGGATTCTATTTTTGCATGTCTTTTTCCTTAAAACAGAAGCCCTTTTTTAAGGAATAAGGGCAGAGTTCAATTTTTCACCATCATTCCACATTATTAAAAAAATGAAAGGCTAAAGAGAAGATCGCCTAAGATTATAGACTTTAAATCATCCATACCATGGTCACCCAACTAAGTTTCCAAAATATGGGTACAGCTTTGGATGTGTATACAGGTTGGTGATACAACAATTCTAGGAAGCACATTCAGATAAGTGTATATATTTGATATAACATAAAAATATAGATAAATATATCAAAAAGTAAAAGTATCTAAAATACACTGTTTGGTAAAATCAGATTGAAACAAGATAAAATTGAAAATTTAGATGTAGGTAATGTTGTTTAACATTTTAAATTGCTTTCAAAGTCAAAAGTTTTAAAATGTATCATAATCATTTAATGTATCCCTAACAGTTTCCAATCTAGAACATACATCAAATGGACCCCTAATCCGAAGCTCAGCGTCATCAAGGCCCCCAGGCTCTCCAAGAATGGTAGAACCTGTTGCATCTCCTGTTGAAGTGCACTATTACATCTAAAATAAGTTGTTAGCTCCTCAGATAATGGCAATTAAGTAGATGCAGCCAAGGATACATCCATGTCACGATGCTCTAAGTCAACATCCAAAAGCATGGATGGTTCACTCTAAATTTCTAATCTTATTGATCTTGTGTTTCAGTAAGTACAAGTTGAAATGTATGTACACCAAGTCTACCTTCTTTGCTCCCAATCAGTAGCATTTAACTGAGCGTATAGAATATGTATTCTATTTCCTCTCAGCCGATGAGAACATAAACACGTGGGAGTATGGTTTATTAGAATTTGGAAATGTTAGATAAGTAAATTCAAATTAATTTAGTTATACAAAAATATAAATTTAGAAGTTACATAGAACAGAATTTGAACTTTGGAATTATGAAAGGAAATAGCATGCATGTGATAGAATTCAAATGGAAATAGAATGCAGGTATGTATCTGATTGTCCATTGAAGTGCCACTATAGATCTGGTTTTAGGCTCTTTTTGTCATGAAGAACCTCAAACCTTCACCTAATACCCTGTCAGAATACAAACACTACAACCTCTTCATGGGCCTCACATGCTCATCCACAACCTCTTCATGAACCTTAAATGTTCATTATGCATTTGGAATTTTTTTCCTAAGCACTTTCTTATACCCATCGGAAACTTCATAGTCCTCATAGGATGGATGTCTACTTGGTAAGAAAAATATGTCGGCAGATAATGAGATTTATAGCATAAGCAAGGAGATGCAATGTGGCGATCATTTTATTCTTATTCCACTCCCATGTTAAGTGTTTTTTGTGATCTTGCTCTTTTGCTTATTATTCCTCATTTTTTCCAACATAGAGTTGATCCCATCATAAATATTGCCACGCTGGGCTAGTTTGTATTTTCCCAAACCATCAACATAATGGAGCCTTGAAAACCAATGTATTATTATTCCCAACATCCATTGATAAGAAAACACCCTAAATCTTCAATATTCAACATATGCTCAAAACACAATGCTTATTAACCCTAGGCGCCACTCCTCCATGTCTAGCAGCAATAAGACATGAAATCTGCCCTTCAAAACACCTGCAATAAAACCCTAGGCATCATCTTTCCAGCTATAAAACCAGTCAAATATGCAACTTTGAATGAAGTTCAAACTCCCAACACACTGCTAAGAATGGTATGGCCAGCCTAGGAATGGTACGACAATCTAGAAGACTCCACACACACCAAAAATTACTCAGAAAACCTGCAATCCCATTCCAAAATAATATTCAAAGAATCTCCATTATTTTGGTCCTTCAAACCCTACAACGAAAACTGGAAAATCAAAACTGCCAGCACAAGCATAGCCTATGTATGAGACTATCAGCAACCGGCCTTGGAAGGTCTCTCACTTTTGCAATTCATGATCTCTGTGAAGGTTTCCGTCCTCACAAAGTCTCTGGAAGAACTCCACGTTCAACCTGATAAAATCTCTCTTCAAAAATTAAAGCATAACATAACATGCAAATGAGCTTTAAAAAAGCTTTTATATGCTTCTCAATAATCCACGCTCACTTTTTGGGGGAATATGACTTTCTTTTTAATTCTTTATATCTCCCATGTTGAGCGCCCCACTTAGAGAAATAAAATAAATATAATTTTTAAACACTCCTTATATCCCCTAGGCGCCAACCCATAAAGTCACTTTATAATATTTAATAATGCTAAGATAAATATTTAATTTAACTTTATAATATTAGCGTTAATTAAATAACCCCAAGATAAATACCTAATGGTCACCGAATGAAAGGGCCATCCCTGCAAGAGTGAAACCACTGCCACGTGAAGAAGTCAGTGCCGACACAGAGACTTACTTAAAATAGGCACGGGCTCCTAAAAAAATGGAACATCAACCAAATGTCCGAAACGATATCTAAAAGTGTCATTGCAAACCTCGCTGCCATCTGAGCCCAAATCCAACCAGAAAATAGCCACATAAGCATCCCACATGCCTCCAAGAATTGTGGAGCTCCCTATCCCTCCAGTGTTAGCCTACGGGAACCCAAGTAATAAGCCAACTCTCAATCAAACCGTCAGAGCTTAGGAAGGGGACATTACAGAAGAAGCGTATGTTGATTGTTGTACTCATACAAAAAAAAATTGTATGAAGTCATTTTTCAAGTCAAACGTAAGCCATTTTTCGTCTATTGAATCATTGTCTAATCCTTGTCTCCCACATTCTTGAAATCTCTATCAATGTCATTGCATAGCTAACAAAAGATGATTTCCAAGGCATCAAAGGAGAAGGAAATTGAAGCTCAAACATAAGAGAAAGGTTAAAATTTGTTTAAGGCACGAAAAGTAGCACTCCACAACTAGGCACATGGTATACAATTCACCAAAAGATGGAAGTGGCATAGCAGGTCAATAAGTGCATTTAAGAGGACCAATGGCATAACAGGTCAAAAAGTGAGCTGTAAGTGTAAAAGTGGTGTAGCAGATCAAAAAGTGTGTTTTTATGTAGAAAAGTGATGTAGCAAGACAAAAACTGTGCTTGTAAGTGGAAAAGTGGTGTAGCAAGTCAAAAAGTGCATTAGCAATTCAAATAATGTGCTTCTAAGTGGAAAAGTGGTATGGCGGGTCAAAAAGTGTGCTTTTAAGTGGAAAAGTGGCAAACACAATTCAAACAAGTTGCTTGTATACAGTTTGCCCAAAAAGTGAAAAGTAGCAAAGATAACTCAAACAAATTGCTTGTGTACAATTTACCCAAAATTCCAAAAGTGGCAAAAGTGTGAGAATCTCACGCTTTTGAGCAAATAGCAAAATCAACAAAAAGGCAAAGGAGGTCAAAAAGTATAATTATGGTCTCAAAAGTTGGAAAGTGATATATGACCCCCAAAGTTGCAATTTTGGTCTAAAATTTAAAAAAATAAAAAGAGGAGAGGAAAAAGACCATAAAAGCAAGGGTACCATTGTTGCAAGTAGAAAAATGTTTTCTTCATAAAATAAAAACAATGATCTGGGTTCTTGAGATATGAAAAGGGTTTTTTAGATAAGTCATGCAGAATATCCCTGCAAGTTTATAACCTAACCAAATTTGTAGATTTTCTAAAAATACTGAAACACCATATTTCAATTCTAAAAATAAGGTGTATAGGTACAGAAATCATTTTGTTAAGCTAACATCATTAAAGAATCCAACTGATGTTTCAGACTAGCTATTCTTAGCCACTATTATTTTTGGAGGATGACTATTTTTAGATAACCTTCTAGAAGGTTTATTCTAAGACTTCACATTTCTAGTTGAAATCTATTTTAAGATTTCTTTATTTTAGATGATTTATTTCAGATAATTTTATATTTAGAGTTGCAAGTGTTCTATTTCTAGCATAGAACTTCAACAGTTAGTTTATTTTTGTGTTTATTTTAAAAAATTGTTTTGACCTACAAAATATGCAAATAATTGATTGCATAAGAATGCAAAATCTTTGTAAAAACTTATTAATAAGTGCTTTATGCACTTAGATTTACAGCCAATGGTAATTTTCTGCCTTCTTATTGCTGAAATTGTTGTTCAAGTTGATTTGTTATATATCATGTAAGTGATTTTGAGTTGCATAGAGTTTAATGATTACAAGTTTTGTATTGCAATATTTATTAATTTGAGTATTTGTAGCTTTGCTTGTAAATCTCCAATACTTCAACTCATAGTATACTATATTTATTTCCAATTCAAGTCTTGTGTGTACTCATTCTTTCTGGTCTTTGCTTTTAGTCAAAATGCATGAGCATCTATGGCTATCACAGGTTAGGTAATTAGCATAAAATCAAAAGATTATAAAATCTCTCATCTTGTGTAAAAGATTTGTTTAGCTTTATGTCCACACCTCAAAACAAAAAGACAAGTGTTTAATTTAGTTTGTTTGCATTGCATGCTAGAAACCCCAAAGTTATATTGTGTATAGTGTAAAAATATACACCTTGTTCTCATAAGTTCTATGGTTTAGTTTAGTTTGTAGTTACAAGGGAACTTCCTCTTCTAATTCAAAGAAAGGTTTTACCTTACACAATATTTGGTTTTGTTCTATCCCACAAGGACAAATTAAAATGTGAACAATGATCACAAAAAGAATATGAATTCAAGTCAAAAAATTGAACTAACTCATGTCAATGATGACCACAATGAGAACACAACTTGGGTTGATTTGAAGACAACCCATGGGGTTGGACTTTAATGACACAGACATGTTAAGACTCAATAGAACATGGCTGAAGAGTACCACCAAACACAAAGTGGATGGGTTGGAATAATCTAGAACATAAGATCCACAAAACCCTTAAATTTGAGACCACATCTTCCCCTATTGGTTTTTTGAAACTCCTAGACCCACAGAATGGACTTCAACTAAGAAGTAACAAATTGAGTCATGGTGTTAGGACTAAACTTAGATTTTGACACAACACTTTTCTTAGTCTAGGACATGTTTTTCTTGTGTGACAGATTTTGATACAACACACTTTTTCTATGACACAAGATTTGATTTTTATGACATGGAAGAGATGGACATAACATGTATTTGCTTGGACATAGAAGGAGGCACAACGGGAGTTTTGGCTACAAGATTTTTCTGCTTGACTTTTTTTTGTGCAAAGGTGTTGGTTCCCTACGTCCTAGGAAAAGAGACACCAACAACTTCACCAATGCCCATCTTTCTATTCAACTGATTTTGCAACTTATTGATCTCTGTGCGCAACGTGTAGAGATTACAAAATTGCAAAAACATAGGTTTATGTTGTTGCCAACACTTTACAATTGATTTCACCTCATGTTTCATGTTTACGTTAAGATGTAATGATAAAAAATTATTTGAATATAAAGTTGACATATTTGTAAACAAGAAAGAATCACAAATGCCCAAGTCGGGTTCCACCAAAAATGCACAGGAACAAAATGGTTGCCGGGTCTTTGCCTTGGACCTCAAGTAAACAAAGAAACATAGCAACAAGTTTGTTAAAAGCACAAGGACTCTTTATAGATCTAATTACACCCTTATCACTCCGAGAAACAGCATTTGCACCTTATTATTGATTATTCTGATTACAAAACATAGCCTTATTATTCCATAACAAAATAGTCCTTTTTCTTTTGTCTCCAATGACACTTTAAGCACAAAGCACCTTGTGACACTCATTTTTCCTGTTAAATTTACAATTAGTGTATTTCAAGTAGACATCACAAAAAATTACACGCTAGAGGCTTTTGAACCCTTGACCTCCCAATAACAAATTCTTTATACAAATTGAGCTACAAACTCTTCTATGCGACCCAACAAACTTATAATTTTCCTAACTTCATTAAAAAAGTTTTTGCAAAGGAAAAAAGTAAAACAAAATTACCCATGAATCAATTTTTGTTTTTGTTTTTAACTGAGGTGGGCCCTTCTTTGCACTCACCAATCTTTCAACTTTTAGAAATCCTCATTAAGACAATTGAAAAATTTAGATTTTACGTTTGGTGGTTAGCCACTTCTGTTGTTTGCCTTTGCTGGAGCGTGGTTTGTTTGAGAGTGCCTTTGCTGGTTATGATATCAAGCCTCTGCTTCTTTTCAGTCTATGATAGCAATAGATTCTTTAGTGCAAAGAAATTCAATGTCAAAGCAGCCTCAAAATTCTTTAAATTAAAAAAAAAACTACAATTAAATAGCCAACTTAAATCCAAAGCAGCCTCCTGTATGCACAACTTAAACACCTTTTCATTAAATAATTACACATAAGTTGTCTTTGGAATAATACTTTTTTGACTACTTAAGTCATAACCATTTAATAATTTAATTATCCACCTAAGTTGCGGAAACCATCAAAATAAATCAAACACGAACTTCTGATCATATCATAGTGCTTTTGAGGACTTAGGAAGATGAACTAAATCAACTTGGTGTCATTCTAAAAATAGCCGGCTTCTCCAAGAAGTGTGGAGAGATCACGAAAGGATGAAATTTGATTTTGAAAGAAGCATGGAACTCACTGCAACCTCCTAAACTCACTGCCATGAATAAAACCATTGCTTGATCATTCATGTGTTCTCCAAGAAAGTTGGAGTTCTCCCTTGCTCAACCAATTAGCCTATGGGAAAACTCAAAAAATAGGCTAACTGCTCACAAATTGATTAAGCTTGAGAAGGGGACATTACAAATGGGGTACATAAGGGGTCCAAAAAAGTAACGAATGCCTCTCTTGAAGCATTTTGCAGCCACTACGTGTGTCGTTGCATTGTCAGTGACACCGACAACTTTTACCACATTCTCTATGCCCACCTCTAAGGCAATTTCCTCCAACATCAAGTTCAAAGTTTTTGCATTCTCTATTTTGTTAGAGGCATCAATTGACTTCAAGAAAACCAACTCAAATTTGAAGCCACCAAAAAATTGATGAGGGTGCCAGTTTCTTCCATCCGTCCACCTGTCTAAAGAATAGTGTATCCGAACTTTTGCTACTACTTCTTTTGATCTTCTAGAATTGTCTTTGCATCTGCAACAGAATCCTAGAGCAACCTCCCACTTGACTCTTTGGAGAGGGCACCTTATACTTTCTCCCTACAACTATCAATATTGTCACCAAATGCTCCCAATATAGGTTCTTCGCTACATTTTAAAAAATACAACGATTTGAACACAAAAAAAAAAATCATGTAAATGCATTTCAAATGTAATAAGGTAATTGAATAGCAATAGTATTAATTAATTTAACAAAAATAACACTTTTTTATCGTAAAGCTTAAACCCTATGTTCAGAAAACAAAAAAAAAATTATAAAAAATATTATTAAAAAAAAAAACCAACAATTTCATTAACAAAAACTTGCATAAATCAGCAATAAAATTTGCATCAATTTATTTCAATGCATTTAAAACTATAAAATTTAAATGTTATAAAGAATTGATATGCTTGGAAAAAAGGAAAATAAATAAATAACCTCGAAACCCAAAATTCCTCAAATTTGCTTTTCAACTATGCTACAAACTCACTCCAATTCACTCAAAAATGCTCAAATGCTGGTATGATTTTTCCCCTTGGATGTTTAGGGCTTAAAAAGGCCAAAAACCATGGGTTTTAAGACCCAAACCATGTATTTTCTGCATTTGACAATGCTTATTTGTGCAGCACAAGTTCTCCACCTGGACTTGCCAAGTACTTGCATGAGTCAAAGTGGAAAATAAGCCAAAAACTCATCTGTGCCAACTCGCAAGTTAAAGTCAAAAATCTCAGGGATGAAAAAAACTCACAAGTACTCAACGAGTAGTTAATCTATAGTTGAAGTACTTGGACACCCACTTGCACCTATTAGCATGCTTTGGATTTCAACAATTATGAAAAGAAATTTTCAACACTTAACATTGCTGTTCTTTCACATTGGGAATCTCTTTGAGAGAGGAATTGGCCTATGTATGGGTTTAGCCACTAAGTAAAGAGAAACCAGTTGGGATCAAGAAGGTAAGAGTATGTAGTCTTTATGCGATATAATCTTTGTTTTGCATCTTACAAGAAAGAAGTGTACACGAGGGGCAAAACAAAATTTAGGATGTGGATACTATCTATCCCAAATTGAGCATTTTCTGGTTTGCACCTGATCTAGAGGATTGTGAATGTCCTCTTCAATCACCTTCTATTCGAGATATTGGTGTTGGGTTTTCTAATCCCATTGCCAATTTTGACAATTTTAAAGTCTAAGAGCCATCTTTAGGATGTATCCCACACAGTTCCTTTTGGCATGACATGCAAAACCTCACCTGTATAGGTTACATTTTGAGAATAAGGATTGTATTTTGATAGGATTCAAAAAAAGCTACTTTGAGCACATTTTTCATTTTCTTTCCTTTTTTGTCTAAAATTATAGAAATTTATAGATTCCAAGTTACTGATTTTAAGTATTGCTTCCATGTTTCTGTTTTCAAGTTCCATGGAACTGAACTGTAAGCAGAATGGTAAGAAACATTATCCTTCAAGGAATGTTCTATCAAAATATGTGTGTATATTGAGGAAGGATTAATCATCATAGAAAATATTGTTGGGTTAAGCATTTGTTCAAAAATATGTCCATATATAGCGGAAAGATCAATCATCATAGAAAATAGTGTTGGTTTAAATCTGAAGGTGCCAACCTGGAATCATGAAGAGTATCTTTTATCAAAGAGCATTTAAATAATAATGCAACATATGGCAAGGATATGGTCATGAAAATGAAAATCAAAAGAGATTTAAGTTGCAGTTTCAGAAAAGATCACGAAGGTGTCAACAAATCAAAAGAAATTTGAGACACAACATATAATTGTCAAGAAATAAACAAAATGTGGATAAATTATCAGATTGATATAGAGAAGGCCACATGATTTGCAATGGAAAAGCTATTTAAGGATATGTCAAATTCAAGTGTCAATAATATTATCATTAAGGGAGTGTTAAAAGTGATTATAATATTCCCTAAGTATCCCCTTGTTATGCTATAGACCTAACAAAATTGTGTATGATCAATAGTCACACAATTTTGCAAGTTGTGGGTTCGGTTTTCTTGTTTGAGATGGCCACATGTCCGTGAGCCATAAGAGTTTCTTTCTATACAGATATAAACACAATTGCACCTCAAAATAGCATACAATAACTGGTTCAATTTTTTTTATTTACTTTTTTTGGGGGAGGAATATTTTGCATCTCTATTTCTGCAATGTAAATGCTTTGAATTTAACATGCCCACAAGGTACAAGCCTCATAAAGGGAGCCAAGGTGATTGGAAAGTGGAAAAGGGAAAGGACTACAAAGCATGCTTGTATTACTCCCTTCTTAAATTCTTAGTAGCATTAGCTTCTACAGACTAACAAATGATAAGAAAAATGTAGGTTATTGTAAACCTTTCTACCAGCTGGTTGTTGCAATGCATGTGTGATATCTGCTACCTGCATCGCCAGTATCCCATGAATTAGATCTAGGAGGCAATTTGACCATTAATATTTTCAAAGAAATCAATAAAATTTTAAATAGAGTAACATAATCTATTTTACTCACAAAAACCTCAATATACTAAGCATATCAGACTGCAAATCTTAAAAATATCAAAAAGCAAAATGTAATATAATGATATTATTTGCACGCTAGTTAAAATAATTAAATTAACATCCACAGGGAAAACCATTAAAAGCTAATTATCAACTACATGTTAGTCTATGACCATATTTGTTTCTAGAACCCACAAGAATTAATATAGTCAATTTATAAAACTATCGATTAAAGAGGAAAATCAGTGATGAGCATTTTTCAAATGAAAAATAGAAAGCAAAACGTATCCTAAAATGAGGAAAAGCTATTAACAGGTGGTCACAACAATTAAACTACCAAGAGGTGCAATCATTCTATGAAGAATAGAAGGTCAGTTTACAAGCTTGGGTCACTAAACCTGTGCCTATGGTGCATCTTCTTCATGTACAAAAAGACTTAAAGTCTTTCATGCTAGTCATCTTAAAATATGGCTATTTTCCGATTTCTCAGATCAATATGTTGAACTCAGAAAAGCTTTCAGAAATAAGGACATCATCAAGCAAAGCTTCATTTATAAGCAGAAAATGCCAATGTGGGGATCTATTGAGGAATAAAATAATGAGATTTTGGATATTGGAAAACAATGTCCAACAACAATGATCAATGTGTATAAACACAATGAACAATACTCATTGAAACAAAATGAACTATATACACATTGCATCACCTATGGAACATAACATAGAGAAATAGAGTCTTTTCCATTAATATAAGAATGATGTATATTCTCCAAGAATCGGGACTGATGACTCACATAAGGATATAGTGATGGGGAACTAAGTGGAGATCTCCATTTTACCGTAGACAATCCATACATATACTAGTCAAGAGAGTAGGTATGACAATCATCAGTAGTCATTGTTGACACCATAAACTCTCCTTGCTTAGGATCATTACTTTAGTCCTTCAATTATTATGTACAATGATTATAATTTCAAACTAAACGTATCCCCCCTTTTAAGAGTGGTCTTCATCGTTGATCACTATCAAGGGTAGGAATTCGGGGATAAAATAATTTTTATCTCAATCTCAAGTGGAGATGTCCCAAGCAGATTGCAATATCCCACCCCCTTATGGTTTTCTGTGGTTTAGTTGAACCTTGTACATTTTGGTGTCTTTTGCATTTGACATAACACATGCATGTACATATATTTTCGATAATAACAGGAAATAACAATACCCAGTTGCTTGACGTCAATGGACATGCATTATATTTCATAAATGAGCAATACCCATGAAAAATATATGCTAGTACGTCAAGATGCTAACATGCCCATTCACTGTCCAAGAAGTACAAGGTTGGAAATGACTGTAACAGCAGTTTTGAAGTGTCCAAACTCTTCCAAAACCATTCAAACTCAATCTATTACATCAAATAACAATGTACAGCAAACAATATGGATGGACACCTCAAATGAAGAGGCTGCAGTGACACAAACCCACTCACCAAGGCTAGAATGCTGACCCACGACCTCTATGACAGTGTTATACGGCCTGGTGATGAGGGCCACACAAACTATCAAAAATGCTTTCCTAAAGCTGTTGTAATCTCTGTATTGTATCTGCAAGGAACCCACGCTCAGCTGAAAGGAAGATCTTAGACCAAACGCCCACCAAAACACCAAATAACTCCCTCAATGAGGTACGGCCTGTCCTGGAGATGTACGACATGTATAGGAGGATGATAACACAACAAAACACCTTCAAAATCACAACTAGAGCCTACAATGTGATGAACTGATATTTTCCAATTAAAGATTGGAAAGAATAACATTAATAATTCATCCTACTTTCCCACACTCGGACAAAATTAAGGCCAAGAGGAAAAGACAAAATAAGAATAATACCAAAAAATGATTAATCAAACAAATCATGCGTTTTCATGAGAGACCAATCCATATTTGTTAAGTGATAATCTTGTATAGAGAAGCATCAATCCTCCCTAAGAGACACATCCGCTGCCAATAGACACAGACCGCAAGATATTTAAGCCTATTAGAATCATTTGCAAAGGCATCGAAGTTCGAACCATCATACATTCTCCTTTCAGGCATCGAACAAGTTACAATCTCATCTCTGCAAGGATCGAAAGATATGATCTAGAATCCCTGGACGACGATTGCAATAAGAAAATAGTCTTGAGTTGGAAGACTAACGACAACATACATCGACATCATTTGTAGAGGAAGCCACTCAGAATTCACAACTAAGCTTGAGTTCATAAAGTCCAACATCATAACATTGAATCTCCTCAATCTGCGACTCTTCAAATTAGAGGCATCTGTCATCAAGGAACCAATCACAGATATGACTATCACAGAATGTGAAGTTTAAAAGAATATATTAATGCTGAAAGACATCGCTCAGACAGTTGTATAGATCGTAGATTCCGGGTTTAATACATAGCAGCATGCCAAACACCATTCACAACTTCCTTATACCAGTAAAGTTTATAAATCTGAGGCGTCATTTTTATCAGCGTCACCTTGCATAGCATAGATTCTAAGAGAAATTGTGGAATCATTATTTCAAAGCGTAACCATCCATTGTAGCCATTAAAGGCGTCACTTTTCAAAGCAGCGAATTCACTCTATGTCAGAGGAAAAGAATTTGAAATCACATATTGGGAATTGAATGAATTCGAGGATCTCAAGTGGCGTCAACTTTAGGAATAACATAGCTTTTATCAATTGGTTTGGCATCAATAGTTGAGGCGTAAGGCATCAAGGAATCATGGCAGCAACTAAATTCACATCCATTGATAAACAGAAGCTTTAAAGAGTATGCAGCATAGTTGAAACATTAGTTGGTACAGAAAGTAAGACAATAAGATCATACAACGCAACAGTAAGTTCGGCGATAAGACAAGGCAACAAACAACAACAAGGTATGTAATTACATTCGATACTTCTTTGTATTTTATGATTCTTAAAGCTTGATTCTATAATATGTGATCATAGATGAATAAATGTATTATAATGAAAGTACTATAACTTATATGCAATCAGTCATATGTTGCACCCATTAACCTCATCTGGGAAAGCATGAGAATGAAATGCCTAAGAGGCCATTCATGGGTATTTAGAGGCCTTTGTCACATGTGATACAAGGTATCCATAGTGCAAAGGATAGCAATCACATAGAGGCCTTTGTCACATGCTGGTACAAGGTACCCATAGTGCAAAGGATAGGTGATACAATGGCCTTGGCTACAATGGTGCAAAAGGCATCACAAGTACCAAGGAGTCTCATAGAGGCCTTGACTCTAAGAGTACCAATAGTACTACTTGAGTCTAAAGATAGGAGACATAGAGCCCCATGGTGGATAGTGGCAAATCTCATCTCATCTCTCATATGATGTTAATGAGTAACACATGGAAAAGAGAAAGCAAGTATGAAATATATCTATTGATAAAGATCATGACTAAATAATAGAGTATGTGAAACGTCATGATAGAGAATATGAAAGACTTATTGATAGTGATCATAAGAGTAACATGTGAAATATAAATGATAGAGAATGTGCATTGAAAGTAATCATAAGATTAGTGATAGTTTAAGATATGAATTGGCATTTGATCATAGAAATGATAAAAGCAATGTTCTTATGTGAATTATATATGTGGCTATAAATGCAAAGTGTAGTAATGTTCTTTTTTTGCAAGTTGAAATTTGTGAACAAGGTTGAAAATTTTTTATTTGTGACAAGGAGGCATTACATACAATGCAATCTTCAAACCTCCTCCATAATTATCATGGCAACAAACTTGAGATATATCATTGAAAACCCTTCCGCGACAAGCTGACTACTTGCAAATGAAGCACAATGTGATCTATGGAATAAGACCACTCCAAAACACCCTAGAGATGTCTCTCAACCCCACAGGTGCTCAAACCAATGAAGGATTTCGTCTTCACAAGTTGCTGGTTCAAACCCTTGGCACAACCAAAGAACAAAGCTCATACAAGAGAAAATATGCAATGGTAATGAGAAAAAGACTTCACTTTTCCTTTTTGTTCTTTCCTTGTCTCCCAACGCCACTTTTTGAGAGATTTTAATATTTTAATATTTCTTTTCTCATGTCTTGGGCACCCACTTCCAAAAGACTTGACTTTATTAATAATAATATTTATTAAGTTCTTAACTTATAACAAAGTCACTTTATTAAAAGATATATTAAGTTATATATTTAATTTAACTTAGATATATCGATTAATAAATAATACCTCGAACGGTCTCTGTAGGCGAGTTCCATAGTACCGCAGAGTTGGCCAATGGAACAAAGACTAATTTCAAACTGATGCACCCACTAGCTCTAAGTCCCGTGAGCCCCTGCTAAAAATAGCAAGTTTGGCCAAATGGCCCAAACTCACTCTAGAAAGTGCCAGATAATACATCCCACCAAAAGAAGTCCAACTCATCACTCCATGTAAGATGACTGAGCCTCGATGAACCATTTCTCCATGGGCCCCCTAACCACCCCTTGCTAGTCTACGAGAACCCGTGTAGTATACTAACCCATGTGTTGTGCTAGCCTAGGAAGGGGACATTACAGTCTGCCCTCCCAAAAATTGCTTGCCCACAAGCAATTTCAATTCTGGATGCTGTAAGATCTGCTCATTCTCCCATGTTGCATCCTTACCGGTAAGTTTTTCCAATTCACTAAGTACTCCCTAATAACCCTCTTCCGCAATGTGCGCTCTCTAGTGTCAATAATAGCCTCGGGAATAAGAATCAATTTGCCCTTCTCATCCAAAGGGGGTAACTCAGTGGAAGGCATCACATTGTGTCCCAATGCCTTCTTGAGGCGAGACACGTGGAAAACATTATGCACTTTGCTTCCTGCCGGTAACTCTAACTCATAAGCCACTTCTCCTATTCTCCTGGAAACCCTGAAAGGTCCATAATATTGTGGCTTAAGTTTCTATGTGCCACTCTTTTTGAGAGTAGATTGTCTGTAACGCTGGAACATTAAGTAAACCATGTCACCCACCTCAAAAGAACGCTCAACCTTGTGCTAATCTACATATTGTTTTGTTGATTCTGCGCCTTCTGGATGTTCTCCTTCAAGGACTTCATAATGTCTTGGCTTTCCTATAGTAACTCTTTGGCCTTAGGCACTCTACTATCCCCGAATAACATATCCAAGAAGTTGGGAGCCTCGTACCCATAGAGAGCCATAAAAGGTGACATTTGGATGGACATGTGGTAAGTAGTGTTATAGCAGTACTCCCCCAAATGCAACCACTTAATCCATGCCTTTTGCTGCCCTACAATGTAATTGCAGAGGTATCCTTCCACCCATTTGTTGACAATTTATGTCTGCCCATTTGTCTTTGGGGGATAGCTAGTGCTGGGAGTGAGTTCAGTCCCACTCAATCTAAAGAGCTCCTGCCAAAAGTGACTCATGAACTTACTATCTCTATCACTGACTATGCTCCTTGGTAGCCCATGTAATTTGAATACCTCTCTAAAAAACAAATCTACAATCTGTGCTGGTGAAAATGTGGCTGAAATCGCAAAGAAATGGGCAAATTTTGTTAACCTATCAACCACAACATAGATACAGTCCCTGCCTTGGGCCTTGGGCAAGCTCGTGATGAAGTCCATAGAAATACATTCTCATTTTTGGTTAGGAATGGGTAGGGGCTGCAATAGACCAGCTGGGAAGGAATGCTCCTGTTTATTCTGTTGGCAAGTGGGGCGCTCTCTAACATATTGCAACTCTTCTATTTTGAGCCCCTTCCATGTAAACCGTTCCCGGATTTGTCTGTATGTTTTGAAGTATCCCGGGTGGCCAGCTATAGGAACATCATGGAAGGCCCTCATAACCTTCTTCATCAACGATCCTGGTACCAACAGGTTCCTCCCTTTGTAAATGATTAGATCATTTACAACTGTATACCTACTATCCTGGATAGTGCCGTCAATTATACTTGTGGCCCACTTGTCCTTTGCATATTCTACTGATATCCACTCTCCAATCAGCAATGATCTCTCCTAAGCAACACAAATGTGGTCTCCGAGATAGGGCATCAGCTACAACATTTTTTTTTCCTTTGACATAAACTATGTCAAAGTCGTAGGCTTGCAACTTGCTAACCCACTTCTGCTGCCTGTCATTGAGGTCACGTTGATTAAGGAAATGTCTAAGGCTATTGTGATCTGTTTTCACTACAAATTTGCTGCCCACTAGATACTGTCTGAATTTAGCCAAAGCATGCATTATGGCTAACATTTCCTTATTGTAGATACTATAACCCCTCTCTGCACCCCTAAGTTTCCTACCCTCGAAAGCAATCGGGTGCTTATCCTGCAATAACACTGCTCCTATGCCTTCCCTTGAGGCATCACACTCAAGCTCGAATGGCTTGGTGAAGTTTGGTATGGCCAGAACCGGGCAAGAATTCATAATTTGCTTAAACCTGTCAAAACACTGTTGTGTCCTGTCGATCCAAACAAATGCCCCCTTCTTCGTCAAATTTGTCAACGGTGCGGCACTCTGCGAAAACCCCTTAACGAATCGACGATAGAACCCACATAAACCAAAGAATCCCTTGAGCTGTGAGAGATTCGTGGGTGGTGGCCATTCAACAATGGCTCGGATCTTCTCTGGATCTACTCTAATCCCCTCAGCACTAATGATGTGACCCAGATAAAGAAGCTCAGTCATGCCAAATTCACATTTTGACTCTTTGGCATATAGTGACTCACTCTCTAAGATACTCAATACCTCCTCAATGTGTTGGAGGTGCTCCTCAAAAGTCCTGCTAAAAATCAAGATATCATCGAAAAATATGAGGACAAACTTCCTCAACTGCTCCCTGAAGACCCTGTTCATACAAGACTGGAAAGTAGCTGGAGCATTGGTTAGACCGAAAGGCATAACCAAGAACTCGAAATGCCCATAGTGGCAACGGAAGGTTGTCTTCTCCACATCCTCCTCTCTAACCCGAATCTGATGGTAGCCAGATCTCAAGTCGATCTTGGAGAAGTAGCATGCCCTATGCAGCTCATCAATGAGCTCATCTATCCACGGAATGGAGTATCTGTTCTTAATCGTTTTCTTATTGAGAGCTCTGTAATCCATACACATCCTCAGTGTGCCATCTTTTTTCTTGACCAAAACTACTGCAGAGGCAAAAGGGCTCTTACTAGGTCTAATATGCCCCATCTCGAGAAGCTCCTTGATTGTCTTCTCTATCTCATCCTTCAGTCTCTTCAGATGTTGGTAGGGAGTAATGATAACTGGCTTGGCTCCCTCCTCCAACTCAATTACATGCTCTATGCCCCTATTAGGAGGCCTCCCTAGTGTTATACTGCTGAATACCTTGGTGTACTTGGTTATCAGCTTCTGAATGTTGGGATGATAACTCTGTTTCGACTGCTTTGTAGTTGTAGGCATAATAACACATTTGGCTGCCCACTCCACCTAATCATGACTGAGCAACCTCTCCATCCTCTTGAGAGATACTACTCTAAGTCCACCATCTGGAATTCCCCTGAGCAGATGTTTTTTCCCATCTACCTCAAATTTCATCTCCATGGTTCGTAAATTGAGGTAGAACACTCCAATTGCATGAAGCCACTTCATGCCAAGAACTACATCCATATCTCCCATGCTGAGCACATAATATTCAGCATGGAACTCGTAGTCACTTAACTTGATAGTTAAGTTCGGGATTCGCCTTTTGCAAGTAATGATAAATCCATTTGCTACTCTAACCTTGAATCCCTTGAATTTCTCCGTCTTTAGTTCTCTCCTTGCCACAAGACCCTCATCTATGAAATTATGAGTAGCCCCTGTGTCGAGAAGCATGGTCACTCTCTGTCCCTCCAAGACTCCCTGAATCCCGAAAGAACCCTCTTTCTGAATAGCAGAAAGGTGGGTTGTACGTATATCATCATCCTGCTCACCCTGTAACTCTTCTGCTGCACTCTCCACATCACTATCCTTCAAGTCAGTGTGCTGGTCTGATTTTTCTGATGTGGTTTCCTCAGCTGAATAGTATTCAATCTGTTTCACTTGCCCCTTCATAGGGCACTTATGGTTGGGGTCCCATGGACCCTTGCATTTGAAGCACAGTTTTTTCCTCCTATACTCATTTAGTGCATCATCATCAAGTCTAGGGGCCGGTTCCCTTTGCTGGTTTGTGTCTCAATGATTATAATTTTTATCCTTCTTGGGAGGGAAAGATTTGGAGACAAATTTATTTTTTGGAACAGCAAACTCCATACTCCGTGCTTTCTTAATAGTCTCCTAAAGTGTAGGTGGATCGAAAGCCTTAACCCACCCTCTAAGTGGCTCCATTAGTCCTTCACTGAATAGGACTACAAGTCTCCTCTCCGAGATACTAGGAACCATGACCGAGAGTCTCTGAAACTCTATGATTTAGGACTCAAGTGACCTATACTATTTCAGCTGTGCAAGTTCCCTGAATTGCAACTCTGGATCCTTATTGTCAAACCTCTCTATAAGTCTATTTGTAAACCCATCATATGTGGTGATCAAATTATGGCCCAAAGTGACCAACCAGTAGTACCACCACTCATGTGTTGCTCTGTCTAGATTTATGGTAGCAAAGTTCAATGCCTCATCCTCTGGCATTGGCTTAAGAGTCAAATAGTTGTCTAACTTCTGGACCCATGCTCTAGCTGTCATTTTGCCACTACCATCAAAATGCTCCAAAGAGACCTCACTCAAGGCATGCTGATAATGCATGTTAGTACGTTGTGCCCTGTGATCTGTCCTACCACCCATACCTGGTCTCTGCCTTTTCTGGTTCATAAACTGCTCCAAAGACATCTCCCTAATCTCAGGTGGAAGAGTCATGTACTTTGCATGGTGTAATCTAACCTCCTCTGCCATTGGAATCTGCGCCTCCTGCTCCTAAATAACTGGTGCCTCCTCTCTACGTGGAAAGTTAGGCTGAAGTGGCCTAGGAACCGATCTTGTGGTTGTCCTAGTGTTGCGACCACTACCCTGACCAACATGCCGGTGATTGTTAGCATTGGAACCGCTTGTCTCACCCTCACTTGCTGCATGTGGTTGTGGTGTTGGATTACCCTGATTCATTTTTGCTAACAGTTGGGACATCATATCCAACATAATATTGAATTTCCTCTCTGTTTTGGAGTTTGGGCTCTCCGCTTGATCTGTTCTTTTGTTTCTATCCGCCATATGTCCTGTAATGCTGTCACTATCACTGGATGAATTCCGGTGCATACCCAAGATACCTGATACGGTTTCTGCCTCTGGAACCTGTGGTGGCTGCCACTGATGGGTATCTTTGGTGTAGACCTATTTCCACTCACTCATGAACAAAGTTCAACACAGGCTGGCAAGATACACCAGCTCTGATACCACTGTAATATCCCACCCCCTTATGGTTTCTGTGGTTTAGTTGAACCTGGTGCATTTTGGTGTTTTTTGCATTTGACATAACACATGCATATACATATATTTTCGATAATAACAGGAAATAACAATACCCAGTTGCTTGAAGTCAATAGAAATGCATTATATTTTATAAATGAACAATACCCATGAAAAATATATGCTAGTACATCAAGATGCTAACATACACATTTCACTGCCCAAGAAGTACAAGGCTGGAAATGACTGTAACAGCAATTTTGAAGTGTCCAAACTCTTCCAAAACTGTTCAAACTCAATCTATTACATCAAATAACAATGTACAGCAGACAATATGGATGGACACCTCAAATGAAGAGGCTGCAGTGACACAAACCCACTCACCAAGGCTGGAATGCTGACCCACGACCTCTATGACAGTGTTGTATGGCCTGGTGATGAGGACAACCACACAAACTATCAAAAATGCTTCCCTAAAGCTGTTGTAATCTCTGTATTGTACCTGCAAGGAACCCACACTTAGCTGAAAGGAAGATCTTAGACCAAACGCCCACCAAAACACCAAATAACTCCCTCAATGAGGTACGACCTGTCCTGGGGATGTACGACCTGTATAGGACGATGATAACACAACAAAACACCTTCAAAATCACAACTAGAGCCTGCAATGCACTCTTCAAATCTCCTCCATAATTATCATGGCAACAAACTTGAGATATATCATTGAAAACCCTTCCGCGACAAGCTGACTACTTGCAAATGAAGCACAATGTGATCTCTGGAATAAGACCGCTCCAAAACACCCTAGAGATGTTTCTCAACCCCGCAGGTGCTCAAACCAATGAAGGATTTTGTCTTCACAGGTTGCTGGTTCAACCCTTGGCACAACCAAAGAACAAGGCTCATACAAGAGAAAATATGCAATGGCAATGAGAAAAAGACTTCACATTTCCTTTTTGTTCTTTCCTTGCCTCCCAATGCCACTTTTTTGAGAGATTTTAATATTTTAATATTTCTTTTCTCATGTCTTGGGCGCCCACTTCCAAAAGACTTGACTTTATTAATAATAATAATCATTAAGTCCGTAACTTATAATAAAGTCACTTTATTAAAAGATATACTAAGTTATATATTTAATTTAACTTAGATATATCAATTAATAAATAATACCTCGAACGGTCTCTGCAGGCGAGATCTGTAGTACCGTTGAGCTGGCCAATGGAACAAAGACTAATTTCAAACTGATGCATCAACTCGCTCTAAGTCTCGTGAGTCCCTACTAAAAATAGCAAGTTTGGCCAAATGGCCCAAACTCACTCTAGAAAGTGTCAAATAATACATTCCACCAAAAGAAGTCCAACTCATCATTCCATGTAAGCTGACTGAGCCTCAATGAACCATTTCTCCGTGGGCCCCCTAACCACCCCTTGCTAGTCTACGGGAACTCGTGTAGTAGACTAACCTGACGTGTTGTGCTAGCCTAGGAAGGGTACATTACAGAGATGTGCCAAATGGCTAGGTTGCACCCTAAATAGGCACTAACTGCAATTTGAAACGGAGAAAATGGTAATAAAGCTTCTCCCCTATATGAGACCAACTCCATCTTTGCATATGTATGAAGTTTGGTGCTTTTTACGTCAAATTTTACTTGAAGAATTCTTATTCCAACTCAACCTTTAGTTTCTTCTCCGACCCGACTTCCTCATCACAAGCTTTGGACAACTCCAATGCAAACTTTGCAGCTTTACAATAAGTGTGTGCTTGTTCATCCTAAACCTATTTTTCTGGAAAAATCTAGTTTCCCCCTGGTACAGTACTGGATGGAAGCAAGTTCGAGAGTGGGCACAAAGGGCGAACGGGATGCACAGTACACCCCTGCCGCCCTGGGTACCTTGGGGTGTAGGGTACCCAGGGCGACAGGGGTGTACCCTTGCCATGCCTGAGCATTCCCAACGACATCCAAAACCTAGGCAGACTTTTTTCAACAATTTTCGACTTTTTTTCACTTTAAAAAAATAATTTTGAACACTTAAAAACACTAAAACGTGAATACGAAACCTAAAAGTGACAAAAAACATTCATTTCACAACATCAAAGCACAAAAATACCCAATATCATTCCCTTTTGTCATTTGTGAAGCTAGCTGGTTTTTTTGAAAGGTGAAGGATTGCAAAGATGCCAAAGACATTTTATAGGAGCTATGGGAAGGCACTAGCTTGCACAAAGAAGATTTATTGATCAAAGGTGAATATTTTGTGAAATTCATTCATGTTTTTGAAGATTTATTTTCAAGTTTTTTGGAAAAAGAAAAAGAAAAAAGATTTTTTTAAGAACTTTTTGAACTTTTTTTTTAATTTTTTTTTTATTTTTTATTATGTTTAAATGTATTGTAAGGGTTACATTTTCATTTTTTTTATATAACAGCAATCTCTTCAAAATGGCTACTAGTTCAAGTTCAGTAGCCCCAAAGACTTAGACAAATAAACAATTCAAACATCATCAAGCATCACCTCTATGGAAATATGTTGCAATGATTGAACAAATTGCAGGTGAGTTTGGCATTTTAGTCATTGTGGGGTCCAGTATAAGAGCTCGTATAATCAAGTGAAAGCTCACCTTTGTGCTATGACTGGCCTAAGAATTAGAGTTTTTCAAAGGCCAAACAAGAAGGGGTTGCCAAAAGAACAAATTATGTTGTGAATGAGAGCAAAATTAAGATCTCATCCTTCAGCCAAGAAAGGATTAGGGAAGCCACCTACAACATCTCCTTCAATAGTGGTTGCCCCACATCCTTTCTTGAGACACCATCTACACAAGAAGAAGATCCCTCTATTTCTTCCTGCAAAGAGGCCCATTGGATAAGGCATTTCAAAATGAGGTGAGGGACAATGCAAATGAACACATTGCACGTCGCATTTATGCCAATGGTATTCCTTTCAACTTGGTGAGATCACCATATTGGTGGAAAATGGTGACAACAATCAGTCAAACACCCTCTAGTTACACAAGTCTTAGGTATGAGAAGGTGTGCACCACCTTATTGGCAAAATTTTAAAAAAAAATTGTCGAGACATCAATAAAACCAATTAGGGATTCATGGACTAAAACAGAAGTGTCCATCGTTTCTGATGGATGGAAAGATTCTAAAACCGACCTTTAATAAATGTCATTGCAGTGTCCCCTAAAGGGGCAATGTTTCTAAAGGCAGTTGATTGTGAGTGGCAAGTGAAGGATGCAAACTTCATTTCCAAAATCCTCATTGAGTCCATAGAGATGGTGGGTGTTGAGAATGTTGTCCAAGTCATAACGGGCAATGCAAAAAATTGCAGGACAATAGGTGTTTTCGTTGAGGAAAGGTACAAGCACATTTTTGGACACCATGCACCATCCACTCCCTCAACTTGGTCATGCAAAAGATTGGCACTGAGATAGAGTGGGTGAAAAATATATACACCGAGGATGAGGAGATTTAGATGTTCATGACAAACCATCATATGTCACAAGGCATCTTCAGGACTTTCTCCAATTTGAAATTATTGAAGGTAAATTTATGAAATTTCAATATTTATTTTAAATTTAATTTATGACATATTTACTTTTTTAAATTATAATTTGTTATTCAATTATTAACTTATTCTTTTACACTACATTAGAATTGTTGAGACTTGTTTTGCATCGCACAATCATTTTGAGATGACTTGTGAAGGTGCAAGAGGCATTGAGTGGCATGGTCACTAGCAACCAATGGAGTGTGTGGAGGCAGTCAAATTCACAAAGGGCCCAAAAGGTCAAATCATTGATCCTAGATGATGATTGATGGGTTCATGTGGACTATGTCTTGAGTTTCACTAATCCCATCATGAGTATGATCAAGTTCACTACTACAAATCAACCGTGTTTGGGAGAAGTCTATGGTGACATGGACTCCACGATAGAAAAAATATGGGCCATAATAACAAGGAAGGATAATTACCACGAAAAAAAATTCTTGAGGGTGAAAAAAATTATTGTTGACCGCTGGAACGAGATGACCACACCCTTGCATCTCCTTGCATATGCATGATCTCCCAAATATTACAGCATGGAAATACTTTTTTTGCGTAGGAGAATGGCACCATATAGAGCCAATGAAGTTGTTGATGGGTACAAAAAAGCATTCTTAAGACTCTTCTTAGATCCAAAAGTGGTGGATAAGGTTAGGAATGAATTTGGTAGGTTCATCATGAGACAAGATGATAGTATTTGTGTTTTTTGCATAGTTCCACGGAGTTTCAGGGACGGGGACGGGGGGACGGCAGGGGACGCATTTCGGGTTCGGGGACGGGGGGGCCTAAATTTGGGGACTGCGGGGGACGGCGGGGGGGACGGCGGCGGGGGGGCGGCGCGCTGAAATACATATAATACTTGAAAAATTAGTTATAAAACGATGTATAATTGTAGAAGCCTAAGGAATAAGTAAAGTTTAGAGTTTAAACACATTGCCATGATTTCATTGAACTAATGAACATTGAAACAATGTGAATGTACTTAAATTTAATAGACATTGGAATGAGAACTAGATGTTTCATAATTTGAATTTCATAATCATTGTTCATAATTACAATCAAGTTTCAACAATGTTCAAAATATTGAAATAGTAAATACTAAATACTAAATAGTAATGCCAAAATGGTTAATGGCTTGGTGCCACCAATGATCTAATCATCCCCAAGCTCCATGTCGATCTCGTCATCACTGGAACTGCTGGACCCCAAATGCTCAAGCTCATCTAAACCAATACCAACCAGCCCTGTCTGTGTAGCATCCTCATCTATCTGTGATGGCTCTTCTGGCTCTACATCCCATCTGGCTGCTGGACTCTCCCTATATGTAGTTGTGGTGCGGTCAATGAGACGCAAGGAACTATGTACAGCCACAAGCTTCTCTGCCCTCCTAGAAGTAAGCCTGTTCCTCTTAACAGAGTGGATGAAGCTATAAGTAGACCAGTTCCTCTCAGCAGCAGAAGAACTAGAAACCTGGGACAGCAAACGAATGGCTAGAGTAGTAATCAAAGATCTAGGCCCATGCATAGTCCACCACAACTTGGGGTCCTCCTGTGACATAGTCTCCAAATCTATCTGGGCTGCCTCTGAATATCCCCAAAGAATGGCAAATTTTGACCACTCAGTACGAAGCAAGCTGGCCTCTGTAGAATCATACATTTTGTCAATGGCCTTCATGAACCCTTCCTTCACCTCAGCATCCTGTATAGGTGTGATTCTACCGGGCCTAGGTATGTACCACTTTGGGTTCAATGCATAGGCAGCCATGTGTAAGGGAGTGTTGAGCTTCTCCCATCTACGTTGAATGATTGGATGAATATGCTTGGTGTAGAATTGCATTGTGGGGTCCTTCTCTCGCACAATAGTCTTCATTTGATCAAGCATGGAATCAATGCACTCATATACCTCTCCAAGGGAAGGTGCATTAGAATCCCCAAATCTAATAACTGTGAAGACTGGCTGAATGATGGAGACAATATATTTGGCATCAGCCCAAAAGACATCATTCGTCACCACCTCCTTAACCCTCAATCCCTTCTGTGTCTTTGACTCAGGCCATCGGTTCCATTCTGCTGTCATTACCATTAGTTGCAATGGCTCTTGCAACTCAAGCATCCTCTCCAAGAGAATAAAATATGATGCATACCGAGTCTCTATAGGCTTCAGGAATTCCTTCTTGGAGAAGGACCTGAAAAGTGCATGTGAAGTATGGTGATTGCAGATAAACATCTGCACATCTCTAGCATCACTAACAATTAATTTGATCCAACTGATTTTACCCATGTCCTTAAGTGCATTATTCATAGCATGCACACAACAAGGAGTCCACCAAATATGTCTATAGGCTGCCTCAATCAACTTCCCTGCAGCTCTGCACACATGGGCCGCATCTGTCACTACCTGCACCACATTTTGTGGCCCAACCTCCTCTATAGCATCCTTGAGGATCTGGAACTGATAATGGGCATCCTTGCTATGCCCAGAACAATCAATAGCCCTAAGGAAATAAGGGCCCGCTATAGATGTAACGATGATGTTGATGAGTGGACGGTGCCTAATGTCCGTCCACCCATCCATGACTATGCTGCATCCACTTGTGATCCAGGTTCTCTTCATCTTCTCCATCAAAATATTAATCTTGGAATAGTGTTGATCCAAGATTGTTGTCCTCAATTTAGTCTCCCCTGGTGGCACATATGATTGTCCTGCCCTTATTATCTTTGACACAGCTTCCTTATAATAAGGAGAGCGAGCCACATGGAATGGAATGCCATTAGCAAAGAAGAATTTGCCAATGGCATCATCTGCCTCATCCTTTGCTTGCACATTGAATAAATCTGCCAATGGTTGTGAAGATGCCATCTTACGTTTCCCCTTAGGCTGTGTTGCACTTGAACTGGATGGATTTGGTGGCCTTTGAGTCTGCAAAGTAGCACTAGAAATTTGATCACCCCTACTCCTTTGTGGCAACATAACAGAAGGTGGTGCTTCATCCTCTTTACAACCCCATAATTTTAACATTTCAGCCCTGAACTTCAAGTTACCATCCACAACTTTGCATACATCTACACCTTTGCCTCGGACAAGAAGGTGAGCATTAGTTCTTGTAATGCTTCCAAACCATGTAAGCTTACATATGTTGCACTTCCATTTTCTAGTGCCCCCCCCCTTTGCTGTAGGGTTTGCTTCTATCTTAGATGCAAATTGTTTTAAAGGTGATTTTGGATCAAAGGGGCCCTTGGCCCATTTTTGAAGGAATTGTGAAGGGCACTTATCACAAGCTTTACTCCCAATGGAACTTGTGTCAGTTTGAGTATTTGAGGCATGTTCACCCTCCCCTTCTAAATAAAAATCAGGATCTCGATCATCAGATTGAGATGAGTCATTTTCACTGTGAACTTCAACCTCTCTATCCTCATTGTCACTTATGTTGTGTGACTATGAACTCATTATGATGATGATGCTGCAGCCTGCAAAAGAAAATCAAAATTGAAAAAAGTTAAAACAATGTACAACTTCATTGTTAAGAAAAAATTTTAAAAAATGAAAATCAGAAAAATTCAAAAATCAAAATGTGGTCTCATGGACTGCAATGATTCCAGGATATGCACAAAATGATTGCAGGATTTGTTAAAGCAAATGCAATTGGCTGGTGTAAAGCCAAATTCCACAACCTTTGCCAACCCAACATCCTCCCTGCCTGTGTCAAAATGGGAGCTTTGGAATAGGATATGGAGTTGGACATCCATCTAAAACATAAAGGATAGAGGAATTTTCAATTTGTGACTTGTCAGATGTTGTAGTTGCAACTGCCCTGTTAGACGTGTATGCAAAGTGGAAGCATAGACAAGGCACGTGAACTGTTTGACAGAATGCCTCAAAGAAATGTGGAAGCATAGACAAGGCATGTGAACTGTTTGAGTCTTTGACAGAATGCCTCAAAGAAATGTGGTCTCTGCAGTCTTCATAGACAAGGCACATGAACTGTTTGACAGAATGCCTCAAAGAAATGTGAAACAGTGGAAACATAGACTGTGATAGAGAAGGCACGTGAACTGTTTGACAGAATGAGGCATTCTGTCAAACAGTTCACATGCCTTGTCTATGCTTTCAGTGTTCAGACCTTGACAGAATGAGGCATTCTGTCAAACAGTTCACGTGCCTTGTCTATGCTTCCAGCCTTCCACATTTCTTTGAGGCATTCTGTCAAACAGTTCATGTGCCTTGTCTATGCAGAGACCACATTTCTTTGAGGCATTCTGTCAAACAATTCACGTGCCTTGTCTATGCTTCGGAGCTTCCACATTTCTTTGAGGCATTCTGTCAAACAGTTCACGTGCCTTGTCTATGCAGAGACCACATTTCTTTGAGGCATTCTGTCAAACAATTCACGTGCCTTGTCTGTGCTTGCTGCTTCCACTTTGAGTTTGCAATGTGCATACATGTCTACAGTCTAACAGTGCAGTTGCACTTGCAACCACAACATCTGACAAAATTCCTCTATCCTTTATCAAAAAAATTTAAAAATAAAAACCAAAGCTCCCATTTTGACGCAGGTAGGCAGACGCAGGCAGTATGCACTGCAACGATTGCAAGATATGCACAAAATGAATTTGTCGAAAAGGCTTTAGAACTAGAAGTTTAGGAAATTAAAAACGTTTTAAAATTTTTGTATGCTGAATGCCTCAAAGAGATGGCATCGCGTGGGATATCCCACATGATGCCATCTCTTTGAGGCATTCTTTTTGAACTTTTTTTATGCTGAAGCCTGAATGCTGAATGCCTCAAAGAGATGGCATCGCGTGGGATATCCCACGCGATGCCATCTCTTTGAGGCATTCTTTTTGAACTTTTTTTATGCTGAATGCTGAATGCCTCAAAGAGATGGCATCGCGTGGATATCCCACGCGATGCCATCTCTTTGAGGCATTCAGCATTCATCCCACGAATCACGACCCAAAATGAAACCCTCGGGCGTCACCTGTGATTCGACAGTGCAACTGCAGGCAGAAAAACTTCAAAGTTCAAACGCAGTTGAAGACTTGTTGAACGCCGGTGAAGTGAATGAACATTGAAAACAATGAAAAGTAAAACCTAACGCGTGAGTTTAATCTTCGATTTTAAACAAAAAAAACAAATTTCATGTATCGAGAGGGGATGCCTGGAAGACTCGGGGACGTCCAGACATCCCCCCAAAGAGAAACGTCTTCTGATTCGGCGGGGGGCGGCGGGGGGGTGGGGGGGGACGTTTCCCTGACGTCCCCCCATCTCGGAAACGTCCCCGTCTCCGAAACGGCACCTTTTTCGGGGGGGACGCGTCCCCGTGGATCAATGATGTAAACCCAAAGGTATAAAAAAGCAAACAGAAGAAAATATACACAATGAAATATAGAAATGTTATTAAAAAACGTACTACGATTGAATGAAAAAGGGGCTATAAAAGGCAAAAAAACCAGAAAAAACAACAAAGGATCTGATGCACTAGAAACGTGCATAAAGAAGGAAAACAATTAAGAAGGGGGATTAAATAACATAAACCTAAAAATAAGATTGGAGAAAAAGTAAAAAAATGAATAAAAACATATGGTCACATATAGCGAAACACATAAAAAAGAATAGAGGAAATGATAAAAGAAGGAAAAAATATAAACAGAGCATATTATATATATGTACACACACATATATATATTTAAATACATATAAGTAAATAAAAAAATATGTTAATATATAATATATATATGTATATATAAGAGTATAAAAATAAATATATATATATATGTGTGTGTGTCAGAATGCAAGAAAGAGAAAAAGAATAAAGGCAAGAAAGTATAACGAACAAAAAAGCAAGAGAAAGGGCTCATAAGACTTGATAGGAAACACATGCAACAAATGAAAAGACCTAAGTAACCAAGACGAAGCTAAAAACTTACTAAAATAAAGAGAAGCTAAAAGAGAACACAACTAAAAAATGAAGAGGATGAAAAAACAAACCTAGAAACAGGCAAACGAACGACTATGAAAGAAAAAGACAAACCTCACAAAGAAAAAAGGGCAAAAAAGTGAGGAACAAAAAATGAGGAAGGGTGAATGTGAACTGGCAGAAAGGTAGAAAAGAAAGAAGGTCGAAGAAAGAAGGGAGACCAGGAGGAGCAAGACACTAGTAGGATGCCAAGGAGAGGAAAGGAAGGGGGGGAAAAACAAAAAGGTGGAGAGGAGAGTGTGAGATCCCTGTCTTATCTAATCTGAATTTTTTCCTCTGCTGGTCTGAAAATTTTTGATTTGTTTTGCTTGCAAAGTACTTAGGTTTTTAAACTTTGGTTTTCAACAATGAGTTTGTAATATCATAAAGATGGAAAGGTTGAAAGCATACATCCAAATTACAAGAAATGAACATGAAATAGTGATATTAGGCAATCAAACAACTATCATAAACATGGATGAACATACCCGACATTGATAGCTTCTCTTCTTTATTGATTTGAAAGCTGATTACAAATGATAAGGGCTGGAAAATACAATCAGTTAAGTCTGATTTTGATTTCAGACCTGTTGTGACCAAATCACACATCGCCCCATTGCAAATGGGGACCCCCCTTTTTTTGAGCTCAGATGCTTTGCATTAGGTTTTTGATGATGTCTTAGAACTATTGCATGATGAAGTTAGTAGTGTTTGAGTCTTAGAGCCCCTTGATGACCTGATCCTGATGTTTGAGATCTTGAAATTGACTAAGTCTGGTATCCTGATCCTGAAGATCCTGAAAATTGGCTAAGTCTGAAATCTGGTGGATCCTCAAAAATCTAGAATCTGCATGTTAAATCCAGTGGATCTGAGACCTATCTCAAACATCCTAAAAGGTATATTGAAATATATTTAAAGTATAAGAAATTCAATCTCTAAACTTATACTTAAATATATTTTTCAATATACCTTACCTCGGGCACTGTCAGTTCTGGGCGCGAAATTGCTCCAAGGTCACCTCAAAACTCCGCCTAGAATTTAGGGCGCCTTTCATCATCTATACAACCTCAAGATTGCGCCTTGGGCAAGGAGAGCTTAAAACCAAAGCGCCTTGATTGAAATTGATGTTCGGAAGCTTGAAACACTGCAAATTTGACAAGGAAGAGGTATTTAGGTCTAGGCGCCCATTGCATGTTCAGATGATCATAAGAATTGCGCCTTAGGTTGAAGGTCATGAGTTTAGGCGCTATTTAGTGTTGCTTTTGCCATTTAGGCGCCTTGGTAATAGTGTGGATGAACAAACTCCAAGTTGCGCCTAAGGATGATCCAGTCTCCCAAGGGTGTAAACAACTCCAAATGAGCAAATTTAGTCTAGGCGCCTTCATGCATTGAATTACCTCATTTTGGCGCCTTAGCATGAAGAGATGTTCAAACTAACCCAAAGTTGCGCCTTAGCATGAAAGAGCATGATATGTTTAAACTAACTCCTATCATGATGTTTGAGATCCTAAAAATGACTAAGTCTGATAGCCTGATATCCTGAAACGCTGAAAAATTGACTAAGTCTGAAATCTGGTGGATCCTCCAATTTCTATAATCTGCATGTTAAATCCAGTGGATCTGAGACCTATCTCAAACATCCTGAAAGGTATATTGAAAAATATTTAAAGTATAAGAAATTCAACTTATACTTAAATATATTTTTCAATATACCTTACCTTGGCGACTTACATTTCTAGGCGCGAATTTGCTCTAGTACTTAGGCGCAATTTCCCCACTTGCAGAGACCCCAAAAGTGCGCCTAGAGGACAATCAACCTTCAATCTCTCCAAGATGGGCGCCTTGATTCAAATGGACATAAAAGACCTTAAATATCCAAGAATTTGACTAAGGAGTAATCTAGGAACTTAGGCGCCCTTTTCATGCTCAAATGACCATCAGATTGCGCTTTAGGTTGAAGTTGTATGGTTTTGGTGCCTTGAAGCCTAAGTGAATCATTTTGGGCGCCTTGGTAAAGCAACTTGAGATCATAATCAGATATTAGCAAGTATGATGAAACTAGGAGCTCTTCTTTACTGAGTGAATCATTCTAGGCGCCTTGATGAGAGGTAAGGTTTAAACTATGATTGATAGCGCCTTGAAGTCATGTATTTTGGCGCCTTTAAGAAAGGAAGTTATTTGACTTCCAAAGTTGATCCAATATGATAAATTAAGCCCTCTAAAGATAGGCGCCCAAGTAATCTTGTTGTGGCACCTAGAGGAAGATTACATTAATACAATCACCAATTTGCGCCTTGATGTGAGATGAAGGCTATACACCCAAGTGAGCGCCTAGAAAAGAATACACTCCACATCAGTCATATGTGAGCGCCTTAGCATGAGGAGGTCTAAATGTTGTCTTGATCCAAAATTGAAGAGAATCAACTATCTTCCTTTAGGCGCCTTTTCCAACTAGCACACTCCAAATCAATCATGAATGAGCGCCTAGATTAAGATTGAATCCAAGGACATTCAAGTTTGAACGCTTAGCAAATGAAGTGTTGGAAATTTTGAGAAGTGGCGCCTTGTGAAGAAACCTCTTGTTTTGGCGCCTTGGTGGAAAGCAATGCAAGTTTGTCTCTCTGAAATCACCTAGTATTGGCGCCCTAGGTAACTAGAAATCAACGCCTTGAGGTGGAGGATCCAAATTAGCGCCTTATATCAAAGTTCCTAGAATGGATTGGTGATGAAGATGATCTTTGGCGCCTAGATTTAAGAGGAGAAAAATACCATTCAATGAGCGCCTTGGGAGAGGAGATCAATCAAACTTAGGCGCATTCTCTTTACTCTATAAACCCCAATTTGCGCCTTAAGAAAGATGTATCAATTTCCATTGTTGAATTGGCGCCTTGAAGGGGAGAGTTGTTCTGAGACATGTTTAATCATTTGGAATAAAAAAAAAAATAGTCAATTTAAGGCCATTTTATCCTAGGCGCCCTTTTACTTCCATGTTGACCTGAGTTAGCGCCTTAGGAAGAATCACATCAATTCACATTTGTAGTAGATACCTTGATAAGAAAAGTCATTTTAAACATTACCATTGTTTGAAATCATTTTGAGTTATGATTGTGGGACTAATTTGTCTTAGGCGCACTTTGTTCCTATTTTTACCTATATTTGCGCCTAAGTTTTAAGTGACATTATTACATGTTTAAAGTTGTTTTTATCTTATGAAGTCATTGATATATCGTTTACCTTGTCTTGTAGGATCATCAATAATGCTAAGGAGTTATCCAAGGAATCACCTTCAAGCGAGGAGTAAGGAGCATCATGCTAGCCGCCTTTGAAGGAGTGTTGATGGAGTCAAGGAATCATCAAGAGCAAGTACTTGAGTACCCTTCAAGTTTAATATTCATCAATGATGACATCATCTTAAGGGATCACTTCAAGTCTTCTTCATCAATGGAATCATGTTCGAAGACTTTCATCCATACGAGCTTCAAGTCAAGTTCTTACAATCTTCAAAGTCTCCTTGAGAGGTCATCTACTACATTTCAAAGGGCCACTTCAAAGATCATCGTAAAGGATGACTTCATCTTCAAGTTGCCTCATTATTGAAGGACATTCATTCATTCAACTTCAAGTTCCATTCAACTTTCAAACTTCAAGTTCCTACTCCATGTCATCAATGAAGCATCATCATTTACTCTACTTCAAGTCTTCATCATCTACTCCAATTCAAGAATGAGGTCATCATCATCTACTCTATTACTTACTCTTCAAGAAGGAACATCATCAAAGAAGATCATCATATCAACTTACCTACAAGAAGAAGAAACATTACAAAGTTAGTCAAGTGAAGCAACAAGTATCATACATCCAGTCTACAAGAAGAATGAACAAGGCAAGATATACAAGATGTATTCCTAAACATACAAGTTCAAGCAATCACATTGAATACATCACACAAAGATGATACAATTTTCAAAGTATGCTGAAGTGGCATCTATGTGGCGAGTACACATCATTTTAAATGCATTAAATGTATCATTTAATAAAGAAGTCAAAGGGATTCCTATGTGGAAGATATTTTAAATGCTATTGCCTTATCCTTATCACATTGGAAAACATGCCTTCATTGCCTCTTTCTTTTGTACTAAAAATAGCAAATTGTTGTAACTACCTCTGAGGTGGCACGATTTGAGCCCTTGGCTATCAAATTGATCTCAGCCATTCATTGTAATCTGGACACTATATAAAGGCCTTGTTGCCTCATTTGTAAGATATAGAAATTAGATTGTAGGCAAGTAGGAGTAGAATAGGAGAGACTCTCGAAAATTCTCTGAGAGGATTTGAAGCTGTTGTAAATATTTTTAAGATTAATGCAAAGGACATTGGAGCTACTTGTTTGGTGTTAAGTATTATCTTGTGGAGTAACATGGTTTCCTGAATCTTGATGGAATTAAGAGATGTTTCAAGTAGATTAGAAATAGATTAGAAGTTCTTTGATGTAATGTATGTTGTACTGAATATTTGATCAACTCCTAGCTCATACTTTTAACATTCATCGCTGGTGAAGTGTTGTGTAAAGCTAATCTGAGCCTCATTTGTATAAGTTCGATTATGGATGCTTGTTTGAGCTGCGCGGTTTAAAGGGTGCTCATATGAACCTTCATGATTTGAAAACTATTCGCATAACCTTGGGAGATGGCACCAACTTCATGTAGTTGTAGGCATCCTTGGCGAAGTGAAGTCAGGTTTACTTGGGAATTTGTCTGTTCAATACATCATTATTACCTCATTGACCTTATATTAGCCTTTCTAAACCCTATCCTTTTTTTACCCTTTTTTTTTATTTGAAGCCTTGTACATATGTCATCCACACTGAAGGAGGAACAAGCTAATGGAAGAAGAAGAGTCTGCATAAGTCCCTTTGTGATTATCAGCAAGATCACATGTAATCACTGAGTTAACCCATCAGGAATCATAAAAGGAACCTTGGAGTTACTTCACTGGATCACATAGTTCAGCCTTTGAAGAGTTTTATTCAAGAGAGAGTGGGATACTCTAGTGTTTTACTCTATTGTTGACTTGTCTAAAAACAAACATCAACAAGACCTTCAATTACATTCAAAAGTGCCAAAATATGAGTCCAAACCCTAGCTATATGAATGGAATATGAAGCTCTATCAATTATTGATGAAATGCCCAGCTAGTTATGACTGGAAAATACTTGTAACAGTCAACTGGACATCTAATATGACTGTCTAAAACCTGTATCAGCTGCTGTCATAAAACCCTGATGTCAAATGCCAAGAAAAGTGCCAAGAAATCACTTCAAACTCAAGCGGCCATGCACCAAAGGGTGGCGATTGGGTTTAGGAAGCAAAGTTGATGATGAAACCCTGTTATCAATGTCAAATACTCCTCAGATCTGAAACTGAAATCACTTTGCGACTGCTGTTACAAAAATCAGACCACAATTGAATGATGGAAATCACCAAAAACCCTCTCCTTTGCCAAGCGATCCAATTGTAAACCCTCTACAAGAAATTATTAATGAAAATAGCTCAAATCCAAAGCCAAATATGAATGCCAAACTCCATTGCTAGCTGAAAATGAAGATCCCTATCAAACCCTAGCTTGAATGAAGCAAAAATACCACCAAAAGTCACCAATTAAGCCCAATGATGAACTCCATATGAATTCACCTCACATGGTGGATTGGGATCATCTCCAAACCACAAAATATCAAAGGAACACCTCCTTGAATCAACTGAAAATCGCTTTCAGCCAAGAGCAATATGCAAAATGCAAAGTTTACCATAAAAAAAAGATGTCAAAATTGATGTCAATGACCTCCTTTTAAACCACTTCTCCAAGGGCGACCCAATTAGACGAAATATAGACAATTTTCAAATCCACCAATAATATCAAATCTTTAATTTGATATTTTTAAATGCTTTGCACCCTTGGATGCCATCATTTAAAAAAAATAATAATAATAATATTTTATTATTTTCTCCTTATCTCTCCTAGCGCTGATTTTTCCAATGGAAAATTAATATTTTTTTTATTATTTTTTATTCTTTTCCTTGGGCGCCAATTTTCTTTAATAAAATAATATTTTATTATTTTCTTTTCTTTTTTTCTCCATTGGCGTCGATTCCTTAGGAAAAATAATAATAATAAAATATAATTAAAAATTATATTTTATTTGCCTTTTGATTTATTTTCCCACTTTCAAGTCTCCAAGCCCTTGATTTTTGCCTTGGCTAAAATATCATTATTTTTGGCTTCTATAAAAATATTATATAATATTGCTAGCCAAAAATACAAATAAAATGAAGTGTTCAGCCAACTTTCTAGTTTCCAAGCCTTCAAGGTACTAGCTCAACCCATAAACAATTCATGCTCAAAAACGGGGACATTACAGAGAGGAGAAAGGAGAGGAAGAGAGAGAAAAGTTACAAATTGAAGAGGGGAAAACAAGCAAGAGGGAAGGAGAGAAAAGAACTCCAAATGGGAAAAGAACGTGAGACGAGAGGCGAGAGGTCAAGAAAGGGGAAGAGAGAGGTTTTTGAGGCAAGCTAATAGGGGGTTCCAAGAAAAACTAAAACTCCATCCGTCATCACGATTAAGGTTAGAAGGGTGTTTGCTAATCTCAATGGCCTCTTTGAGTTTCCTTTTGTAGTAGTTGTCTTCATTTACTAAGATTTGGGTGTCTTCTAGGCGAATGTGGTGTTTGGTGACGGTTGAGTGCTCTGAAAGGGCAGATTTGTGGACTTGTTAGAACTTAATGTCAGCACTATGTTCTTTGATCCTAGTAATAAAAGGCCTCCCTATCTCACCTATGTAGGGGGTGCCGCAAGAACAAACAATCTTGTAGACTCCAGAGTTGAGCAAGAGGTCTCTGGGGTCTTTAGGAGAACGGATACGATTCTTCAAAGTGGAAATAGTTTTGAAAGTACATTGGAGGCCCTTTTTAAGGAGAATCTTAGAAATTTTGTTAGAAAGGCCTTCAATGTAGGGGAAGGTGGCAACGGGGAGGTTGGAAGTGCTGACCTCCTTGGGCTTAGAGATAAGGCGAGACTTGGCTTGCTTGAAAGCTCTAAGGACATGCTTCCTCTTATAACCATTTAATTCAAAAACTTTGGAAAGGTGGGCAAGTTCTTGGTTTATGTTATCAGAATCACAAATACGAAGAGCCCTAGTGGTTAAAGTCTTGAGGATGCCAGCTTTTTGGGTAGGGTGGTGATGCGAGGAAGAGTGAAGGTAAAGGTCAGTGTGGGTGGCTTTGGGGTAAACGCGACGGCCTAAGGAGCCATCGGGTATTTTGATGAGCAAAATGTTGAGGAAAGGGAGCTTGTTATCATTTTCAAGCTCTCTAGTAAAAGAGATACATGGAGCAATGTTGTTAAGGTGTAAGTGGAATTCTTCTAACTGTTCAGAGCCATGAGGCCAACAAATGTTGGTGTCATCAACATAGCATTTCCACCATCTTGGTTTAAAGGGAAAGGAGTTGAGGGCAATCTCTTCGAAGTGTTCCATGTAAAGGCTAGCAACAATCGGGGAGAGAGGAGAACCCATGGCCACTCCATCTAACTGTTCATAGACTACTCCTTGGAATGTGAAAAAAGTGGATCATAGGCAAAGTTCAACCAAGGAGGCAATCTCATCATTGGTCTTTCGTCTAATAATTTCGATGGAGTCAGGGATCGGGACCTTGGTGAAAAGAGAAATTACGTCAAAGCTCACCAAGGGGTCATTTTCTTCCATTTTTTTGTCCTTGATGAAATCAACAAAATGAGCAGAATTTTTGATGGAGCTGGACTTACCTACTAGAGGAGCTATTATCTTAGCTAGGTAGGCTGCCAGCTTATAAGAGGGAGAGCCTATGGTGTCCACGATTGGACAAAGAGGGATGTTGGACATATAGATTTTTGGAACACCATAGATGCAGGGGGTTAAGTTCTTTGGAGGGTAAGAGATGCTTTTTGGTGGCCTCATCGAAAGAAGAGCAAGAGATGGAAGATTTAACTTTTTTCAAAACTTTGGTGATGGGATTAAGAGTTAGGATTCTACAACTACCACCATCGGAAAGGAGATCAAGCATCTTGGAGATATAGTCGTGCTTGTTCATAATAACCGTGGAGTTACCTTTGTCTGCCTTAACAATGATGAGGTCATTGTTGCTCATTAAGCTCTTGAAGGCAAGGAGCTCTGGCTTAGGAATATTGCATTTGGGTGGCTTAGCATGTCTCAGAGCGACAGCACAATCCTGTCGGATTACCTCGGCAATATCCTCGAGGAGAGAATGGGCAACATTCTCAATTTCAATTAAGCAGTGGGTGTAAGGAATAGAACGTGGCGTAATGGCAAAACCAAAACCTCTTTTTAAAAAATTGAAAGCAAGATGGTCAAGGCGAATGTCGGAGAGGTTGACAACTAGTTTGTTCTCCCAATCCTGAATGAAGTTAAAATAGGATACGACATTCTTAAGAGAGGAATGTTGCCACAAGGGAACAAAAGGCTTAGGGATCTAAGAAGGATTAATGGTCGGAACAAGAGGGAAGAGGGAGGGGTTCTCGGGCAAAGAGATACAATTATGGAGAGGCGTAGAGAGCTACGAGATGAGGGATCAGTTGGAGAGGACGGTGCCAAGGGAGACAAGTGGCAGTCTGTGGAAAGAAGGCAGGGAGGACCAATGGGAAGAAGAGATGAGTTGGGGGCAGAGGCTCGAGGATAGTCGAGCTCGGGTTGACAATTCAAATCACCATTAATGCTAGAAATGTTTGGAGAGAAAGGACATAGAGAGAAGGTGAAGGATGAAGGCGTACTTGGAAACTGGAGATGGTGACCGTTGAGGAAAGGTTGTTGCTAGAGAGAAGCATTGGAGACATCACCAGATTGTTGGGGCCGCAAGCGAGGCTTCAGAGACAGAGTTCTTTGATCCAAAATACCCGGCGTGTTCGATGAGGAACCCTACAAATTTGTTTAGGAAGAGGAAAAGGTGGAGGTCTGAGAAGTAGGCGATAGGCCGCATTGAGAACGTTGGGAGGATCAAGGGGAGTGGGCAGTGTAAGAGGGTTGCGCAAAGAATCAATAAGGCCCACGGTAGGCAAGGGACAACATGGAGAGCTCGCCTTGATGGACGATATCTAACCTGAAGGGGGATCGCTTGAGGGCACACATAATAGACACGCATTGGGTTGGGACGTGAAAAGGAGATGTGGTGAAGAGATGGTAGATGGGTGAGCATTGGAGCTAGAGTTTAGCAACCTTACCGCAAGAGGTTGGAAGCCCAGTAGCAGCGGTTGAGGAGACCGAGAAGAGGAGATGGCTAACAAAGGTGGGAAGCCTCGGATGGAAGGGCGAATGAAGAAAAAAACTTACACAGTTAAATCCTGAAGCACTCAAGAATAATATCCACCAATAGTTGAATTACCTATTTCAATGTGTCATCATTGTAAGGAGTTTTAGGTGCAGCAATTCTCATGATTTCGCTCAAACATGAAGTAACAAGAAGTCTTATCTCCTTATCATTGTGTCCTAACAACCTTTGCTCCACCAAGGAATATTTTATAAGGACAAGGTTGCTCACAGTGTTGGAGAGGGTGCCTGATCCACCATGTGTAGACATTCCTCTGCTTCCTCCAAAGTCCTAAGAAGTGCATCTTTTGACTGGGAAAGATTATCAAGTCTTCTACCGACTCTATGGAGTTCCTTTCTCAAAACTTCTTCACTTGTAGATGTGGATGAACCAATATAGTGCCTAGATTGTCTTGCGAGGCAACCTTCACCTTTAAGTCTAGGCCTTGATGTATCCTTTCTATGCTCCATATACAGACTGAATTTTAAACATTCTTTGATGTTGTTCGGAAGTGCCTCATACTCATCACATATGGTAGCCAACTCATTTGCTAATAGCGACACAACCTTGGAACCCATGATTCACAACTCCCAACTAGGTCAATCTTTTCACACATAACATCCAGATAAGATCTAGTCAAATCTCAACCCAATGTAGGTGGATCTAACTTCAAATCTTATGCTCAAGAATGCTATTGGAATAAGTCTTGACTTTCGTCACAACCCAAATACCTTAATACCCTCCAAGATGGCAGGATCCAAGCTCTAATACCAAGCTAGACAACCACTGCGCCAAAAGCCCAAACTGATAGTGAATGGCGCCCACTGACGTTAAGGGTGAGGTTTTCGTCCCACCGGAGCGCCACGCAGGCAAACCCCCTCGTGGACACGTGGCAACTCGATCATGGGTGGGTCCCAACCCTAGGTACCCGCCCAGCGGGAATCCGCACCACCGCAGCATTTGGGCTAGGGCATCACAACTCACCATGCTCTGTAGGGCTCGATCTCGAGACCTCGGCTCTGATACCACTGACATGTGCCGAACTAGGGTTTGAACCAAAAATTCTGAATTTGCTCAAAATAGAACCCTAGGACTGAATTCTGATTTTATATCTCAGATCTGAACACACTTATTTGATCCACTTATCATATCAAATGCATCACAAATAACATATCAAATGTACCAACAACTCCTAGTTGAATTACACAATGAATTACTCACTATGATGATTGCAAATGACGATCAAATCAATTCAACTCTGCTGTTATGAAAATCAGATTGTTCAGAGGTCATATTACATCCACTTTCAAGACTTTATGGCAGCCAAATACAAAGCATGAACTGCTGTTACAAATCAGAGGTAGATAATTGATTCTACATACCAAAAGATGCCAAATGAATAACAAGACTGCCGAACCTCTGTTAATCAGATCTGCTATCATGAATGTCTTCAAGTGATGACGAATGCTGATTGGCGATGCCAATGACTGTTGTTCTCCTCATCCAAGCTGATCACTGCCTCTTATGATAGTGAAAGGATACCCATTTCTGCAGATTGCCACTTCCAATGCTACCAATTCCGCCCTTATGCAAGACATCTACCTCATGCAATGCAAATCGGTTCCAAGATGAAGGGCCAAGGGAAGCGCTAGGGTTTAGATCTGTTGTTATGAACTGCTGTAAAACTGATGGAAAGGAGTCTCACTAAGGTGTTAGGTCCAGCATGAATTCTTCTTCCAATGGTGCGCCAAAGATATGCAACGAACCTCTCACAATCGGTGCTCAAAGGGCAATGTAATGAGTCTTCAAAGTCTTCAACACAATGGCATCTCAAGTCTGATTTTAGATCTGCAGTTGCTTCTCAATGGTGGCGCCAAAAAATGCAATGTAATCTCCTCAAAATCGCTGTAACAAATCTGCTATAAATCTTCAAGACTTCAACCAATATCTTCAACAATGTCTTCAATCCAATCTGCTATGAAAGATGAAACTTGAATGCTCATGAAAGCTTCAAAACTCTCCCATGAAGTGCAATTAGACTTCCATCATGAAGTCTTCCCATGATGAGATTGGGTTTTCGTCCAACTCACCTCTATTCTCAAGGGTTTTCGTCCTTGGAATAGTCTACTCAAAAGTGCAGATCCACAAGGGATAAAATCAGAAAATTCCACTAGAACATAATCCAAAATGAACCACAACACCTTGTATTTATACATGAGTTTCTTCTCCAACAAAAGCTGGCCGACTTGGGAAAAGAATTCTTATTTTATTGATTTAAAACTCCAACTAGGCCGACTTCCTAAAACTCTCCTTGGCGCTCACACTCCAATTTGAATTATAATAATTTCCCACAAAAGGGCCAACCAACAAATGAATATTGGCGTTCAAATTCCAAGGGGGCCGACTTGGCCAACCTATTTCTGAGTTTGGCGCTCTCATTCAAAAATAACTTGAGTTTTCCTTGACTTGGCCGACCTAAGACATATCCTGGCCGACTTCATTAGAAATTGAGCCGACCTCCCATATTTGAATTTCCTTTTTATCTAAAAGCCGACTTGATGTATTTGATTTGCTAAATTAGCCGACTAGCATTGGAATTTTGCCCTTCAAAATGGGCCGACCTTGTTATAAACTTGGGCGCCACAAAATGTAATTTGAATTCCTTGTTTTAATTTCTTTTTCTCTCCTTAAGGGCCGACTTGGCCTCTTCAAATTTTGGCGCTCAAAACTATTTGTTTGATTTCTTTTAAGGCTGACCAAGGTATAGATACAAACTTGATGTCAAACCTTCTTTTTCCAAGCAAGGCCGACTTAGGAAGATACATTTCAGCTAATTCAAATTGAAGATTTGAATTTATGATCACTCCGAAAAATGGGGACATGTCATCATCAAGCCTTGTTATACATGGTTAGTGAACTAGTGATACATGAGTGAATTTCATAGCAGCTAATACTAACATGAACTCACATTAGTTTGTAGTTTGCTAAGGCAAAAGTCATGATTGCAGACCGCTTATCAATTATTCACACAGGTCAATTGGCAAAAGGGTTAGCGATGATTTTACAAAAATTGTTGCAGGTATTGGAGTAGTTAGCAACAAGGATTTTTGCTCAACGCATTCGATTGAATCAAAGAAGAATGATTCTACTAAAATATAAGTCCTTCCAATTGAACAACGGCATGGTATATATATGTGCAAATATTATGTACCATGTAGGTGTGATATGAAAGAAGAAATTGAGTTTAGTGAAAGTTCACAATGGCAATGCATGAGGTCATGTTAGCCATGAATGTATTGCATTCTCTTGCCCTCCCTCCCTGCCTTTCTCCCTCTCCAACCCCCTTTCCTCTCTCTTCCCCTCTCAGTCAATCTCTCTCTATCTCCTCTCAGATAGCAATATACTATATAGTCTTAGGTAGTGTTACTCTCTTGTGATTGTCATGTTTCGATGTTTTCCAATTAAAGATTGGAAAGACCAATTTGATTTTGTCTTAATCAACCCACATTATTGCTATCATTATCAAATACAAGAGGAGTAAGTAAGGATCAATCTCATACACCAAGGTAAACGTAATCGTAAGAGAAAGACGACTATAACATAATACTTAATGATAAAAATTAGACAAATCTCAAAAAGCGCTGACTTGGCATATAAGACAAAGATGGAGTTAAACAAATACAAAATAAACCATTTGTTAAATCGCCGATGATGAGGAGTTAGCAAGATCAATTACTACAGGGCAGCCGAATAGATAACTACCTTGATCGAGTCCTTAGATCATGTCGTCAACTAAGAGAAACACACAAGACACTTAGCTGATATTACTCATTGAGGATCGGCTAAGCAGTTGGTATAAGACTAATACATAATAAAGACAAATTAGACAAGGCTCGAACAAAAGCCATTCCATCAATAAAGCACTGATCAAGTAGCAAGAGTGATGTCTCATATGAAGAGATGTGTCCCCACAAAGAGGCGAAAGTATAAAAGGGAGATCGACGATCTCATTGAGGCATGGAACATCATCTTTACATCGAACATTATATCAATTAACAATACACCTTCAGATCAATCAAACAGCAGAAGGAGAAGTCTGATCACATCAAACATCAAGGAACAAGAACATTAGATCGACTAACAGTATATCTTCATAGCATCGAACATCAGATATTCATATCGAACAATCATCTCTGCATATTGGACAGCGAACAAGATCTCATCAAATAAGAATACATCACCATATCATCGAACAGCAGGGAAGTAAAAGCTAAGAATCCAATAAATATATTTGCAGCGAATCCATAAAAGATATCCAATACAGATCGAAAGGAGACAGCGATTCTTTATCAAAACTCATTCATATTTGCAGATCAAACTATTCATAGAGACACCATATCACCAGCAAGAAAGGTATGATTTCATCTTCACATCGAATATTATCATGTATCGATTTCAATATGAATAATAAAATGTTTAAGTAATGATTTATAATGAAGATAAAGGCTATGATCATGCTTTGTTTCTAATTAGTTCTTGTCTTAATTGGAGAAGTGAAAGTGATAAGTATTAAATAGAAATTATAGAGAGTTTGTGGAAAGAATATCATTAGTAAGAACAGATTATACTCATAGAATGAGAGTATGAATGGTATTATGAATATGATGCATGATCATTATTGCGAACGTGTATTTAATGAATGATTAGTATAAAGAACATCTTGAAGAAATGTGAAAGGCTAACATGTGATAGAAAATGTAATTCATACATATGGACTACTGGATTGAGAAATGGACCTCCTTGTTAATCCATCACACCACATAAGTGAGTCTAAGGGTTAGGCAATTGGCCAAGGTATTTAAGGCTCGAGTTGATAAGGCTCTAACCTTACAAGGCAAGTGTAGATTGCTTGTCCTAAATGGGAAGAGTACTCAACCGAGAAAGGCCCTTATCTCATTTGGTGTAGATTGCCAATATGAGGTAAGTGGAAAAAGGCCCTTATCTCGATTAGTGTAGATTGCTAATCCGGGGTAAGTGGAGATAGGCCCTTGACTGAATCAATGTAGATTGCTAACTTGAGCCAAGAGGAGTAAGGCCCTTGTTTCAATTAGTGTAGATTGCTAACTTGAAGCAAGTGGAGAAAGGCCCTTGTTCCAATTGGTGAAGATTGCCAATATGGACAAGTGGAAATGGCCCTTGTTTCCAATTGGTGAAGATTGCCAAGATGGGACAAGTGGATAGGCTTTTGACTCTAGTTGGTAAAGATTGCCATTCTAGATCAAAGGAAAGGACAATGGACCTATGGCAAGATTGTGCCCAAGGAACCCTCTCTTGTTGGGTGAATGATTGGATTAACATGTTGGCCCAAGTATAGTCTCTTCCGGAAAGGAAATTATGATCTTGAATAGTGAAATTGAGAAAGGAATAATGTATATAAGTTATAATTATAAGGTTTGATTTTATATAATTGTGATTTATATAATGAGATAAGAAGGATTGAATACTAATGTTCTCTTTTACAAGTTGAAATTGTGTGCAAGGTTGTGAAAATTTTGACTTGCTAGAAGGGGACATTAGAGTGATGAAATTGGCGAGGATATTCTAAGAAACAAAACTTTAGGAAAATAGTGCAAGCTTTTGAATTGACATTTCGGATCACATCATGTGATCTACATCATTAGGAAGAAAATATGTGATTTTTGGCCCCCCCATACAATACAATTCAAAATTGCAAAAACCTGTTTCGTCCGTATAGGAATGTTGTCACTTAGTCAACCAATACAACTCAAGCTCTCTTGCACATGGCAAAAAGGGGCTTGGTAAGTTCTCTGACTTGTATGCTCCTACCATGACACCATATTGGATAGAAAACTTTGGTTGGATTGATAAATTGTTAAACAAATTTCCAACAAGATGTCACTGATGAAGATCAAATAGCCCTCATTAAGAATTGTCATGGTAGGCTTGGTCATATTCATACTTTAGCTATGTTCCACAGGGATGCGTCCCCTGCCCCGAGACTGCCGTCCCCGTCCCCCCGTCCCCAAAATCAAACATACATTTTATAATGTTTAGAGAAAAAAACTCACAACTGGCAATGAAATATTGCCGTTATACTGCTGTCATGATTAAATTGTTGTTATACTGCTGTCATGATTAAATTGCTGTTATATTTCTGTCATGATTAAATTTTATTGTTGTTATACTACTGTCATGATTAAAGTTACTACCATTATATTGCTATCATGACTAATTTTATTGTTGTTATGCTGTTGTTAATATTTATTGTTGTTATTCAGCTTATAGTCTTATCCTGCTGTCCATTAACTTGTAGAAATTTGAGTCTCTCTCTCTATAAATATATATATTTTGAAAAAATTGTATATATTGCCGTCCCCCCGCCGTCCCCAGAAAATGGTCCTTGGACTGCCGTCCCCGAAATGCGTCCCCTGCCGTCCCCCCATCCCCGTCCTTGAAACACTATGGAACATAGTACTTTAGTCCTTGCCATGAGGATTTAGTAGGACATCGTGTCTCCTTTTACCCTCTTGGTGCTTGAGTAGGATTGCATCAAACTCTGGCCATATGAATAGATATCTATGGTTTCAATGTGTATGCACGAATGAAGAAAGAACTCCATATCAAAACTATTTTCTTCTACGAGACTAGGAACAGACTGTTAAGTATTTATGTAGAAAGAAGATGTATTTTAAATACCTTGAGAAACAAGACCAAAAAATAACCTAAATAACAAACACTAATGCCTTTAATTTAGTGTATTTGATATATTGTTCTTCAAGGAATAGAGATCACTACTATAATATGTTATAAACCCATCCATGCATAAAAAGCACGATTTACGTACATGGTAAAACCATGTAAGAATTAAAAAGTAATTTACATTAAACATAGTGAATGACCAATCAGCAATACGATAGATTTTAAGACATCTTGAGAAGCATGTACCCAAAAAAAGCTATAGATACACCCGGCTAATTGATTTTTTATTTGCCCAAAACACTAATACAATTTACAATTAATGCTGTTGTAAAACAAGGATATTCCTAAACCATGAATTGATCAATAGCAAAAGCTTGAAACGTGAAGAAAATAGAAGAAATGCTGCCTAGAAGATGGACCCAAACAAGGGCAGGATTATACTCACAACAGGACAATTTGCTTCCCGTAACCACTCCAAATTGCGAGGATCAACAATTAAGTCATCTGTATTTAAAAATTTCCCAAAGACGTTGGCATATGAGCACAGGAGTTATGTGAGGGTTTTGTGTAACAATTTAGTTGAAGTGCTTGTAATGCAAAAGCCACAAACATAAAAGAGTTGAATATGAAAGTTACAAGTCATAAGCTGTACAGGATGTTCAAGAAAAACATAAGCTCAAAGAAAAGAAATTTTCAAAATAGAATAAATAAATTATCAGTATCATTAATGATAAAAATTCTAAAGCCCTCTCATATTTTACAAAAGCTATATTCCAAACATGCCAAATGCAGTGTTAAATATTTTCTCAAGCAAAACACTTTGTAATTACCATAGTTGGCAAGAAATGGGTATCAGTACTAGTACATTATTTTTTGAAAAAATCGAAGGGTACTTGGAGATGCCAAATGATATATAATTTAAAAAATTTAAAACATGAAATATGTAACATTGAACTTTCAAATTTAAACACTATAGTCTATAACTTATTTATAAATAACAAAAAAACTCATATTAAATAAATGTCAACTTTCTAAGATTCTAAACTATACAAAAATAGTAAATACACGAAATAAATTTTCAAGACTCTCAACTAAATATACAAAAATAAAGTTTAAACTATTAAAGGCCAAACATCACAGAAGGCTGAGCAATATAAATCAAAATCCATTTTTTATTTTTCTAGTACTAACAGTAATAATCAAAATCTATTTCGACAGACCATTGGCTTTCACAGAGTCATGGGACTGACCCACCAGGCAATGGAACTAACCCATGAGGGACGTCACCCTTCGACCTCTTAACCGAGCAATTTCTTGATTCCTTGAGGCATGGTTTCTTGAGGGAAATCCTTTGTTTGAATGAGGAACTACTCAGGTCCAGACCATTAGGACCCCTTAGAGGTTCCAACCAGGGAGCACGAAGATAAAAAAAATGCCTAAGAAAATAGACAAGAACAATAACGGAAACAAATGCTGACTGTAACTTGGCTTGGCCTCCTACTTGTTTCAAATTTATCTACTCCTTTCGATGGATTGTTGAGAATGAATCAATTGGAGACAAATTTAGAAGAAATTTTAGGTTTTGTTTAAAAACTTTAAGGGTTTTCTTTTTCTGAGAAATGTAAACTAGAGACTTTTGGAGACGAGGCCAAGACATCTCCCATCACTGAGGACATCTCCGTACCCATCTCTAGTATGGGAAACACATCCCAATATCCGAGTGTCATGTCCCCAATTCCAGAGTGGTGTTACATGGAGATATTTGGTTAGCCTATCATCTATTCCCGTAGGCTAATGCATTGGTAAGGGAATAATTGGCTAGTTGAGTTGGCTTTTACACATGGAGATTTGGAAAGTTAGCTTAACTAGTGTATTTTGAGCTATATGGAAAATGCAATATTAAGATTGTATTTTCATTCATTTGAATTTGAATTTGAATTTGATAAATAAGGAAGGAAAATGATATCTTTAATTACATTTTCTCTAATCTATTTGTATGGAGATGATGTAAATATGGATAGCTCCAGGTAGGACCTATTGGTGAAGGAATATTGACAAGCCAAAGATGGGCCCAATTCAAGTTCAAAGACCAAGGTACATGGATCGATGCAAGAGATATATTTAATATTATTTGTTTTGAGCATTGCTATTGGAGCCAACTTCTATGCTTGAGGAGGTCGATTTGCATAGAGGAATGCCCAAATCCCATTTGCCAAGGTTTGAAGACATTAAATATTGCAAAGACATCATTGAGGGAAGTGCCCACGGCCTTGAGGAAGCGTTCAAATAACAAACATCATTTAAAATGTTTAGTGAGCATTTTAAATGCATTACACTCTTGCAAGGAGCAGCGGCGGTCATGCATGGAGCGGCGGCGGCTAGTAGAAGATGATTTAAAATTGTAAATGCATCATTGAATGAAGTGTTGACGGCTTAGAAAGAAGCGATCATGAGGTAAATCATTTAAAATGATTTTTGTTTGATATTTTAAATGCAAATCATCCATGTATGCTGTGGTGGCGGCTAAGGGAAGGGCGATTTTAAATGCAAACTCCCTCATCAAATGCATTCGCACTAACAAAAAGAGAATCGATGGGTAGTTTGAAGGGAATTAAATGCAATACCAAAACAAAATTAAATATATATGGCTGATCGCTCAAAGCATGAAGAAGGTTTTAAATGATTGCAAATCAAAAATTCAATGCAAGAGTCCAAACGCCTAGTCCAAGAGGATCGATCCATAGAGGAGGGGTAAATTCATTTAAAATAATTGAAGATTGTTTTAAATAAAAGCATATTTGGTGAAGATCATTCAATATTGTTCCAAGTCCTTAATTTTCATTGATGGATTTCAAAATGCATTCCAAAATTGCCAAGAGGATGGACGTCTAAGCTTGAGGAGTTTAAATAGATGACTTGAGCTTCATTTTGCAACTTTTGATCATATGGTAAGCTTTTGCATTTTATTTGTTTTTGTTGGAACTTGTATTTTCTAGTTATTTTCTTATAGGAGATGATCCCTTGAATGTTGTGGTGATGATCCCATAACAATTTGTGAAATGTTGTCATACAGATTTCATCATTAGATTAAATTTGCAGGTTATTTGAAGAGTTTGGAAGTGATTGATATATATTTGAAGCTCTTGGTGTTGAGGATTGACTACCAAGGTAGTTTAGTGAATTTGGAGTACATTTTGGATGGTATTTTCATGTTTTGCAGGATCTGATTTTGCAACAGCAGGGTCTGATTTTTATAACAGTGACTTTCCATTGGAATTTCAGGGCTTTTTAGATGGATTTGATCAAGGGTTTGAAGGTTGAAGAGTTGTGCTTGATAGAAGACCTTCCTATGCATCCATAGAATGCATTTGGAGGAGATATTTCATTGTAAACCCTTGGCTGGGTTAAAAGTTCATTTTCAGCAATCATATCAACATGCAGAAAGTTTATATCAGAAATTTATTGAAACTTTTTCAAGACTGGTTTGTGTCCATTTGATAGCCATCATCATTCTAGAGGCTTTGGGCTATATTTGTATGCAAAGTTTGATGTATTTGGGCTTCTTATTGATTTGTAATTAAGTCTGATATAAAATCAGACATGGACTGAAATAAATTCCAGCCACTTGACATTTCATGTTTCATTTATTTGTTGGTTTCATATATGCAAAGTTGATGTGGGTTTGATATGCTACAATTCTTTGTTCATTTGGTGATGTTATTTAATTGAAGTGTGCAAGAAATCTTATCTAAATTGGCAAAAAATTTCAGCCATTCTAGAAGGGTATTTTATAGTGGTATTAGAGCTTGGATCCTACCAGCCCATGGGTTATGAGCTTCAACATTGATCTTTTGCCTCATTATTATAGGAGAAAAAGAATAGATACAATGGGTGATCGAAGGCAAGGTATTACACAAGATGAAATTGATAACATGTTAAGAGATATGGTCAATAATCAGCCTGAGATGGCAGCTCAACAGCGTGAGGCAACTGAACAATAGCGACAAACAAATGCAAATATTGAAAGAATGTTTCAAGCTATGATGGGTAACAGAAATGGCAATGCAGGTAATGAAAACAATCAAGATGCAGTTAGTATAGCTGGAAGATCACCAACACATGCTAGAAGGGCAAGAACACCAACAGTTGAGAGACCTATGCAACCTATTTTCCTTCCTAGGGAAGATGTAGAAGAAGAGGAACAGCCACAAGATGAAGGAGAAGAGGTTCCATTTGAAGAGAATGTCATATCTTTGGTTGATGAGTATAATTCACTTCCTAAGCATATAAGGAATAGAATCAATTTCAATAACTACATGAGCCAAAAAAGAGAAAATCGAAAGGGTAGAGTGAATCGGCCTAGACAAAGGAGAGCTCAACTTGCACAACCAAAGGAGTATAAGGATGCATTGAATAAAATTCCTCTTCCTAGTTTTGATGGTAGTGGCAAACTAAGTGCTAGGGCATGGGTGAATAAATTGGATACCTTTCTTACACTCAAACCTATGAGTGAAGAAAAGGATATACATTTTGCTACTATGCATTTGGAGGGTCTTGCATATGAGTGGTGGCATCATGGTTTGGTTTCACAACATCACAACAGGATTACTTAATATGATGAGTTTGTTCAAAAACTCATTAACAAGTTTGATCGCAAGGATATAGAGGTCTACTACCGTGAGCTTGCACAATTGAAACAAACAAGTAGAGTTGAGGCCTATGTGAATGAATTTCAAAAGATTGCAGTTATGGTTCTTAATATGTCAGATAGGAGGATCACAATGTTGTTTGTGGAAGGGTTGAATGATAGGATTAAGGGTTTCGTTAAGGCACACAAGCTAACTACTCTTGAGGAGGCCATTGATTTAGCACTTGATTTGGATACTACTCCTACATTCACTCCAAAGAAAAGCGTCTACAAAGGCACAGGTTCTAATCAAAGGAAACCATTTCAGCCTAAGCCTAATCCTTCAGCAATAGAGAGATGAATTTAGAAGGAAGAAGCTATGCTTTTCTTGCAACCAACCTTGGGAGCTAGGACATAGATGCCTTGGCAAAGGCAAAGCTCATCTCATTGAGGTATTATTAGATGATGATAGTAATTCACAGGATGATACAGGTTCATGCCATGAGGGTGATCAGCTTATTTTGGAGCCAAAGTCTAATGATATTAGTAATCCCATCACTATTGCTACTATTTCAAGAGTTCCTAAATACCATGTATTCAGGATCAAAGAAGTTATTAATGGACAAAGGGTTACATGTTTAGTGGATAGTGGTGCTACACATAATTTCATTGATGAGGGTTTGGTCTTGAGACGTGGATTACAAGCAAAGGACTTTGAGGAATTCACAGTTGTGGTAGCTAATGGTTTCACCATGAATTGTCAAAAGAGGGTGCCACAACTGAGTATACAGATGGGTGAATACACATTGACAGATGATTTCTACATGGTAGGACTTTCAAGGATAGATGTGGTACTAGGGATGCAATGGTTGCATTCTATTGGCAGGTATATACAGGATTTGAGGAAGATGGAGATAGAATTCATGCATAATGGAAAGAAGGTAATTTTGAGAGCCATATCAGATGGTAATGCTAGGGTCATTTCAGCTAGACGTATGGAGACTTTGTTTCGACACAATGATATTGCATGTGCAGCCCAAGTTGAAATAACTTCTAAGCCTTCCAATGGTGAGTATCATGTGGATATCCAATCAGTATTGGATAAGTACAGTACGGTATTTGGTGACATACCTCCAGGTAGACCACCAAACCATGGATTTGAGCATGTGATTGAGCTAGAGGATGGGACCAAGCCCAACAACATCGCACCATATCGTCATCCTAGGCACTTCAAGGTTGAGATTGAGAAGACTATTAAGGAGTTGATAGATATGGGACACATTCGGCCATCATCTAGTCCTTTTGCTTCTTCAATTGTGTTGGTAAAAAAGAAGGATGGGACTATGCGGATGTGTATTGATTATAGAGCTTTGAACAAGAGGACAATCAAAAACAAGTACCCTATACCCAGGATCGATGAGTTGCTTGATGAGTTATATGGGGCAGTGTACTTTTCAAGATTGATCTCCGTTCAGGCTATCATCAGATTCGTGTTCGTGAGGACATTCCAAAGACAGCTTTCAGATGTCACTACGGACACACTGAGTTCCTTGTGATGCCTTTTGGTCTTACTAATGCACCTGCTACATTTCAGTCTTGTATGAATCATGTTTTCAAAAAGCAGTTGCGTAAGTTTTTGTTGGTTTTCTTTGATGATATTTTGATTTATAGTAAGACATAGGACGAGCATCTCCAACATCTTGAGGAGGTACTTGGAGTCATGAAGTTACAGTCATTGTATGCCAAGATGTCCAAGTGTGATTTTGGGATGAAGATTCTTTACCTAGGGCATATGATTAATGCAGATGGAGTGAGAGTTCAGGTTGAGAAGATCAAGGCTATTCAGGAGTGGCCTATTCCAAGGAACATTTTAGAATTGAGAGGTTTCTTGGGTCTTTGCAGCTACTACAGGAGGTTTGTTAGAGGTTTTTCATAGTTGGTAGCACCATTGACAAATCTCACTAAGAAGGGAACTTTCTTATGGTCAGAGGCAACACAGGTAACATTTGATCGACTCAAGGAGATAATGAGTACTACTCCGGTATTGGCACTACCAGATTTTACACAGTTTTTTGTTTTAGAGTGTGATGCATCATGAGATGGTACTGGCGCTATGTTGATGCAGAATAGGCATCCCATTGCATATGAGAGCAGGAAATTGAGAGATGTGGAACGCCTATATTCCACCTATGACAAGGAGATGCTAGCCATTATGCATGCATTGACTAAGTTTCGTCAGTACTTGGTAGGTGCTAAGTTTGTGGTAAGGACCGACCACAATTGTCTGAAATACTTCTTGAAACAAAAGGATTTGAATGAGAGACAACAAAAATGGGTCTCTAAAGTACAGGCATATGATTTTGATATTGATTTTGTGAAAGGAAAGAAGAACATTGTTGCTGATGCACTTTCCACGAGGCCTACTATTTGTTCCTTGAGTGAGATTTCAGCTGATTGGAAATCTCAACTTTTAGTTGAGTACTCCAAATCTACTTTTGCATGCGAGATCATGGATGGTATTATACAAGATGACAGGTACAAGGTGATTGATGATGTGATATATTATAAAGATAGGATATTTTTGGTACCTGAGTCAAAGCTCAAACAGCCAATTTTGAGAGCCGTTCATGACACACCCCTAGCAGGACATCCAGGGTTTTTCAAAACCTATAGACAGATTTGTGAGAGATTCTCTTGGAAGGGTCTCAAGGATGATGTTCTACAGCATGTTAGGGAGTGTTTGACTTGTCAGCAGAACAAGACTGAGCATACTTTTCCTGCCGGTCTACTTCAGCCATTGCCTATTCCTGAGCAAAAGTGTGAGAGTATCTCTATGGATTTTATCACAGGTCTTCCAAAGGTACATGATAGAGATTGCATATATGTAGTTGTTGATATATTAAAAAAATATGCACATTTATATTCTATTGCAACGGATTATTCAGCTTTACGGGTTGCAAAGTTATTCTTTAAAGAAGTGTTCCATTTGCATGGCCTACCGAAGACTATTGTGAGTGATCAGGATAGTAGATTCATTGGTATGTTTTGGAGAGAGCTATTCCGACTTGTAGGTACAGAGTTGACACCAAGCACTAGTTATCATCCTCAAACAGATGGTCAGACAGAGATTGTGAATAAGTGGGTTGAGGGTTATCTTCGCAATTATGTTGCGAGTCATCAGCGTGCTTGGGTGAGATCGTTGTACCTTGGTGAGTATTGTTACAATACCACCTACCATATGTCCATTGGCATGACTCCATTTTGGGCACTATATGGGTATGAGGCATTATATTTTGTTGATTTGGCTTTTGATGATAGTAGAGCTCCCAGAGCTAAGGAGATGATGCAAGACACAGGATATCCTTAGAGTTCTTAAGGATAATATTCAGCATGCTCAAAATCAGTAGAAAATGTATGCAAACAGGCATAGAGTGGAGATATCATTTGAGATAGATGCCTTGATTTTCTTGCGCTTACAGCCATACAGACAGAGCTCATTGAAGAAAAGTGGTGCAGAAAAACTCAAGCCAAGATTCTATGGGCCTTATAGGATCATTAGGAGAGTCGGAGAAGTAGCATATGAGTTGGAGCTATCACCAGGAAGCCGCATTCATAATGTTTTTCATGTTTCATGCCTTAAAAAGGCATTGGGTCAGCATGTGGTTTCTTCCATTGATCTTCCACCTCTTGATGAAAAGAGTATGTTGACACTTGAGCCAAATAGCATTGTGGATATGAGAGAAAGGAGATTGAGGAGCCGAATCGGCAGGGAGTATTTGGTGTGTTGGAGAGGTTTGCCATTAGATGATGCTACATGGGAAGGTGAGAAGATTATAGAGCATCCCAATCTTCGATTGCTTGAGGACAAGCAATCCCAGGAAGGGAGGACTGTCATGTCCCCAATTCCAGAGTGATGTTACACGGAGATATTTGGTTAGCCTATCATCTATTCCTGTAGGCTAATGCATTGGTAAGGGAATAATTGGCTAGGTGAGTTGGCTTCTACACATGGAGATTTGGAAAGTTAGCTTAACTAGTGTATTTTGAGCTATATGAAAAATGCAATATTAAGATTGTATTTTCATTCATTTGAATTTGAATTTGAATTTGATAAATAAGGAGGGAAAATGAAATCTTTAATTACATTTTCTCTAATCTATTTGTATGGAGATGATGTAAATATGGATAGCTCCAGGTAGGACCTATTGGTGAAGGAATATTGACAAGTCAAAGATGGGCCCAATTCAAGTTCAAAGACCAAGGTACATGGATCGATGCAAGAGATATATTTAATATTATTTGTTTTGAGCATTGCTATTGGAGCCAATGGCTATGCTTGAGGAGGTTGATTTGCATAGAGGAACGCCCAAATCCCATTCGCCAAGGTTTGAAGACATTGAATATTGCAAAGACATCATTGAGGGAAGTGCCCACGGCCTTGAGGAAGGTGTTCAAATAACAAACATCATTTAAAATGTTTAGTGAGCATTTTAAATGCATTACACTCTTGCAAGGAGCGACGCCGGTCATGCATCGAGCGTTGGCGGCTAGTAGAAGATGACTTAAAATTGTAAATGCATCATTGAATGAAGTGTTGACGGCTTAGAAAGAAGCGATCATGAGGTAAATCATGTAAAATGATTTTTGTTTGATATTTTAAATGCAAATTGTCCATGTATGCTGTGGTGGTGGCTAAGGGAAGGGCGATTTTAAATGCAAACTCCCTCAACAAATACATTCGCACTAGCAAAAAGAGGATCGATGGGTAGTTTGAAGGGAATTAAATGCAATACCAATGCAAAATTAAATATATATGGCTGATCGCTCAAAGCATGAAGAAGGTTTTAAATGATTGCAAATCAAAAATTCAATGCAAGAGTCCAAACGCCTAGCCCAAAAGGATCGATCCATAGAGGGGGAGTAAATTCATTTAAAATAATTGAAGATTGTTTTAAATGAAAGCATATTTGGTGAAGATCATTCAATATTGTTCCAATTCATTGATTTTCATTGATGGATTTCAAAATGCATTTCAAAATTGCCAAGAGGATGGATGTCCAAGCTTGAGGAGTTTAAATAGATGACTTGAGCTTCATTTTGCAACTTTTGATCATATGGTAAGCTTTTGCATTTTATCTGTTTTAGCTGGAAATTGTATTTTCTAGTTATTTTCTTCAAGGAGATGATCCCTTGAATGTTGTGGTGATGAACCCATAACAATTTGTGAGATGTTGTCATACAGATTTTATCATTGGATTAAATTTGCAAGTTATTTGAAGAGTTTGGAAGTGATATTGATATATATTTGAAGCTCTTGGTGTTGAGGATTGACTACCAAGGTAGTTTAGTGAATTTGGAGTACATTTTGGATGGTATTTTCATGTTTTGCAGGGTCTGATTTTTATAACAGCGACTTTATATTGGAATTTTAAGGCTTTTTAGGTGGATTTAATCAAGGGTTTGAAGGTTGAAGAGTTGTGCTTGATAGAAGACCTTCCTATGCATCCATAGAATGCATTTGGAGGAGATATTTCATGATATTTCATTGTAAACCCTTGGCTGGGTTAAAAGTTCATTTTCAGCAGTTATATCAGCATACAAAAAGTTTATATCAGAAATTTATTGAAGCTTTTTCAAGATTGTTTTGTGTTCATTTGATAGCCATCATCATTCTAGAGGCTTTGGGCTATATTTGTATGCAAAGTTTGATGTATTTGGGCTTCATATTGATTTGTAATTATGTCTGATATAAAATCAAACATGGATTGAAATAAATTCCAGCCACTTGACATTTCATGTTGATGTGGGTTTGATATGCTACAATTCCTTGTTCATTTGGTGATGTTATTTAATTGAAGTGTGCAAGGAATCTTATCTAAATTGGCAAAAATTTTCAGTCATTCTAGAAGGGTATTTTACACCGAGACGCGTCCCAAGGGGTCAAAAACGTGTCTCCCTGCTATTGTGGTAGTAACAAATTTTTATAATTAATGCTATTAGAATTGACATTATCTTGAATACAGAAATTTTGAGTTGAGAACCCAAAACATGGATTAAAATATAAAAGTCTTGTTGATTCTTGACGAGAACATTAAACACAATTTACATTCAATTAAATATCTCTTATCTTCTCCATTAAAATTTAAAGCATAAAAAAATTTAGGAAATGCTTTATCCAATCGTAGTTTTATAACTTGGGGAATTTTGTAACATCATCTCCTACACCAAAGTTAGTTACCCTCCCACATTCTTTAGTGGATTGGATATGCATTTGCAGTGTAAACATATGTATCTACTTCACTCCATATTGTTTAGTCAGGGCTGCACATAACTTGCTGGTGAGCATAAACATCATACAAATAGTTTCAAACAAAGGAGAAGTTTTGTCCCACTTCCAATTAGAAATAAAATGCCTTGCACAATTGAGGTCAAAGTAGATATACTAGATGTCTATTACCAATAATCAATGGCTGTAATCATTTGCTTTGACAATCACACCAAACAAATTTGAAGGCATGCATTGATTTTCAATTTGTACATTTTAATTTCTAGAAGTAAATAACAGCTTTAGAATAAATACATGGAGTCTCCATTTGAAAGTAGAGTTTCTACCATCACCATGCACATCAAATTTCTGCATGAATAAATCCTCTTTTCCAGTATGTGAATCTGGTTTTCAATGCAAGGTTTATAACCTTCATTTGGATCCTTTTGGTGTATTTTTTGTTAAATAATATATTTCATTGAGTTTAATTAATGTTATGTTTGAGTAGTTTGTTGCACATACTTTTTACTTGCACTCGCATGCAAGTGAAGTACTTGTAAGGGACACGTGATAGTTTGTACCTTCCACACAAACCACTTGTCTATAGGACTAACACAATTGCTGGTGAATGCATAATATACTTGTAATATACACCCTTTTTTTTTGAGTTTACGGGAAACACCCAGTTATAACAGCGATCATAAATGCACAGGTTTAACACAGTTTTGAGATATGGAAATGGTGCCAATATCATAAATAAATCATCACAAGTCTAATACATTAGATAGAAGCATTTTGGTACACACCCAAATTATAAAATCAATTTATAACACCAATGCAAACAAACCCATTTGCTGTTGTTGCAAAACAGGACTGATGTAATTTCGTTGCAAAAAACTAGAACTTACAGAATGGGCTGACATGCCTCCTGAATAGTACTCCTTCCAGCAATTATTGGCAATATATTTAAATCTCCAAGGCGCCCCCAAACAAGCAAAGAGACCCCCAAAAACCTAGGTGCTTTGCCCTAGAAGGCTCATAGCCACCTGGTGCAGCAGTACAACTGGAAATGGAATAACATCAGTTCTGAAATCTACATAAACCCTTCCAAATCTGCATTGATTACCTCCTTAATCCTAGCGCCAAGATGATAGACTTCAGCAACCCCAAAATGATAGAAACCCACGACCTCTAAAAGGTGAATAAACAATACAAAATATACCGAAATCCATTGCGACTGTAGGGCCTACCTGGAAACAGGTGCAATTGGAAAAAAGGGCCAAAAAACAGTTTACAACACTTCAAATCTGCAACCCAAATCACTGATTTATCCCTGCAATCTCTCCTCAAAATATTATTCGGAGAATCTCAATATTTTGCCCTCCAAATTCTTCGTGACAATCTGCAATTCAAACAAAGAAGCTCAAGCGTAGTTCCTGAACGAAACCACCTGTAAACCAACCCGGGAGGATCATTCACCACCGAGGATGATATTCTCTATGAGGGTTTTCATCCTCATGAAGTTCCTGGATAAAAACTAGAAACATAACATTCCTTCAACCTCAACGCATGAAGAATGAGCTCCAAAAAAAGCTTTTTTATCTTTCACCAAGAAACCCACGCCCTCCTTGGGAAAATACAAATATTTACTTTATTAAAATCCCCTTATATCTCCCATGTTGGACGCCCCCCTTTTGAATTATAATATTAGCTTAACTTAAAACATAACTAGTGTCCCCTAGGCGCCAACTTATAAGTCACCTTTAATATTTTAACAAATGCTAAGTTAAATATTTAATTTAACTTTATATCATTAGTGTTAATTAAAATAATACCTTTGATCAAGATAAGCACCAAATCAGCCTTAAATGCCAAAACTGACTATGCTAGGGTGTAACCGTTGTCACGTGATGAAGTTGGTGTCGAAACGATGACTTACTAAAAATAGACATTGGCTCCTAAAAACGTGGAACACAAGCCAAGTGTCTAAAACGACATCCAAAAGTGTCATTGCGATCCTTACCACAATCCGAGCTCAATTCCAACAAGAGAAATGCCACATAAGCATGTCCATGACGCCTCCAAGAACTGTGGAGCTCCCTAACCATTCAGTGTTAACCTACGAGAACCCAAGTGATAGGCCAACTCTCATCAAACTGTCAGTGCTTAGGAAGGGGACATTACAATACTTCCCCATGATGAATCTCCTTTTACATTGATTTGTTAGGCACTTTACTCTAAGTGATTCCCTCTTGGCACATCGTGTTGAAATTAACACTTAATATTGTGTCAATTTTTCCAAGAACACCCACCTAACTAACTTTCACAAAAAATAACTCGATTTCAACCAGGGAGATAATAATGAAATAAATAAGACAACTATTCTATTATGCTAATAAAAAATTTCTAAAACAATCTAAGAGAATCTTAGTTCAAGCCTTCCATGCTCTACAAAGCTGATTAACTATGCATGTGTCCACTGCCCTCTATTTATAATAGTTTGAGGGGACACATGTGCGTATCTTAGGATAGTGTGAACAAGTTGCCAAATGAACAATGACTTGTCATGAGCAAAATGAACTCATAAGTTGTCAAATGAACAATGACTTGCCATGCACACATCTACCAAATTGGCCATGTGCACACCTAACCATGCTAAACCCGTGACTACAAAAGCCAAGTTATCCCTCAAAATCAATTTCCTTCACTCGTAACATAGTTTGAAGAGTAACATACTTAGTTGTTTCTAGTAGTTTATTGAATATGTCTACAAACTGATCTCATGTGTGACAATACTGAAAATTGATCACACTATCTTGAATGAGTTGTCAAACATGTTGCATATAAAGTCCAATGTGCTTGGTGCATTGGTCCTCCACTGGGTTGTGAATAAGAAAGATTTGAGCACTCTAGTTGTCTCACCCATAGTTTAAAAACCTGGTGAGTACTCGCCGGACTCGTGAGTACTCGCCAAATTTTCTAGTCCGTGAGTAACCTAGGAAATAACTCGGTCGTGGGTTTTTTGAATAAATCATGGTGTTGTTTTTTAAAAACCACGCTTAAAATCGCCAAAAACGTCAAAAACTCCAGCAAAAACTCGTTGAAAGTTTTCAATATTATATAGGTTATGAACTTTTTTTTGGGTAGTTTTATCAGACTATATGGGAGCTAACGAACCAGTAGTGCAGCAATGAGACGGCTAGGGCACCAGACACAGTATAGATTTTATATTTAATATATTTAACTAGCACTTGCACCCATAGGAGGTTCAAGGAATACACCGATAAGAACAACCGACAAGTTTAGAAAATTTTCTAGCGTGATTTTTTTTTACGTGAGACAATTCCGAGCACTATAATGCTCACATATATATCATGAATGCTGCATCCGACATGGTTTGATATTATTAATATTCATAGATTATTAATTTTACAATAGATGTTAAATTATTAATATGTCTATTATTAATATTTATTGGTATGATATTATTAATATTTTTTTTTTGTGGTAAGCTAGGCATAAGGGAGTCATACCCCATAAAGAGAACTTAAAAATTATAAAGAGTGCATGTCCTTGCTACAAGGGGTGCAAAAAGCAGCAACACTGGCTGTGCTGACCAATCTTCTCTAAATTATTCACACTATGGATAGTTTATTGTGCTCTCAGCTTACCCCTTAACAGGGATATTATGGATCTGACCAAGGTTTCCCCCTTTCAAGGACGATCTGAGCAAAATTTGGTGCTTTCCTGAAGGATGCTTTTTCGTTTCGACCTTTGTCCATCCATGCTCAGAATGAGGGAGCTCCAATATGCCTTGGTCTGCATCATCTATGGGAGACTTACTCCTCTTGCCTTCTGTCCTTGCTTGGTCTAATTGAATGTCATCCTTGGAACAAAGTCCTGCCAACACTGGGATGACCGAAGACATGGCATCTAAGCAGTCTATAAGCTTGGAATCCTCTTTCCCCAAAGAATTTTTTGAGATTTCTGGAGTGGTCTTGTTATTAGAGTCCCTAGGAAGATCCCCCGCAATCGAAGCTTGAAGATTGTCTGGTGAAAAAGACGGCTTGGAATTTGAGTCGGCTGGCAATGGGGCCTCAGTGGAACTTGACACCATCTGAGGAGTAGAAGGAATCAAATAGTGATGCAGCTCAGCACCAATCCACCAAGTGGGAGTGTTGCGAGAAGCCTGATTTCCCATGCCCCTTGGGCACTGGGGCGTAAAATGCTCTATCAAGAAGCACCTTCTACGTCTGAAGGTGATCTTTTCATAATCTACTTGCTGGCTCCACTTTCTCTTGCCTACTAATAAGGAGATCTCAGCAGGGAGGCCGGAGGAAAAGTCCATCTCCACACAAATCCGAGCACAGGTGGAGCTTTCATAGCTGATTGTCTCCTCTGAAGCACATACAAATTTGCCCAAACCATTTCCAATGGTCTGTAGACATTCCAACTCCCAATATTGGAAAGGAAGGTATGATAACCGAACCCACAGGAAGGCAGAATTGAAAATTTCTGTTCGGGGATCAAAGGATGAATATGTAATAACCCTTAATTTTAAGATTAAACCTATCAACAGATAATGCAAGAAATAAGGAAAAGAATTGAATTATATTTGATTTTTCAATAAACCAACTATATAAGTACTTTTCAAACGACGAATGATTGTGTGACTTCATCCAATTACTATAACTTATTTAACAGTACTCTGCTCAAATTATTACTGCTTGTTTCCTCAATCATAGGTATGGTCGAATAGGATGGCTGCGCTGGTATGCCCATAGAGTGCTCTTTCCAAGCCCAAGAGCGGATACAGCGATCCCTCTTGGCCCAACGATGGCAGACCGCCAGTCATCGTCGTGGGTGGAGTACCTGGAAAGCCACTAGCACCTGCTATTCCCCTTCGGCACCTCCTATTCTCCATTTCCTATGATCAATTCCCAACATAACTGTAATAGTTAACTTCTGGCTAGTATTTACTTACCTGTTCGATCTGTAGTCTCCAGCACTCTATCTTTCCGCTATGATTTTCTTTCTATTTCCTCTTTTTCTATCTGATGCCCTCTCTCCCTTTGAGTCATGTCCTCTTTATAGTGTGGCGGGGGTCTCCTTTGAGACGTGTCTCTTGGCAGAATCGCTGCTACCTGAAGACAACAGTGCCCCTTTGATAATTGTTTAGTTAGCATAGTTTTATTAAGAGGATTCAATAACCATACAACTAGTTTTAGTTATTTTGATTTTAATTTTATCCTTACAATATTTTATTATATAAACTATACTATACATTTTGTCAAGTATTATATTTTATTATTGTCCTCTAATATGTTTTAAATACTTGATATTTAATGAATAATATTATTTTATTTCGATCTTTACAATTTTGGGGGGATATGACAGTCCTCCCCTCTCAAATTTGTTTGTCGTCAAGCATCTTAAGGGCTGGGTGATTAATTATGTCAGCTCCTTCCCAAGTAGTGTCCTCGGTAGGTAGACCCTTCCACTTAATTAAGTACTCTGGAATAGTTCTATTCCTCAATTTCCTTTCTCGAGTGTCAAGGATGATTTCTGGCTCTAGAATCAACTTCCCCTCATTATCAAGTGGAGGTAATTTTGTACTTGGAACAATCTGCTGCCCTAAAACCTTCTTAAGGCGAGATACATGAAATACATTGTGAATTTTGCTTTGTGCTGGCAGCTTTAGTTCATAGGCTACTTCTCCTATTCTTCTTAAGATTTTGTACAGTCCATAGAATCGGGGCTTAAGTTTTTCAGCCCCACTGGCTTTGATAGAGGGCTATTTATTAGGTTGCAATCTCAAAAAGACCATGTCTCCTACTTCAAAAGTTCGTTCAGTTCTCTTTCAATCTGCATATAATTTTTGCTGGTTCTGTGCTTGTTGTAAATTATTTTTGAGGACATTCATGATATCTGTAGTTTGTTGTATAAAATCTTTAGCCCCTGGTACACGACTTTCTAAACGAATTAGGTCCCCAAAAGATGTTGCTTCATATCCATATAATGCCTTAAAGGGACTCATTCTTATAGACATGTGATGAGTAGTATTGTAGCAATACTCTCCTAAATGAAGCCATTTAATCCATGCATTTTGCTAACCCGTAACATAGTTCCGTAAATAGCCTTCTATCCGTTTATTAACAATTTCTGTTTGCCCGTCAATTTGTGGATGATAACTGGTACTTGGAGTTAGTTTCGTCCTGGCCAACCTAAATAGTTCTTGCCAGAATATGCTGAGGAAGCAGCTATCTCTATCGCTAACAATATTTCTAGGTAGACCGTGCAATGTGAAAACTTCCTTAAAGAAAGTATCAGCCACTTGAGGAGCTCTGAAATCTGACGATATAGGCATAAAATGTGCATATTTGGTCAAACGATCCACTACTACAAAAATACAATCTTTGTTTTGCACCTTGGGTAGTCCAGTTATAAAATCCATTGAAACACTTTCCCATTTCTGATTGGGTATAGGCAGAGGTTGAAGCAATCCTGCTGGAAAAACATGCTTTCCTTTATTCCGTTGACATACCATGCATTCCCTTGTATATCTTAATATATCGGGTTTAAGTCCTTTCCATGCAAACCTTTCTCTAATTTGTCTGTAGGTCTTAAAAGTGTCCTTGATGTCCTGACAAGGGGCTATCATGATATGCCTTCAAGATTTCTACTTTTACCTTTGACACCGAAACAAGGAATATTCTGTTCTTATATAGGATAAGATCATCAACAATACGGTAATTATTATCTTGTACCTTCCCTTCAAAAATATCTCTTGAGAATGTATCTTTAGCATATTCTACAATTATGGAAGTCTTCCAGTCTTTAGATATTGTAGTTAAAGAGCCAAGGTAAGGTCTCCGGGAGAGATCATCTGCTACAATATTATTCTTACCTTTCATATATTCAATGTCAAAATTGTATGCTTGTAGCTTGCTCACCCACTTTTGCTGCCTATCATTCAAATCCTTTTGATTTAAGAAGAACCTTAAATTGTTATGATTTGTTTTGACTATGAATCTCCCGTAGATGAGGTATTGTCTAAATTTTTCTCAAGCATGCATGATTGCTAACATTTCCTTGTCATAAACAGAATAGGTTTTTTCTGTATCTTTGAGTTTTCTGCTTTCAAAGGATATAGGATGCTTATTTTGCATTAGAACGACACCAATACCTTCGCTTGAGGCATCACAATAGAGTTCGAACGGTGAAGAAAAATCCGGTATTGCCAAGACAGGGCAAGAGCTCATTACTTCTTTCAGTTTCTCAAAGGCTACTTGTGCTTCTTCTGACCATGAAAATGCTCCCTTCCTAGTTAAATTTGTTAGGGAAGAAGTCAATTTTGAAAACCCTTTACAAACCTTCAATAGTAGCTACATAGTCCTATAAAACTCCTAAGGTGTGTAAGAGTTCTAGGTTTTGGCCAACTCTTTATAGCCTCTATCTTTTCTTCATCAACTCTTACTCCTTGTGCACTAATCTTATGACCCAGGTATAGCGTTTCTTCCATCCCGAATTCGCACTTGGATGCTTTAGCGAATAGAGAATGTTGTTCAAGGATTCCCAATACTTCATTTATGTGTCTTAAGTGCTCTTCCCATGTTTTACTGTAGATTAGGATATCATCAAAGAATACAAGTAGAAATTCCCTCAATTGTCCTCTGAAAATATGATTCATACATGATTGGAAAGTGGCTGGGGCATTAGTAAGTCCAAAAGGAAGGACCAAAAACTCAAAATGCCCATAATGACATCTAAAAGCTGTTTTGTGAACATCTTCTGCCTTTACTCTTATTTGATGGTATCCTGAACGAAGATCTAATTTCGAAAAGTACACTGCCCCATGGAGTTCATCAATCAATTCATCAACCCTGGGCATTGGATACCGATTCTTGAGGGTTTTTTTGTTAAGTGCTCTATAATCTATGCACATCCTCATTGTGCCATCTTTTTTCTTTACCAGGACTACTGATGAGGCAAAAGGACTAGAGCTAGGCTGGATAAGCCCTACTTTTAATAATTCTTTAATGGCTTTCTCAATTTCTTCCTTATATTTCCTGGGATGACGGTAAGGTGTGGTAATTACGGGTTTGGCTCCTCTTTCTAATTCAATTGTGTGTTTGAAACCTCTTTTTGGTGGTAATCCCCTTGGAATAGCTTTGAATACTTTTTTGTGCTTTTTAAGGATGGGTCTAATATCAATGTGAACGGTTTTCCCTTGTGAGGAAGATTTGTCCAAAATCAAACATTGGGCAGCCCATTCTCCTTGCCCTTTCCTAAACATAATAAACCTCTGTTAAGATATTTCTTAACATAATTTTGATAAGTACAATCTTAAAGTTTAATAATGATGTTATGATTAAACATTTCTTACCTAAAAATTCTTTCCATTATCTTAGATGAAACCATTCTAGGAGTGCCATCAGCTAGTCCTTTAAGGAGGATCTCCTTCCCATCTTGAAAAAAACACAACTCCAACATGGGAAGATCAAGGTCGAATCGGCCCAATGAATGTATCCATGGGGTACCTAGGATCACATCTGTATCCCCTAGGTTAACTACATAGAAATCTTGCTTGGTAGGATATGCCCCTAAAGTTATGCTTAATTGTAGAATCTTTTTATGGCAGGAGGTAGTTGAGCCATCAGCTAGTGCTACTTGGAACCCTTTAAAATTTTGTGTTTCTAATTTTAATCTTGCTACCAAGTTCTTGTCAATAAAATTGTGGGTTGCCCCACTATCCATAAGGGCTATTACTTTCCGCCCTTGGATCACACTTTTTATTCGAAAAGGATGATGTTTGGAGGCCCTTGAGATGGCTGCTAGAGTTACCTGTTCTTCTTCATTTTGCTTTCTTTTCTTGCGGGGTTTTACTTGTTCTCCTTCTTTGTTGTTGGTTTCATCTTGGTCGTCCCATTCTTCTTCATCCAATGGGGTTCCTAAAATATGGGCCTAGGCTCTCTTCCCGCATATGTGACCATGATGCCATTTCTCTTTACATTTAAAACATAATTGTTTCTTTTTGCAGAGATCATGTTCCCTTTTAAGGTCATTTTTATTGCAGACATGCCCATGTTCCCATTTTTCATTGCAATAGTAACATAAGTTCTTTTTCCGTAGTTCCTCCCTTTTGTCTTTTGAAAGGTTTTCCTTCTTATGCCAATCTTTCTTGTAAGAGGATTTTGAGAATGGTCTTGATGAGTTATCATGGGTCATTGAATCTTCTATTGTAAGTGCTTTGTCAATGGCATCATCAAGGGTGGTGGGGTTAAGGGCACTTACCAATCTTCGAATGGAATCTCTTAGTCCCTCAACAAAAAGGTAGATAAGACAATCTTCATCAATTCCCTTAACCCTGACTGAAATTTGTTGGAACTCGGTAATATAGTCTTCTACTGTTCCTCGTTGTCTTAATAGAGTTAATTCTTTGAAGTCTTTTTGTGGGTGCCTCCTATCAAATCTCTTAATAAGTTTTTGTGTAAACTCATCATATGAAATTTTATCATGTCCTTGTGTGAGGGTGCCATGGAGCCACCATTCGTGAGCCAATCCCTCTAGATGTAATATAGCAAATTGTACTGCATCCTCTTCCGTCATGGGACTAAGGTTCAAATAAGTGTTTAGTTTTTGTATCCAAGAATAGGCTGAGGTTTTTCCTGTCCCATCAAAATTTGGCAAGGTTAATTTGTTAACCTTTTGTTTTAGATCCTTACTTGGTTGTCTACCCTCCCTTGGGGGTGCCTCAAATCTCTTAGCTTCCAAAAAATTTCTGAAGGATACGATCTCCTTTATGTCGGGGTCTAGTCTTGCATAGGCTGCTACTGTATCTTCAGCATTTCTTATAGGAGGATCATTTTCTCCTTCCATCGGGGTTTCTTCCCTAGTTAAGAATTTGAGCTTTTGAATCCTAGGGTTAGAGGAAGCATTACTATTATTTTCAGAATGGTTAGAATTAGAATCTCTCCCATTTGAACCATTATGTTTAAGAGTATCCATGGTAACTTTCATGTCTTGTAAGGTTTGGAGTAACGCTTGACTTGTTTTTTCAGTTTGTTCAATTAAGGCTTGGGTTTTCCTTTCATTGCTTTCTATGAAGGTCCTAATGTCATTCTCCAATCGTTCACACATACCTCTCCTTGTTCTTTGATAAGTTTGCATATATTATTTTTTTATAGGGTGGCAGGAAAGTTGCTCTGATACCAATTGTAATAACCCTTAATTTTAAGATTAAACCTATCAACACATAATGCAAGAAATAAGGAAAAGAATTGAATTATATTTGATTTTTCAATAAACCAACTGTATAAGTACTTTTCAAACGACGAATGATTGTGTGACTTCATCCAATTACTATAACTTATTTAACAGTACTCTGCTCAAATTATTACCGCTTGTTTCCTCAATCATAGGTATGGTCGAATAGGATGGCTGCGCTGGGATGCCCGTAGAGTGCTCTTTCCAAGCCCAAGAGCAGATACGGCGATCCCTCTTGGCCCAACGATGGCAGACCGCCAGTCATCATCGTGGGTGGAGTACTTAGAAAGCCTCTAGCACCTGCTATTCCCCTTTGGCACCTCCTGTTCTCCATTTCCTATGATCAATTCCCAACATAACTGTAATAGTTAACTTCTGGCTAGTATTTACTTACCTGTTCAATCTGTAGTCTCCGGCGCTCTATCTTTCCACTGTGATTTTCTTTCTATTTCCTCTTTTTCTATCTAATGCCCTCTCCCTTTGAGCGATGTCCTCTTTATAGTGTGGCGGGGGTCTCCTTTGAGACGTGTTTCTTGGCAGAATCGCTACTACCTAAAGACAACGACGCCCCTTTGATAATCATTTAGTTAGCATAGTTTTATTAAGAGGATTCAATAACCATACAACTAGTTTTAGTTATTTTGATTTTAATTTTATCCTTACAATATTTTATTATATAAACTATACTATACATTTTGTCAAGTATTATATTTTATTATTGTCCTCTAATATGTTTTAAATACTTGATATTTAAAGAATAATATTATTTTATTTCGATCTTTACAATTCTGGGGGGATATGACAGAATACCAGGCCTTCATGCATAAGAAATCACCCTAAAACATCCACGGTCCATTTTTTAACACCTTTTCCTTGTCATCAAAGGATTCGAACTCGAGGATGAAGAAGCCCTTCGCACGAGGGAAAATGGTGATCTCATCCTCCAATCTGTCTTTCCAATGAGTTGTGATCCATGTGTGTAGATCGCACAGCTTAGGCCAAGTTTTGAAAAATCTACATATGAGGGCGTGGTCTTTAAGAAAATCCTCCCTATCGTGAACAGGTCCATCTATGGGGATCTCAGGAATGTGCCCCAAATGGAGCAAAGAAATTGGAGGTTGTTCATAGTTGTGACCACCATCAGCATTGTCCACAGCCCCCAACCCATTCGATGCACTCTCCTTCAAGGCAACCGGAGCCCTAGATGACCATGGCGCCGCCTTGGATTGGCGCCGCGAGCGGGGGTCACACTGAGATGATGTTGATGCCCTAACGCCGGATTGCAAAACCCTTTTAAAGTCTAAATTTTGCCCAGAAATTCATTCGGATGCCACACATCTGGATGCATTCACTATAGTCCGTCCCTTGCATATGGAAAAAGCGCCCGTGCCTGGAGGATTCGCGGTTTGGGAGGGAACAGGACCATCGGTTGTAGCGACAGAAGCAGCAGCAGAAGGCACCATTCGCCGAATTTTTTTATTTAGTAGAGAATGATATTATTAATAGTTATGTATAATTAATATTTATAATTTTATATTAATTTTATAGTATATATTAAATAATTATTAATATTTATATTTATATATATTATATCGTTTAATATTTATATAAAATATTATAATATAATATTATATTATATTATTACATGTTTTTTGTACAAATGAACCCAACCACCAAAAACAATTTGCCAGATCCACAAATTCGAACCAAAACCGGAAATATATTTCATAAATTCAATAATAGGTATGTTTTTAAAGCATATTTTTAAAAATTAATATAGTTTAATGTTCGATAAATTTTCCAAGATTTTGCCAAGTTTTTCTCTAAGTTTTTGGTGAGTCCCGAGTTTTTAAAAATTTGGGGTCAGCCGAGTAATTGCCAAGTCCGAGTTTTTGAACTATGGTCTCACCCATAGTTGCAAAACTCTACAAGTATTCGACAAGTTTTTTTGCCTGGCGAGTTTTTCCTACAAGAACTCTCCGGAATTACTCGCCGAGTCAAGGGAAAAAACTCGCCAATTTTTGGCAAGTTTAGGCAAATTTTGGCAATATAATATTCGGCTGCACACAACAAAGGTAGGGGAAGAGGAAGATGTAAATTTGTAAAATATATTAATGTAGTATTTACTTTTAGTTTTACAAATACAATTTGCTATTTTCATTTTGTTTCAGACTATTAGTATCAACACATTCCACATTGTAATGTCCCTTATAGGAACAATACTAATTTTACCCTAAAAATTCAAATACCACAAATTAGGGTTAGGGTTTCAAAATTACCATTTAGATTATTTTCAAATTGTATAATTGTTGTGCTCTAATCTTGGAATCATGACATAGGGAAATACATATACAAAATATAGATTGACAAATATACCTCTTTAAAATATTAGTGTTAGATAAGATTTTTCTTGCATTCAAATTCATAAACAATATCCATATAGAAAGATCATCTATTTATCAATATGTAGTTGACTTAATTTATTCATAACACATTCAGTATCGACTATGTTCAAATCTTAATCTTTACTTCATTTCTAATCCTCAACCTTGAATGGGCCACCTCCATGGATGGATTTACTCCGCCTCTCCCTAACAACACCTTGCCTCTCCTAAGGTTGGAGGCAATAGAAATAACTAAGTATTAACTTGAACATACTTCGATATACTTCAACATACTTCTTGAACCAAATGATCATATTTATTCATAGCACATTCTGTATTGGCTATGTTCAAGTCTCAATCCTTATTTCTCTTCTAATCCTCAACCTTGGATGGGGATTTACTTGTCTAGGGCGCGATGACACCACCTCCATGGGTGGATTTACTCCGCCTCTCCCTAACAACACCTCGCCTCTCCTAAGGTTGGAAGCAATAGAAATAAATAGGCATTGAGTTTAAACATACAACTACTTCAATGTGTTGTAAATATAATCTATTGATGTTTTCCCTTACATATTTCATAGCAAGTTTCCCAATGCTTATATATATACATGTGCAATGATACTAATGATAATCTTCAATTATATACATTTGTCATTATTTACCACATGGCATTCATCATAATAAACATAGGGTTAGATACATTATACCAAGAGGATAATTCTTGCCTTTGTATCCTTTAGAACTCTTAAGGATTGTATTCTTCCTTCTAAGCTATCTGCAGCCCAATAAACTTCTACATATATATTTCAGGTCTGCTTCCAAGTATAATTTCAAACTTAGAAATATTTTTCTTAATCTGTATATAAATCAGATGATTCTTATTTGTATCCATGCCTTTATTCCCCACACTTCTTTGTCCTCTTATACCTCTCAAGTAAGGCAATCCACTAGGAGATACACCTCTTCACAATGAACAAATACCTCTCTTGCTATCGCACCTCTTCAATTCTTAACAACTTTTGTCTTATGCAGATATCGCATCTCTCAAGGAAATCACTGCTCTTAATAAAATCGTGTCACAAGATAGATGAAATTGCACCTTGTTATATGTCTCTTGATTTGCACTAGCTGTAGCATTGGGAGTTTGGCATCAAGATCTCATCATTAAACTAGCATGGCAATCTGGAGAATTCCGAGTCACCCGATTATTTCAACCATAGATGCAAGACTCGCAGAAAACTCGCCGAGTTTCAAAAAACTCCCGAGCATTTTTCAATGGCAGGTTTTTCAGACAAGAACTCGCCTACTTCACTCGGCGAGTTTTTGTGAAAAACTCGCAGAGTTTTCGGCGAGTCCGTGGATTTGACTCGGCCGCTGAAAAAAGGTATTCCGCTGGTGTTTAAATGCGTTTTTTGACTCATTTTTGGTCATTTCACTTGCTCCACATGACAAAAAACGCCCTCCCAACCATTTTAGAGGTATTTGCAGAGATTTGGCATCAACCAAACAAGATTTGAGGCAAATTTCAATCGAATTTGAAAGGCAAATCAGATTTCCAGGTAGGTTTTTGTTTTTTTCTTTTTCTTTCTTTTTTTGAAATTTCTTCATTTTTGAAGCATCTAAGTTTAAAAAACATCATGAATGTAGTATAAATAGATTTGTATTGATAAAAGCAAGATTTATATTCATCAAAACAAGATTCATCACCCTTTTTTTTGCATTTTTTTCTGATTTTTTCATTTTCACTTTTTTTTCATTTTTCTCAAAGTTGAAAAACCCGCCAAAAAATCGGGTGACTCGCGAGTACTCGCGATGCATTCTAGACGGCGAGTAATACCTGCAAAAACTTGGCCCGAGTTTTACCAATAACTCGTGGCGATTTATACCTACAAACATTGCCAAACTCGCCCATTCCGCGCACAGTTTTCGCAGAAAAATCGGCTCCTAAAAGGTTATAAAACAAAACCTAAAAGCATTTTTGTTTTGCTTCATTTTTGTTTTGTTTCGTCTCCTCCATGGCGACGAACCCTAGTGCGTGCAGTGGCTCCAAGACGGTGAGGAAACCCTAGCGCGGTGGCTCCAAGACAGTGAGGAAACCCTAGTTCGAAAGGTAAGAATTATATAAAAAAATTTACAATCGAAATTTTAAAAAGACTATCATATGAAAGGAGAAATTTTGGACGAACTGCCAAATTTTATATTCGATTATGATGTTATATTTTTAAAATAAAAAGACTGTATCATATGAAAGGAGAGATTTTGGACGAACTATCAAAATTTATACACGATTATGATAATGATAATCATCATAATCGTATATAAATTTTGACAGTTCATCCAAAATCTCTCCTTTCATATGATACAGTCTTTTTAAGTTTTTAAAATTTAACTATTAAATATTTTAAATTTTTTACAATCGAAATTTAATAAATTATATACAGTCACAATTTATATATAATTTAACTGTCACAATTTATATACAGTCATATATAAATTGTGATAGTTTGTCCAAAATCTCTCCTTTCATATGATACAGTCTTTTTAAAATTTCTATTGTTTTATTATTTTATAATATAATATTATAAATGATAAATATATCATAATCCTATATAAAATTATAAATTATGACAGTTCGTCCAAAATCTCTCCTTTCATATGATAGTCTTTTTAAAATTTCAAATGTTTTTTAAAATTAAATATCATCATAATTCATAATCCTATTTAAATTTTGAGTTTGACAATTCATCCAAAATCTCTCCTTTCATATGATACATCATGATCATACAGTCTTTTTATAATTTCGATTGTTTTTTATAGCAAAAATGTCAAAATACAACTATACAACAGTCAACTGTGTTATTGTCAAATTTAAATTTTTAATTGAACTTTTTTTGTTCTCTCTTTTTTGATAGGTAATAGGTTATAACTTACGGCTTCTACAAGTGGAACTGGAGGTAGAAGAACCGGTGGCAAACCTAAGGACCCTTGCTGGAAACATGGGACACCAGGTCCAAAGCGAGATGTCATTTGTACCCATTGCACTAAACATATGTCCGGAGGCGTTAATCGACTTAAATACCACCTTGCACAGGTCCCTTGCAATGATGTTGAGATATGTGACAAAGCTCCTGTGGAGGTTCAGAGGGAGGCACACGTCCTCATTATGGATTATCAACGAAAGAAAGAAGCTAAAAAGAGAACAGCAAAGGCAATGGCAGCCCCAAACCGAGATTTGAGTTCTACAGGGTCAGATTATAGAGGTGTAACTGTAGAGGCCTCTTCTACGCCTTCCATTGGGCCACGGATACGACAATCAGGCAAAGGGCTTGATAGCCTTTTGTTCCTTGGAACACTCCTGGTGCGCAACCTTCATTGGATGGTCTTGCAAATACATGGAACAGAGACATGCATCGTGAGGTGAAGTTGGCATGTGCACGATTTTGTTACTACAACAATGTTCCCTTCAATGTCGCTTCGAGTCCTTATTGGGAGCACTTGGTCATTGCATTGACTATGGCAAGCAAGGGGTTCAAGGCCCCAAGTTGTCATGAGTTGAGTGGCCCATTGTTGCAGGAGGAGGTCAAACACACACATCTACTAGTACAGGATCAGAGGAAAATTTGGGAAAGAAAAGGCTACACTATTTTATCTAACGGATGGACAGATGCCAGGAATAAGACTCTCATCAATTTTTTAGTGGCTTCAACGGGCAGCTAGTCTTTTTAAAGTCAGTTGATGCCTCCAATCAAATAAAAAATGCAGAAACCTTGTGCAACATGTTGGATGAGGTGGTGATGGAGGTGGGAGTGGAACATGTCGTCCAAATAGTGACTGACAATGCAGTTGCATATGTGGCAGCCAGTAGACATCTAGAGGCAAGGCATCCAACAATTTTATGGAGCCCTTGTGCTGCCCACTGTATTGACCTTCTTCTTGAGGACACTGGAAAAATAAGCTGGGTGAAGAATGTGGTTTAAGAGGCAAGAAATATCACAAAATACATCTACAACCACACATGGGTCCTAAATCTTATGAGAGAGTACACTAGTGGCAAGGAGCTCACACGATCAGGAGTCACACGCTTTGCCACTAATTTCCTTACCTTGCAAAGTATAGCAACATTATTGCCCCACCTTAGGCGCATGTTTGTGTGTGAAAGGTGGTTGGAGAGTCCTTATCATAGGAAGCCATAAGCAGAGAGGGTCGTGAAGGCAGTTTATGATGGTGACATGGAAAAAGTCATGGAGGAGATCATCAAGGTAAGTTTTCACACACTAATTTTTATTTATTTTTTTATTTGCTAATGTTAAAATTTGCTGATTTTGTAAAAAATTATATTTATATTTGTTGAATTTCAATTACTATAATTCTCTAATTTTATTTTCATCCACTATTGATTTAGGTGTCAGAACCGTTGGTTAGGGTTCTACGATTGGTGGATGGGGATCAAAAGCCCATGGGGTATCTATACGAGGCCATGGATAAGGCCAAAGAGGCCATTCAACATTTGTATGGGTCGAATAAAACAAAATATGAACCCATATGGCGCATTATTGATCGGAGGTGGAATCGACAACTCCACCAACATATTCATGCTGCTGGTTACTATTTGAACCCCACGTTTTTCTTCTTCTCTTCATTCAAAGCAGATGCAGAGGTTAAGCTTGGCCTGAACACATGCATGGAGAGGTTGGTCTTTGATGATAACCTTCGAGACATCATACTCGATGAGTTACGGAACTATACGAATGCAGATGGGCCTTTTTTTTCTTCAAGAGATGCCATTCGTAGATCCACTCTGCAACCAGGTAAAAAACATATGTTTATTTTTCATTTACTATTTATTTTAATTTTTAAGTTTACTAAAATCCTTACAAAGTTATAAATGTTATCCTTGCAGATTTATGGTGGGATGATTATTGTTCCTCAACGCCTAATCTTCAAAAGATAGCCATCCGGATTTTATCCCAGCCTTGTAATGCATCCGGTTGTGAGTGCAACTAGAGTGTTTTTGAGGCTATTCACACAAAGAAGCGCAACAGATTGACTCAAAAGCGCTTGAATGACCTTGTCTATGTGCAGTACAACCTTTGGTTACATGAGAAGAAGGTAGAAGGCCAGGAATCATATCAGGCATTGGACCTTGACGACATTGATCCATATTCAGATTGGATTGCTAAGGATGTTGATGTTGATCCATCACGTGATGATGATGATATAGCTACTATGGAGAGGGATACAGCTAAATGGCAAGCGAATGTCGCAGCATATGAGGATTCAAAGACAGATTCAGATGATGATATTGATGTGCCATTAGGGGTAGGTTCGTCACATGTACCGCTTGATCCTATAGATGAGGATCCTATTGAGGATACCCCAGCTATATCAAGCCCAGCGACTTCCGCACCACCCACAAAGAGAAACAAAACTCTTTTGAGCTTTAGTCGTAGAAGAAATTTATGATTTATATTTTCTAGTGATAATGGAACTCTTTTTTTGGTCTATGATATGTATTATCAAACTGGAATTTCATATGTATTCGAAGGTTGAGCTCTTTTTTTTTGGTCTATGATATGTATTAAACTCTTAATATTGATTTATATATGAAGGAAATCAGCAATGCATTCTACAATTTCATAAATGTGTGTTTTTTAAGAATATTTTTAAAAAATTACGCATTTTTAAATGTTCGATAAATTTGTCGAGTTATTGCCGAGTTTTTCCCCGAGTTTTTGTCGAGTCCCGAGTTTTTAAAAATTTTGGGTCTGCCGAGTTTTTGCCGAATCCCGAATTTTTAAAAATTTTGGGTCTGCTGAGTTTTTGCCGAGTCCGAGTTTTTCAACTATGAATTTTTTCTTATTTGAATCCTTTTTTTTTTTTAAGAAAATGTTTAGACTCTTAGATTAGTTTGCATTTTTAGTAATTTATAGTAACATTTTGATTTCTTCATTGTTTTCATATTTTTTCCAAACCCTAGTTTTTTTTTGTTGAATCCTTTTTTTTTGGAACAAAATGTTTAGAATTTTACATTAGTTTAAATTTTTACAAAATTAAAGTAATCTATATTGAAATTTGATATTGATTTAATCTAATTTAGGTTCTTTTTTAATTTTCTATTAAAAAACTAACAAGTTGTGCTTTCACTTTGTATGTGTAGGTTAATTTATAATCGCAGATAGAGATGCTTCTGCATCCGGTTCAACCTCAGGGCCTGTCGCATCATCATCATTTGTAGGCACACGTCCTCCAGGAGCTAGAGATCCTGCGTGGAAATATGCCTATCTAGGACCGTACCCTGGCTCAATTTTTTGCATCCAATGCAAAAATGTATACCATGGAGGCATTAACAGCCTCAAATACCATCTTGCAAGCATTAGTCGTCGTGATGCGAGGGCTTGTACTAACACCACGGAAGAAATAAAAAGACAAATGAATGCCATACTTGCAGCCGCAGAAGAAAGAAAATTACAAAGGGAGAAGGCAAAGGCAGCCATGCAAGCATCCATAGCTTCTTCTCAAGGTGCTTCAGTCAACGTTGAGTCGGATGATGATGCACTTCAGGGCATAGTGGGCTCTCTTCGTGGTCCACGTATCCGAAGGCAACCCACCACCACTGCGAGCCCTTCATCTACTTCTAATAGAGCACCAGGATCAGCAGCTACACACACGGTAGATAGTTTTTTTGTGCCTAGAAACACACCTGGAGCACAAACTTCCTTAGAGGCAACTGGGTGGAATAAGGATGTGCATGAGCATGCAAACATTGCTTGTGCCAATTTTTGGTATTTCAACAACATCCCTTTCAATGTGGCAAAATCTCCTTATTGGCATAATTTGGTTTTACTGCATTGACAGTTGCAAAAAAGGGCTACAAGGCACCTTCTCGCAGAGACTTAAGTGGGAGGTTAGTAAATTTAATCTTTTTGATCAAATTATGTTCTTTAATTTATAGAAATTTATGATGAATTTAAGCTATTTTTTGTTTACAAATTAAAATTGTGTACTTAATTTCACTTTGTACTTGTAGGTTGCTTATAAATGCAAGTGACAGAGCAAGGGCAGTGGTGTAAGACCAAAGAAATGAATGGAAAAAATATGACTGCTCTATTCTTTCCGATGGGTGGACGGATGGTAAAAATCGCACCATCATTAATTTTTTGATAGCTTGCAAGAATGAAGTGGTGTTCTTGAAATCAGTGGATGCCTCCAACAGAGTGAAAAATGCAAAAAATTTGGCTAAAATGTTGGATCAAGTTTGCATGGAGGTTGGGATTGAAAATGTTGTGCAAATAATTACTGACAATGCAGTAGCATATGTGGCAACTGGTAGAATCCTCTAAGATAGACACCACACAACTTTTTGGACACCTTGTGCAGCACATGTCCTTGACCTTCTTTTGGAGGACATAGGCAAGCTTGATTGGGTCACACCGATTGTAGAGGATGCAAGGAGGATCACAAAATTTATCTACAATCACCCTTGGGTTCTTCACTTGATGAGGGATTACACCCAAGGGAAAGAGTTGGTGAGATCCGGTGTGACAAGGTTTGCAACAGTTTTCTTAACGTTGCAAAGCATTCTTGGTGCATTGGCGGCTTTGAAACAAATGTTTGTATGCCCAAAATGGACAGAGTCATCTTATGCGAAGAAGCCAGAAAGAGAGAGGGTTGCATGCATTGTCTTCGACTAAGTATTTGATAAAAGAGCTGCAAAGATTGTGAAGGTAACTTCAAAATTTCGAATTTAAATTCAAATTAAATATTTATTTATTTTTAATGTCTTTCATTGTAAATTTGTAACTTTAATCTTTTTGCATTTTTATATTGTAGGTGTCGGAGCCCTTGGTTAGAGTCCTCCACTTGGTAGATGGGGATAAAACCCCAATGGGGTATCTTTATGAGGCCATGGATAGGGCCAAGGAGGCTATAAGAAATTATTATAAGGGGGACAGCCTCAAATTTGAACCTATATGGGAGATTATTGATATGAGGTGGAACAATCAACTCCACCAACCCATCCATGCAACAAGGTACATTTTGAACCCCCATTTCTTCCATTCAGGCACCTTCTCAGATCCTAGTGGAGAGGTTATGGAGGGCCTCACTTCTTGCATTTAGAGGATGACAGCCCAAGCTGAGGTGGCAGACCTCATTGTTGATGAATTGCAAGCTTATAGGGAAAGAAGGGGTAGGCTCTTTTCTTCAGACCTAGCTACACAAGCAATAAACAATCAGTCACCAAGTATAAAATTTCAAATTTACAAGATATTTAATATGTTTTGAACTTTTGACTTTCCTTTCTAATTTTCTAACTCTTCAATATTCTTTTTTGTAGAGGTTTGGTGGACAAATTCAGGTGGAAATACCCCAAATCTCCAAAGATTTGCCCTCCGTGTCTTATGCCAACCTTGTAGTTCATCCAATTGTGAGTGCAACTGGAGCTTATTTCAAGCCATCCACATGAAGAAGAGGAACAAGCTAGCTCAGAAACGCCTCAATGACCTTGTCTATGTGCAATATAATCTTCGGGTGCACAAGAAGGGTAGAGGAAATATCAGATGATCCAATTAATTTGGATGAGATAAATCCTTACAGTGATTGGACAGGGCGGGATGAGCAACCTTCATTGTTTTCTGAGGATGAGATCTATGATTTGGAGAGACAGGCAATGGACGAGGGGGCTAGAATCAGTGGATTGGGATTCTCATTGGATGACATTCAGGATGAGGAGGATGAGGAGGAGACATTACCACCAGGACCACTACCAGCATCTACATCTAGGATGGAGTTTGAGCCACGGTCTATCATGCTGAGGATGGAGGAGCCACAGCAAATTCCTAGGACTAGACCCTCTAGTTCTACCACTCCCCTAGTTTTCACTAGACTTGGGAAGAGGAAGATGTAGTATTTAGTATTTACTTTCAGTTTTACAAAAAGAATTTGCTTTTTTCATTTTGTTTCAGACTATTAGTATTAGCACATTCCACGTGAGGATGCCATTTTGTACCCAATTTGCTTTGAAATCAATCAAATACAACTAGACTCAGCTTGTTTCTCATTTATTGAGTCACTGGATGCATCTTCTCATTGAATTTTGCAAAAAAAAATGCGTTTTTAATGAAATTTAATCAATTTTTTAATGAAATTTAATCAATTTTTTAAGTTGCCAAGTTTTTGCCAAGTTTTTGTCGAGTTTTTGCTGAGTCGAGTTTTTCGGGCTTGGTGAGTTTTTCATTTTGGCGAGTTTTTCAACTATGATTTCAACTATCATGGAGAGGTGGTCACTCACGAACTCAAAGAAACACTGAGCATTCTATATCATTGAGCCTACGTTGGAGTTTCATGAGGATCATTATATATCGTGTATATAATCACTGCCTTCCACAATTATTGATCGTTGTCTTCTAAAATATAATTCTTTCTCCTTATAAACAGATTGCTTATTTGTAATCGCTGCACAATTAATAAATCACTGCTGTCATATAATGAATTGCACCTCTATAACCAATCACACCACATATAATATGAAACTGAACGGAGCGCTTTATCAATAGGGTCGGCTCATACGAACAGGGTTATATTTTAGTTTAAACTTCAAATCTTGGCGTCATAATGAAAGTCGTCCTGTTTGAATAAACTAGTTTAAATCTTTAATTTAAACTATAATTTGATTACCTATACTCCTTTGAATGAGGTTCGAATCTTCTCCAGTCGGCCAATGGATTGGGACATTACACACGAGTATGTCATTTTGTACCTGTTGATGATTGTTTTTGGACAAGTCAACAATTAGAGTAAATACAAAGTATCTGACTCCCTCTTGAGCAAAGCCTCTCGAATGCTGAATGAAGTGATCAAACAAGATGACTCCAAGGTTCCTTTCTCATGATTTTGTAAGAGATAGCTCAATGACTAAGTATGATTTTGCTGTTAAACACAAAGGGACTTACGCAGACTTCTCTTCATTCATGTTTAGCTTGTTCCTCCTTTCAGTGTGGATGATGTATGTACAAAGTTTCAATGATAAAGAAATAGAAAAAGGGTGAGGGTTTAGGAATCTAACCTAAGGTCAATGAAGCAATGATGATGTATTGAATAGACAAACTCCTAATTTAACCTAACTTCACTTCGCCAAGGATGCCTACAACTACATGAAGTTGGTGCAATCTCCTAAGGTTACGCGAATGGTTTTCAAATCATGAAGACTCATATGAACACCCTTTAAACGGCGCAGCTCAAACAAGCATCCATAATCGAACTTATACAAATAAGGCTCAGATTAGCTTTACACAACACTTCACCAGCGGTGAATGTTAAAAGCATGAGCTAGGAGTTGATCGATGTTTAGTACAACATACATTATTTCAATGAGCTTCTAATCTACTTCTAATCTAATTGAAACATCTCTTAATTCCATCAAGATTCATAAAACCATGTTACTCCACAAGATAATACTTAACACCAAACAAGTAGCTCCAATGTCTTTTGCATTAATCTTGAAAATATTTACAACAGCTTCAAGTCCTCCCAGAGAATTTCGAGAGTCTCTTTTATTCTACTCCTACTTGCCTACTACTAATGATCTACTGAATTACAAATGAGGCAACAAGGCCTTTATATAGTCGTCCAAGTTACAATGAATGGCTAAGATTGATTCGATAGCCAAGGGCTTAGATCATGCCACCACACAGGTAGTTACAATAATTTGCTATTTTTAGCATAAAAGAGAAAGGCAATGAAGGCACGTTTTCCAATGTGATAAGGTAAGGCGAAAGCATTTAAAATATCTCTCCACATAGGAATCCCTTTGGCTTCTTTCATTAAATGATACATTTAATGCATTTAAAATAATGCGGCTAATCAAAATTGAATGATGTGTACTCGCCACATAGACGCCAACTCAGCATACTTTGAAAATTGTATCATCTTTATGTGATGTATTCAATGTGATTGTTTGAACTTGTATGTTTAGGAATACATCTTATAGATCTTTGCCTTGTACATTCTTCTTATAGACTGGATGTATGATACTTGTTGCTTCACTTGACTAACTTTGCAATGTTTCTTCTTCTTGTAGGATGTAGATATGAATGATCTTCTTTGGATGCATCCTCTTGAAGAGAGTAGAGTAGAGATATGATGATGATGATGCTGCCTCCTTCATCATGTAAGAGTAGATGATGAAGCTTCATAGATGACATGAAGTAGAATATATAATGATGCTTCATTCATGAAGAGTAGGATATTTCTTGGACTTGAAAATTGTAAAGGCTTGAAGCTTAGATGGATGAATGCCTTGCTTGATTTGAGGATGAAGTGCTTCCTGACTTCTCAAAGAGACTTGAAGCTTGATGAGTCTTGAAACTTGAAGTATGATCTTTCATGATGTCATTGATGAAGAGGACTTGAGATATATCTTGCTGTGACGTCTTGGAGCAGCTACCTCTTGAAGTGATGTAGATCTCTTAGAGTGATGCTTCCTGGAAGATGATCCTGAATGAAGTAGAATATATGAAATGCTCCAACTTGATGATAACACCTTCCTTATGATAGAGCAGCTAACTTCCCAACGAGACTTGAAGCTTAATGATATGAGGTTTCCTTGAACTTCTTCTTAGAACAACTACTTGACGTCTACTGCAACTTGTTGACTTCACTCCTACCATAAAGGTGGTTCCAGCTTCTTCTTCTTTGATGACTCCTTAGCATCATTCACATTCCTGCAACATAGAGAAGAAACAACATCAATACTTCAACTTTATAACATACACACATAAGAAATCATTTGCTCAAGGTCTAAAGAAGATGAAAACAATAAAGAGAACAGAGCATTGAATAAAGTCCTTAAATCCTCCTTTACTCTCTTGAACTCGTCCTTCTTGGAGGAGCAGATCAGAAACTAAAATCTTCTGTCCTATCCTCTTGGCGTAGTAGATCATGGTTTTTTGGAATCTCCTTGCAACCTTAATACTTCAATCCTCCTACTTGCTTAGGGCATTAGATAGGTGTTTTGATTTCCTCTAGGGCTGGTGCACTAGATCCACGTTTCAAAATCTTCTAGATAGACTTTTAAACACCAAGCAAGCTTCCTTTACATGTGGCGCATTGGATGGCACTTTTGAATTCCTCTACAATTCTGCCTTGAAACTCCTTTCCCTTATCAATGTTGGCGCAGCGGTTAAGCATCTTGAAATCCTCCTCTCATCTCCCCCTTTTGGTGCATTAGATGAGGGATTTGATCTCTTCTTGTTGTCTTAATGAATAGATCAAGTGTTTGAAGTCTCTAAGGGCTAGCGCATCACTTGGAGATTTTAAGATCCTCTTTGAAAATTCACTTTAAAACTTGAATTAGGCCTGTCTTAGTAGTGGCGCATTGGATAAAGTGTTTGGATTCCTCTTTGAGGTTTGGCGCAATGGTTAAAGATTTGAAATCCTCTTACAAAGTTGTTTAAACTTGATCAAGATTTGGTTGTTCACTTTGAAATTTGCCTTGAAACTGAAATTTAGCCTATTATGTGAGTGGCGCATTGGATTGGGATCTTGATTTCTCCTTGAAATTCTCCTGAATTTGCCTTTAAAACTTGAAAGGAATCATCTCATCCTTGGGCGCATTGGATCACACTTTAGAGATCCTCTAGAAATTGGCGCAAGAGATCAAGATTTGAAATCTTCCTAATAGGAGCGCTTTGGATAAGGTTTTTGATTTCCTCTAGGATTCGCTCTAAGACTTGACCTTGGATTCTTCTTGAAGAGGTCGCATTGGTTTGAGATGTTAGGATTTTCTAAGATTTGTGCATTGGTTAAGGATTTGAAATCCTCTGGAAACATCAAAACTTACACCTTGACACCCAGCATTTTTCTTTCTCCTTAGCGCATTACTTCAAGAAGGAGAATTCCTCATCAAAATCCTCTTCAAGTTGGCGTTTTTTTTTTTAAAATCTCTTACTTCCTTCCACCTTTGGCGCATTGGATGAAGGCTTCGAAATCATCCTTAATGATGGCTCTTTGGATAAGAGCTTTGAAATCTTCTAAAATTGGCTCTAAGATTTAACCTTTGAATTTGACCTTGGTTGGAGGTCTAAGATTTTCGCATTGGTTGAGAATTTGAAATCCTCTGAATACTTGCTTTGAAACCTTCTATCAAGCACAAAGGATCTTCCTTACTGGGTTTTGGCGGATTGGATCATCATATTAGAATCCTCTGGATTTTCGCATTGGTTACTTGACTCAAGCGCTTTAGATGGATGTTTGAAAGTCTTCCTTTTCCTTCACCATTATGCTTTAGTTTGGGCGCATCACTTCATCCATCGAAAATCCTCATGCTTGGCGCTTTAGTTCATCCATTGAAAATCCTCATGCTTGGCGCTTTAGTTCATCCATTGAAAATCCTCACGCTTGGCGCTTTGGTTCAAGGCATAAAGATCCTCTGAAATTCGCATCAATATGGCGCATTGGTTCAAGGCATAAAGATCCTCTGGAATTCGCATCAATATGGCGCATTGGTTAAGGCGTGGAAATCGCATCACTTTGAAGGCTTGAAAAATTTTCGTTTCCAAACTAGCGCTTTAGATGGGCGCATTGGTTGAAGGATTGGAAATCGTCATCTTGTTTTGTAATTGAAAGTGCTTTTTTCATCATGGTTTTGCGCCACTTAGATGCCCCGTCGCACTAGATGAACCTTTTGAATCCTCTGGGAGAGTCAGGCGTTTTTCAGGGTCGTGAGGGTAAAGGTATATTGAAAAATATATTTAAGTATAAGAAAGAATTTCTTATACTTTAAATATTTTTCAATATACCTTTCAAGATGTTTGAGATAGGTCTCGAATCCACCAGATTTAACATGCAAAATCTAGAATTTGGAGGATTCACCAGATTTCAGACTTAGCCATTTTTTCAGGATTTTCAGGATTTCAGGCTCCAGACTTAGTCTTTTCAGGATCTCAAACATACTTCAGGATTGATCTCATTATTCATTACTTGAATGGAATTTGATCAAAAGTCTTCATCACTACAAGTTCATCCTCCAGATAAGACCTCCAGTTATAAAGCAAAATCTTCTAGGAGAGACTTATTGTTGGATTGGCAGAGGAAATGGACCTAAGACATCATCAAGACTACATGCAAAGCATCAGAGCTCAAAAAAAAGGGGGTCCCCATTTGCAATGGGGCGATGTGTGATTTGGTCACAACATCTAGCGTCAACCCGAATAAATGTTCCTGAACATTTCAGAGACAAAAACTCAATCCAAACTCAAAAACCTTCAGACACTCCTCTTCTACCTATCAACTAGCTAGACAACGAAATTGAAAAGGAAAAGAAGCATAGATTGGATCAAGACACTACATTATCTGATGTGTGATTAAAGATAGATTTCAATTAAAACAGTTTCTTAAATATTCCAAAGATAAACAAATATCAAGTTTCAATATTTCCATGTACACCCACACACCAGATCAAATGAACACGACTACCCGATCAAAGAATCAGAACCAATTGCCAGCGCGACTATCCATATTTGAGGTTTAAAGTGCAAGCACTTAGGTTCATTCCCATCCCTTAGAAACCAGGATCGACTAAGCCAACCTGTCTCAAGCTAGGTAAATTCATGAAAGTGGATGGATGGATACATACACGGATGAAATGAGCAGATGTCAAATGGAGCGATGATGGAATGAAAGTGGAAATGCAATGAGACAATGTGTCTCTATCATGACGCCTGTTAGCCAGGTTTTCGCCAAGATACTTATCCATGGCGCCCGTTTGCCGGGTTTTCACCAGTGAACGAAATTTTTTCTCTTTACTATTTTTCATTTTTTCATTTTTTTTTTCTCTCTTTTTTTTTTTTGAATGATGACCATTACACACAGCGCCTGTTTGCCAGGTTTTCACCGAGGTAACGAATGGTAAGAACTCCAGAGTCTGATTCTGCAGATGATGCGATGATCCACACATAGAATCATGTCAAATTGTTATACATATGGATGTTGGCAGGGAATGACGAAATGATGGAAATAATGGACTATGGTGTGAATTATAAAAAATAGATGTATGAAGAATGCATCAAACACCAACCAGGTAAGTCGTGGAATATGCTTGATGATGGGACACAGAATAGACGGTGGAAATGGATGATATGTAGCGGAACGAAGTGGAATGGAACCATGATCAACTTCTGTTCGTATCTACCTAAACTTCGAAGCTTGCAAGTGGAAAGGGATATATATAATGGGGAACGGGAATGGCGATTTGGAAATTAATAATGACATCTTCATGACCTTCACGAACTTAGAATGTCCTTTTGATTTTGGTTCGTGGGATGAAGTAATTTGGGGATGGAATGGGAATAGAATGGAAATGGACTTATCGGATGCAAAGCCTCTTTGGATTCGGCTTCAAATACCCAAAAGCTTTATTTCTCAAGCATTTCTTGACTTTGAAAGTACAGCATGAAATATCTTTTGAACATGCCTGGCTTAGGATTTCTGGCATTTGTATCATGAGGCATAGAGATCTTTAGATTTTCAGGAATTTGCTTGATAGGTAAAAGCATCCAAGTATTTATTTTACGAAGTGTGGGAAATGGGTGGAGGAATTTGCAAGCTTCACGATTAGATGACACTCACGTTCGTTAATCATGACTAGGAGATGGGTGAAAGGGATAAAGGATATGATAGTGTGATAGAAAGGCGGAGATAGGATGGATGATGGAAGGTATAGATAGTTACATGCCTTGAGATTTTGAAGGCGAAATGGATATATGTAATAGATGGAATAGGAAAATGATAGATTTTAGATGGAACGGAGTAGGAATACCAACATCTTGACTTTGACCTGTATACAGTAGATAAGGTCATTTAAAAAGGAGATTGACATGGAAAACTCCAAGTGCTTGATTCAGACTTCAACTTTTATCCTTCTGGAGTACAACGAACATAGGACCATATAAATGATTCAGACATCAGACTCGAATTCATGATTGGATGAAGAATGCAACGTGGATGGAGGTTTTTATTGCTTTGAAATGAAATGGACGGAGAGCGAAATGATGGAAACATGAATTACCTTGAGATGTCACTTGATTCAGGCTCACAAAGACTTTCCTAGCAACTTCGGGATCCTTAAGATGTGTAAGATATAAAACCTCAAAATACTTCAGTCAATACCGAACAACTGGCTCATCTCCCAAGATCAAGCGATCATGCTATCTGATACTAGCGATGGAATTCACGGGAAATCCATCAATCATGACCCAAGTTTCTCAAAGGAACAAATAAGAACTCATAGAATTAGATTTAGCATTTTTAGAATATTACGACCAGAAGATAGCAGTGTCAAGACACAATAGATGATTAGTGTCCGAGTCAAATTCAACGTCTAACAGGTGATAAACGGAAAGAAAAACATCTTCAGACTCTTAAGACCTTCATGAATGGATGTCTAAGAAATGAACTAACACGTTATCCTAAATTGAAACTAGAGTGTGTGTTTAGGATAACATCACCCTTCTTACAAATAGGAAACCTGACACGCAAAACAACAACAAAACAAACAAACAACTAACCTATGAAAGCAAACGACAACAACTAAGGAAAGGAAAAGCAACATGAAAGCAAACTATTCTAAACGAACCAACACTTGAGTCAAATGACATCAAGGAGCAAATCTATTAACATGAAAGAAAATCCTACTCTAACCCAGCTATGTACAAGCAACAGAGATGCAACCCAGGACATAGAATATATACAAGCCCTGGCATGATTATTCAGAAGTCTTCATCACTGCAAGTTCATCCTCCAGATAAGACCTCCAGTTATAAAGCAAAATCTTCTAGGAGAGACTTATTGTTGGATTGGCAGAGGAAATGGACCTAAGACATCATCAAGACTACATGCAAAGCATCGGAGCTCAAAAAAAAGGGGGTCCCCATTTGCAATGGGGCGATGTGTGATTTGGTCACAACAGTACCCAATTTGCTTTCAAATCAATCAAATACAACTAGATTGGAAAAGAAGTGATAGAGACTAGCCCAACTTATATAGAAGAATCTCTCTACCTTCCCACACTTAGACAAAATTAAGGCCAAGAGGAAAAAGACAAAATAGGGAAATGGACAAAATAAGAATAAAGACAAAAATAAGAGTAAGACAAGGAAGTTAACAAATAATAATTATTATATTTTCTAAGTGATCTGATTCTTGAAGAGGCATTCGCTCCTCTTAAAAGGCACGTCCATTTCAAAAAGGCAGATCGCAAGGTATATAGGCATCGGATATCATTCTCCTCCAAGCATCGAACATCACTCATTCTCTTTAGTGCATAAACAGCAGATCATAAGTAGTAAGACAGAGATCTTCAGCCAATCAAGGAACATCAGCAAATAATTACATAGATAATATCCCTTAGCAAGTGCAAACAGCATTACATGAAAGATCTTGGAATTGTAATTAATCCACCATTAAGCTATCGATCTCACAACATTCCTTTAAGACCATCAAAGGACAGCATTAAGAAAGCAAGGCAGCGAATATTAATCAGTCAAGACACTCAGAAATTAATCATATTGAAAGCAATAATATCTCTCAGCTAGTACATCCAATCATCTCCACAAACAGCATCATAAGAAATATATTTTTGCATTTTATCTGATCGGCCATTAACAGCAGCTACCATTCTATATCTGCCATTCGATTCAAAGTATGTCATCTTGTTTATATTGCTGTCACAGTATACTATCCCATGCATTCATCACTAGAAGGAACATAAATGAATGAATCTTTCTTAAACAGATATGATATGAATTAACCAATAGTTGATGCATCACGAGATCATATCAATAGCTGCTAGTAATACATGGCATGAAACTATCATAGAATAAGTTATGAATTGTTTAGATGATACATTACATTGTATGGATTAGCATAGCAACCAATTTAGTTGGATCTTGAAATTGATATAGAAATTTATATGCATTATCATTATAAATATGATCTAGAATAGAAGGTTAAATGATTATATTATATGAGTGTAGGAAAAGAAATGTGATAAGTTAATAATGAAGAAGAGATTAGAAATAGTGGCTCATGGCCCATCAATCAATATCCCAAGGATCAAGACAAAGGGAAAGGAGGCAATGCAGCATGGTATGTTGGTTGATACCTGAGTTGGTCAAGAGAACCCTCTGGGCTAAAGACCCAATAGGCCTTATCTCAATGTTGGTCCGTAGGACCCCACAGGGATAAGTTTCCCATTGTCTCATGTTGGTCAAAGGGACCCCACGGGACAATGGATAGGCCCTTGTCTAATGTTGGTCAAAAGGACCCCACGAGGCAAGGGATGGGCCTTTGATTTGGGTTGGTCTCCAAGTCAAAGGAATGAAATATGGACCCCGTGATTGTACCTCCTATAGGCCCTCTCTCGTGGGAAAGTGAATTGATGGACATGTAGACCTAAGTATAACTCCCTCAATGGATATGTGTAATAGTTATAGTGAAAGTATAATACATATGGTTTATGTTTATGAAGTTTGATTTAAGATTTCTTATGGTTTATTATGATTAAAATAGAAGAATTGGATTCTAATGTACTCTTTTTGCAAGTTGAAATTGTGTTCAAGGTTGCGAAATTTTGGCTTGTGACAAGGGGATATTACACAAACTCAGCCAAGTCTGACAGTCGAGACTTGCAAGTCTGCTGAAACTAGCAAGTTTCAGCAGACTCATAAATCTCAGCTGTCAGATGCACAAGTCTGCAAGTCAAATCCACGAGTACTCGCCAGGCCTGACTCAATTTTCAGCAGACTCACAAGTCTTAGCTGTCAGTTTCACCGAGTCTGCAAGTCGAATCCGCAAGACCTCACCAAGCCCAACTCTGAGTCAGATCTGCAAGTCCTGGCCGAGTCTCAAAATACTGGTTTAATTTATAACTAACCAATTCTTTTGATTGGTCATATTAATGCTCAAGTAGAAATGGTCAAGTTACTTTCAGTCATTTTTGGGACACAAAATCAGTCCAATTTGCAGTAAATAACAACTTGTCTCCTTTCATAAATAAAACTCATTCATATATTCAAGATGATCAAATATCAAAATTTAATACACATAAATAGAAAAACCTGTGCACGTGTTTGGGAGTCTGATTAAGTTCAAGTCAACCATCTTCATTTCTTATTCATTCTTAGTGTTCCTTGTATATTTTGTTCCCCCATTGTGGCTTCACAAGGTGTTCCACTATGCTAACATAGAAAATGAACCTGAAAATAGGCACTGTATATGGTGAGGAAGCCGTCTAAATATGGCTTACAATGTGCAAACTCCCTGTCATTATAATTCTTAAACAACAAAATTCCTTAAATTATAATGGTTTCCCTAATGTGTTTACAATACCTGGCCTGTAATTACTAATATGATTCCCCTTGCAACACTCAATGTCCAAAATGAATGCGTGTCTTAGTTCAGTACATCTAATTCAAAACTGTTTTGAGACTAATTTCAACTAGACAAGGTTTCTTCCCAAAGGAAACAAGTTTGGGTAATTAATTATTTATCTTTTGATAGCACCATTTGGTGTTCATATTTTAACAGGAAACTTCTCATAAAGCTCTAGGAGCACAGTTTTCATCAAGTAATACATTTTCCATGGTTTATGGAAAAAAAATTGCTAAAGACATACAAGGTACTTGTAGCATCCAGAAAATGGTTATGAAGAAGAGTAAGACATGAATTACCAATAAAAATTTCCTTATAATAGAGTTATCATTACTGGGGAAATGAATATTTGACTAAGATGTTAGGTTCAAATCATAATTAGATTTTTTTTTTTTTAAGATTAAACACGTGTATGCATCGTGAGGGAATTTGACTTGTCTTTCATTCCACAGTTATTGGCTATGTCCCTTTTGCATGTATGTGTGCACATATGCTGCTGTGCATCTTGTTTAAAAGCATGTGCCTGAGTGAGACTCTGTAATGCACATGTACATGGTTGCATGCACAGCTGCATGGGTGTGAACTTGTGGCCATGGTTATCATCCAGTACAAGTTGGCCTTCTTCCTTGTTCATCCACGTTGATCCTTGTAACTCGCAATCATATGGCAACATGGTTAACCACCTCAAACATCAGCTTACATATTGTTGCAAAGCTATCAAAATATTTAATATACCTTAAATGGTTTAAAAAATTAAATATGAAGTCATCATCATGCCTATATAAAATATTTCATTAAGGCTTTTTGGTTTCTCAAGTGTTCTTAGGATTCCTACTCTGCAATTCAATATTTATGCAAGTAAACTATGTTGCAGGTTCAGGTTCATGCTTGGGTTCAGGTTCGGCAGTTCACCAATTTTTATTTTCCCCTGTTCGGTACAGCTGCCTTCAGCCGTGTGTGTGTGTGTGTGTAATCATAATCAATATAAATAAATATAAATATAAAATAAATTAACGATAAATAAATAATTTATATAATTTTTTATAGTTAATATTTCCAATGAGCAACTTCATGTTTTTTGGAGAAATTTCCATAAAAGGAAAGTGAATAGAAGTAATCTGGTTTCTAGTTAGGTTCAACAGGGTGCTCCTCTCTCTAGAAAGGTTAAATGGCGTCCCCCATCCTTCGAAGTGAAATTAAATTTTGATGATGCTGCAAAGGGGAACCTGGGGTTGATGGGAGTAGGTTATATCTTATGAGACAAGTGTGGTGAACTAAAAATGGCTGGGGCTAAGCATCTTGGTGTCAAGTCAAATAATGAGGCAGAATGGGAGGCTCTTTTATCAGGTTTAGAGATAGCATTAGCAAGTGGATATACACAGACTGAAGTGGCAGGCGACTCTAAAATTGTGATTCAAGTAGTCAATAAAAAATGTTGTCCTAGCTAGAAGATGAGAGTATATCTTGATGAAGTTTTGTCTCTTCTTTCCAAATTCACTCATATTTCCTTTGCTCACATTTTTAGAGAGCAAAATATGGCAGCTGATTATCTAGCGAATTATGGGGTCTCACTCCAGCTCTATGCCTCTTGATAGCAAAGATATTTACGATTGGGGGAAGTTGAATGGCATTCTCATGTTAGAGTGCCCTCCATAGGATTCTTTCTGAATGATGCCGCTAGTTGTATGGATTTCCCATTAAGTGTTGGAGCATCTATTAGTTAATGAGGCCCCAGCTAGTCCAGCATCTATTTGTTAATGATGCTCTGGCTAGTCATTATTAATATGTGTGCGATTGAACAATCAGCAACCTATAGCTTGAAATTGGAGGTGGCAACTGATTATTTTGACACCTTTATCTTGAAGTTGGTCCTCAGATCTATGGCAAGTCCTTGTCTTGAAAGGGGCCAAAAGCAGTAAGGGAGTGTCTCGAATTATAGGCTGAAGAAGATTTTCAACTGCAAGTCAAAGGGGATGCTAGAGGTGGTAAAAGTGATTCTTGGAGCAGATGTGGAGGTTAGGGAGATCCTGGTGAATATGTTTCTTATTAGAGATGAGTTGGATAAGTCGATGGAGGATTCTACTACTGAGTATGTGGGGTGGAGTGTAGTAAAAAGTTGTTTGTTGGCTCGGAGCGCATTGATATACGAGACTTACTAGAGCATGGTCAGAGATGGACGCATTCTGCAAGGATATTAATTTTGTGTTGAGGCATCTGGTAGTGTCCCATCATAAAGGGACTTTGGAGATTGTCAATGGGTATACTCTTCCAGTGTTAGAGGATGGAAAAAGCACAAGGGCTCTGCAACATGTGTAGCTCCGTATGGGTATCAAGTTTGTAGGGCTTGAGCATATGGTAGGTCCTCACATTCTGCCGGTAGAGCTGATCAATGTATCCAGTATTAGGGCTTCGGCTAGGGCTATTGAATGATGGAAATCTTTGCCTTGGATGCTGGTATGGAGCACTGGGGAGTGGCAGAATTATAGAACATACCTTCACCTCCTATGGTTGATGGTGATTATCAAGATGGCAATGGATGGTTGTTCTCTGTTATAATGTTGTTAGGTTTCGTTAGTTGTATAAGTTCTGTTGGTCTCTGTTTTATCTTTTGGCCTTTGCCCTGGGACTTTGCTCTTCTATGGCATACGATCATTTAGATGTTGGCAGTAGTAGAGTATTGTGTCTTAGGCATGTGCAGTATGTTGGCTTGTTGTTTTTCTATGTTCTCTTGATATATTCAGGTTGACTGTGCATGTAGTTTTCTTATGTAATTCTGTCTTTTATGGTATATTGCAGGGATGGGGCCCCTATAGAACCCCTATAATCTTAAACTGAAAAAAACAATGCAAGGGGCCAAACATTTATAGAAATAGCCTATCTTGTCTACTTGCATGAGCTGGTTAAAGCAAAAAGGCCCACTCAAATTCTGTAGCATGTAACAGCACTTATGTAATGTCCCCATTTCTGATCCACTCCAACATTCTTGAAAACTCCAGCTTTCTTTGAGAGGACCTGTTTTTCCAAAAAGAATTTCTAATGGTGGCAGTGAGTTCCTAGAACCAAGACGAGCTCAACGGTACTTTCCGTGTGCGAATCCAACATTTAAGAGCACTCCAAACTTCTGGAGTAGTCCATCATCCTTGGAGAAGCGCCAACTTTCAAATGGACAGTTGTCCTATGCACTTATGATGTTGTTGGTGAGGTCAAAAATTATATTTGGCCTATTTTAATATTTTCCATAAACTTTGGTTGATATGCAGAAAATAATTAGTTAATTAATTAAGTTGTCAAGGGACATTTTATATTAAATGGCAACTTATTTTTAATTAATTGTTTTAATATAAGGACGGTTAGTATTATAGAGTGAAATTTATTATTTCACTTTTGGTGGGAAAATGGAAAAGTTGTGGAAAATAATATTTTAATCGATTAAGAAGAGTGTTTGAGTTGTGAACTGAACCTGTCCCAACCAGGCTGTACCATTTCATGGCATATTCGGATGTAAATTTTGATTATTATCTTAGTAAATTCAGTCGCTCTATTTGTGAGGGAGTTTGAATATTGTTTGCAAGGAGAAATCAGGTTTAAAGCTTATCCAGGCAGTTCTGGCTGCCTACGTTGCAGATTTTGTGTGTTTTGAGGAAGTTATACCAGTTGCAGGTACAGGCTGTACCAAATACAAGGGTTTGGAGGCTATTTGTAGGGTTGACCTGGCATATGTAAGTTGTTTGAGACTCTAAAACCCTGCGACCACTTTTAAGAGGGCTGTTTGATCCCTATTTACCCAGTGGCAGCTTGTTTTTAATGAGCAGTTTGGATATTAGCTTGGCTGCAGCTCTCTAGGGTTGAATTTCAGGTCGTACCAGTCCGCACAGTGCTGTTTTTTTCCACTAACAGCAGGTTAACAATCAGTTTGTTCAGTCTGTACAAGAAAATCAGAACTGGGTCTCTCAACTGGAGCATTTACAAGTAGTTTTCTGCAAATCCGGGTTATTATATGTTCATGTATCATTCGAAAATTCATATTTTGATATTGGTATTTGAATTTCATTGTAAGGCTGTTTGACTGGAACAAATGGAATGCAAACTTGTTGCACATAAAATATAACATTTATTTGAGAATTTTAATTTGGGTGGTCATTGGTACACTGGTGTTCACATTGTCATTTTGTCAAACATTTGTCAAAAACACAATAAAAAATTAGCTTGGTACTTTACAACTTAGAGAGAACTGCAAAGAATGGGCTGGGTAGTTGAGCTCTAGATGATCAATTGATGAGAAATAAAGACACAGTCCCAAAGAACATATTCCTTATGCCGCAGCTTCAACCAAGGCATGGACGGTACATAATTTACAGAGTTTAACAGCAATTTATAAAAATTATTTTTTTGGTTTGTGATTTTTTTAAGTAAATATTTCTATGTTTGTTGCCTGGGTTCCTCCAGAGATGTGCCCTGGATGTACCCAGGCCAAACCCAGCCCGAGATCCAGACCCGGACCACAGTTTGGTCCAGGTACGTCCAGCGTACCCAATAACATAGAAAGTGAAGAATCAACGAAAAGAAGCCATGGTAAACAAAAATATAAATACAAAGAGAACCAAAGGCCTTGCATGTAATATGTAACAAACAAATAAGGATATTATTTTCTCCACTTCTAATGTCAGCCATATCAAATTTGTTTTTCTGAACCTCTAATCATCTCAGCAAAGAATAACTATTTATAAGAAAATGATGTATCTGGTCAGAGACTGGAAGATGACATGTATGGTGGCAATTTGCAGATAATAGACATTGCAGTGTACTAGAACAAAACATAGCTTGTAGTATATCAGTCAATTTGTATTTTCTTTAATGTTATAACTGGTTAGACTGAAACTAGGACATAAGAGCTCTTTAAATTAATGCATACCCCGCAGCCTATCAGCTAGAACAATTTTTTATTTTCCTTACAATAACATTTCTCTTTTTAAAGAATTTAATTTTTCTAGTCAAGCACTTAACAACCACCTTGGAAAGGCTAAGACTGGTGTGTTCGTACAGAAGCCACATATCATCTTTTATGAGCACAATTTCATATTTCAAAGAATTAGAAAAGATGTTGACTCACTGTATCCAAACATTGTACCACGCTCACAAACCATTACATTTGGATTGCCAGCTAACCTGACTTTCTCAGTCGAGTTCACCATGACCTGCATATGATCGAGATTAAACATTAATTGATTTTCCATGCATCACAATTCAGAAATTAAAATTTAAGTGTGCGCATCAAATTCTGCTGTGGTGAACGATGGACTTCTGTTCATAAACATTAAGCTGAAAATTGTTAATGAATTTTATTCATTCACATTAATTTCAACTCATTTCATGACAATTCTCTTCTTCTGAATAGAAGTTTTGAGGAACTTACGGTCCTTGTTACTCCTGACTTTTGATGTTTGAATGAATTGAAGAATGCCCTAATGAAACTTGATTTCCCCATATTCCATCTGCATCTATGCATCTCAGAGATGCTTAGCATTGAGCATGTATATTCAGGAATTTCCCTCGCCTCTCCCATATCTTTGTCAACCTTTAGCATATAATGAAGGAAAAACAAACCTATCTCTTAATGAGATTTCCTTCCAGTTTCACTGGCACATGCTTTTGGGGCTCTTGTTCACCCTTCATTGTTATTTGGTAGTGGCACATTGCTTTATTTTGTCTTATGTACTTTTATTATTTTGATTCTAGGGTTCTCTCTTCCTAGAACTTTCTATTGTTAACTGCTGTAATCTCTAGTCCCATTGACCTACTTTTGGTCATATGTGGACATTACTATAATTTCTTTCTTTCTTTCTTTCTTTCTTCCCTCTCACAGGCTCCTCAATTTGCTTAAACATGAGCTAGAGTATGTTGGTCATATCCAACAAGCAAGATTAGACACCAAAAGAGGCAAGCATAACAGACTATCAAGGTGATGTTGCTCACTGACAAACAAAACTCGTATAACGAAAAGAAAACATGATCTAAGAGGCTTTGGGATTTATTAAGATAATAATATTAAACTAATCCAAAAAATACATATGAAAAAAAAGTAGATAAATATTAAAACCTAAAGAAAGAAGATAATGGCAAGCATGCAATACCGTGGAATGGAAGGTTACATTTCAAGGTTGGCCTGCCATGGGCACATATGAAAACATCCCTCAAGATTTGCCAAGAAACAAGATAGTGATTGAAAGGGAGCCATCAGCTAGGACTGGCATGTGAAGAATAACTCCTGATTATCATAAGAACCTAAAACAAATGCATGATTTTTTCTGCTGTGAGATCTATGATTGTGGGAACTGTCATACATTCAAAAGTGTGGAATGATTTAGCAATTTAATAACCAAATCCAAGGAACAGTAGGATGCTTCACAGACAAAGATCTAAACAAAAGTGTGATGTTGGGGAAATAAGACCCAAGCAATAGTAGATGTGATGCAAAGTAATAAACAGCAGGACATGAAAGTCGCACATTATGGCAGGAAATCATCCTTTTGTTAAATGTATACAATCTATTAATGTGTAATGGAATGAAAAATGGCCTGAAGCAGAACTGGTCTGAGCAGCACAAGCAACTTAGGAGCAAGTTCACACCTACCCAAGGTACATTTGCACCTCTCACAGCTGAATTCACACCTTGCACTACATTCAGCAACTATACTATGAATTATCAAGGTAAAACACTACCAACTTCACAGCTTGCATAACACCACAAGCAACACATAATGCACATCATCGGTGTTGTACCCAATCAAATTTTTTGCTTCATTAAGGCATTTTGTGAAAGACCAGAAAATTTTTCGTCAAAAAAGTCAAAAAGTCAAAATTTCTAAAAATAGACGTCAAATTAGGTTTTATGGGTTTCTTGAGATACGGATGCTGGCAAAAAATTTTTAAAATAGAAAGTTTCTAAAAATAGAATCTCTGATTCAGGTGTCGTGTCTGATTCTGATTGGCTGATTTCGCTTCACGATCAAGGCAGTCCAGACGGAATCTGCAAAAGGTCATGTTTTCTCTACTGGGTCAATTCTGGTTTTCAGAAGGCGAAGCACGAGATCCGGAGCCATCAGTGGAGGAGTTTCATCTGCCAAGAGATCAGTTTCAAATCTTTCAGGCCTGTTCAACTAACGCAGAACTGACGAGCAGTCGTCCATTTGACGAAGAACGGGAAATGAAGCAGGATGGATCCGGAATGAGAAGAAAAGTTGAAAATCCTAAAATTTGATGAAGGCATGGATTTCCAGGTGCCCCTGGAGGCTAGGGGCGCCCAGCTTTAGCAATGTTAGAATTTTTTCCGCATTTTTTGAGAAAATGCTAGAAATGCCTCTGTCGGTCAGTTCTGGGGTGAATAAAAGCAATCATTTTGGTCAACAGATCCTGAAAAGCTGGAATCCACATCAAATATGCCCAAGCTATCCAGTCCATCCCTCATCCAGTGGCAGTTGACTGACGAAACGTCAAAATGGGTGGCAGGGAGCAGCTGTCGGCACGCAAAACAGGGTAAAATGCAAACAGAGGATGAAAATTGACTAAGGCATTAGAATCCAAGTGCCCCTAAACGCTGGGGGTGCTCACCTTTTCATGCCCTAGAAATTTTTTTGCGCTTTTCGAGAAACGTTAAAAAGCCTTCGTCAGCTCGTTTCCGGGTGGTCAAACTCAGTCGAAATGCCGATAAAAGCTAGAAATTCATTCCAGGTATGTTCAGACATCTTAGATCACCTCCCGTCCTGCTTCAGCAATCAATCAGATGACCAAAAACGAAGATCAAGCATGAGCTGACAGCACGGAAATCGCGGAATGGAAAGAAAAGTTGAAAATCGCAAAAAAATTCTAAGGCACAAATTCGTAGACGCCCCAGGAAGCTTGGGGCACCCAGTTTCACCAGAGTTAGTTTATTTTTGAGATTTTTCCAAAAAACGACAAATCCTCCTCCGTCAACCCGGTCAAATTCACAAGAAATTAGTTTGGCATGTTTTTCGAGGCAGACAGAGGGTACAATCAGTTCAGTTTTCATCAGGCTTGCCTACCTGCCTGATCATCAGTCTTAGTTTTTCTCCGACAGGCGAGATTTGACAACCAAACTAGGTCCCACAGTCACCAGAAGGCGCGCGAAAAACGAAAAATTGAAAAAGTTAAAATATCACAAAAAATGGCTAAGGCATTGAATCCCAGGCGCCCTTGGAGGCTGGGGGTGCCCAAGTTCACCAGAGTTAGAAAATTTCATGCTCTGCTAAGGACATCCATCAAGTTTTTTCCCAAACTTCATCCATCGACAATTTCCAGAAGTCAGGTTTGTAGTTGAACGTCATCGAATCGTCAGTTCGAGGCTGGCGATCAAATCAGAATTGGTTAAACTTCAAGACGCCATGATCAGTCAGCTTTTTCAGTCAACGGTGACAGTTTGCCGTCTTGTTGAACTCAAAGGCAGGCCACATTGGAGTCAAAATGAGTGCAAAAAGTTTCAAAATGAAGGAAAAATTGGCTAACACTTTTGCAACTTCACGTGTTTGATGACATCATCAAAATAGAAGCTTTCTGATCATCCTCACACATGAAGCCATAGGCAGCTATAAAATAGGGATTCTTCGTATTTGAGCATATCAACTTGGGTTTGTGCTTTAAAAGTTGTTTTCTTTATGGATAAGTTTCAAGTTTTATGCTCTCACAAAGAAAGTTGCCTTTTTGCCCTAAAGTTCTATAAAGACAAGCTTTTGGCCGCTTTTATTCATTATTTTTGCAGGTTGCATCCAGAGGAAGAAAGCATATTTTTCTTCTCATGAAGATTTGAGAGCCCAAACGAAGTGCTTTTTCAGTGTTCTTCGTGGTTTCGGGATTGGGAAGCACAAAGGCACGCTTTTTCAAGGTCCATTTTTCTAGGGGATTGTTTTTCAGAAACAGGGCCGAAGCTTTTTCAGTTTTCATCAAAATGGATCCATCCAGAATTTCATCCTCTTAAAGATTGGAAAATTTTATTTTTCCAAAAATTTGTTTTTTTGTTGTTTTTTCGGAAAATCCTCTGCTTTTTCAAAATCCGACGATCTGGGTTGATTTAGAATAAGATTGTCTACAAAACCCATGTGCCAGCTTTTTCTCTCGAAATCTACTTTTTAGAATATATTATTTCCCAAAATACCAGTAGATGACATCACCAATAAGGCAGCAATAAAGAGAAGGATGTGACTCACAAAAAGCAGTTTTAACTTAATGCTTTTTGTTTTAAAGCAATTTCTTTCATTCAAAGCTCATCCATTCTTTATTTAAAAAGAAATCACTTTGTAATAGTTGGAGTTTTCTTTGCTTTAAAGCAAATTGTTTTAAAATATTTGTTAGTTGTAATCTGTCTTAGAATAGAAATAAAGCTTGCGAGTTGGCAAGTTAGTTAGGGTAAATCAAGGAGATTTTAGGGTTCCCTACTCCTTTGATTTAATATAAATAAGGGCAGTCTTGCCCATTGTAAGGAATGGTAATTGTGATAGCAAAATTTGTTGTGCCTATTCTAGCCTGCAGAAATTGTTATTCCAAGTGCTCGTTCATTCTGTGTTGTCTGTTTCCAGTGTTCGATAGCATATTGTATGCCTACCTTTTGCTACAATATTGTTGTCCTAGAGTTGTATCAACCTTATGATATTGGAATAGAAGTCTGATGCCTGCCATTTGCTTTGATTTTCTATCTCAGATCATCTAGTTCTGTCGTCAGATGTGTAGGTTTAATCTTATTTCAGCTTTCATCTTAAAGTACAATGAGTCTTCTGATGTGAATCTGGAAGAAGTTTATTAAAACTTTTATGTTAAAAACAAATCATTCCTTGTTAACTTTTAATCCCTTTGCTCTAAATTTACTTAAGTGATTAAAAGTGTCATTTAGTCTAGGCCTAGCTGTAGTTAGAAGTTTTAAAAAGGAAAAACCTCTACTGCAACGATTTCAAAAAGAAGATAGACAAATTTGTTTTATTTATCTTTCAAGCGAACATCAGCAAAAAGGGATCTCCCCCTCATAATAGGAGAGCAGTTTATCTGTGCATAGCTGTCCATTTCCAGCTCGCATTCTAGAGGTGCAAATTGAAACACCAACAGTTTTCTGGCGCCCACCGTGGGGCATGAGGCATAAAACTTCAAGAAAGCTTAAGCTTATGTCACGGGAACGACTCTCTAGCGTCCTATTACTCCAGTTCAACAACCAAATCTTACACCACCTACTATTCAACCAAATCTTGTCCGTGTGAAAGGAGCGCAAACGGACATCATTAGTAGCCTGAGGAGTTTCATATTTGCGCAAAAGGAAAGTCCTGCTCAGTGGAGAAACGCGGCTACTATTCTTGACGAAGAACATAAAGCAGATCTCGCGACCGAAAGCCCTATATTACCATCTCCCATGTGGGAGTAGATAATCCTGGCTCACAGGGTTTATACAAGAAGGGGGAAAGACGGTACTACAAATCCATTTTTCCAAGATCTTGTTCCTACGTAAGTTGGAGAAGCATCCAACATAGTTCCTGAAGTCCATCAAATTCCTGAAGTCAAGTAGGAAGTACCTGAAGTTAAGTAAGAGGAACCCGTAATCCAGCCAAGAGCAATGGGTGATGCTAATAATAATGCTCGCAATAACCTGAATCAGAGGCGTCCATCCCCATTACCTTGGGGTAACAACATTGGACCTTTGGCACGAGCAAAATATCATGAGCTTCCTGAAGGATCAAGAAAGAGTTTTCCGAAGTTTCATGGTGATGGCAAGCAGCATCCTGATGAGCACATTTCTGCTTTCATCACCGCCTGTGGAATTCTTGGCGCTGCACGTGAAAATGTTGCAGTGCGTTTGTTTGTGGAGTCATTGCAAAGTTTAGCAGCTGAATGGTTTAATCACCTGGCTGCCAGTTCTATCACAAGTTGGGAGTTGATGAGGGAGAAATTTCTCGCCCATTTCAAGCCCACAGAAGACAGTCATGTCTTGTTTACACAACTCTCAAACATCAAGAAAGACAAAAGTGAGCTGATGCGAGAGTTCATAGCCAGATTCAACCGTTTGGTTGGAAAAGTTGCAAACACCCTAAATCCTTCGTCAGAAATTCTGCTAAGTTTTTTCACGAATGCACAATCTTCAGAAATTTCTTTCTACCCCAAGCAAAGACACGCTACAGAACTGCAAGAAGCTCAAAAGTATGCTATTGAATTAGATCATATGATCACTTTAGGAAAGATCCAGGGAGATTTAATCAAACCACTGGTGCCCTTGAATGTTGTACCGCTTCGGCAAGTTCCATCTCCTTCCAAGCATACTAAATTCTTTCATTAACTATGTCAGTGATCAGCCTGCTTCACGTGTGCGTCAAGTATCACCTATGCGTCAAGAGGCAGATGTGTCTTTTGCAATACAAATCTACTGCTCGTTCCACGTAACAAACCAACATGATGGAGAAAATTGCCCTGAGATGAGAAGATTCATGCAAATATTAAAAGCATCAAATGAAAATTTAGGATTTTCGGATAATCCTGAACTTCTCTTTAACGAATCCGATGGCGACTCTATGAAAGGATTTTACCAATGTAAATCAAATATTAGAAGGGATCATTTTCCTAGCCCTGTTTCAAGCGACATCATGTGTTTGCATATGGAACATGAATGTTCATCGGAAGCTGAAAATTTGCATAATTTCTTCAAATACGAAGAAGGATCATTAATGGAAGAACCTGAAGAAATGCACAACTTGCATACTTTCTCTGAGGAAGAAGAAGTGCAACAATCTTCTCAAGAGCAAAATTACGAGGAAGAGATCAAATATGCTGCAGAGAGCAATGATGAATCCAATTTGTTCTTCTCATCTTTGGAAGGTTGGTTTGAAGAACCTGTGTCAGTTACATTCAAAGGAGAAGAGACCAAAGAAGCATTGCAATTGGAGCAAGAACAAGATCTTTTTCATTTTGAAGATGATTCATCATTGGAGGAATTTCTCAAAACCAGAGATCATATGGAAGATTCATCATTGGATCTCGACAGTTTTCTACATCACTTGGAGAGTGATTCTTCAGAAGAGGATACTGTAAATTTTCTTTTACAGTTTAGCCTGTCTTTGTCGTTGTCTCAAGATGTTGCTAAACTTTCAGAGGATATCCATGAATATGTGCGAGAAAGAGACATCACAGATATGATAAAGTCAACACAAAATGCAACATATGAAGAGACTTGTGGAGAAGAAAACTTCATGGAATATTCAGTTTTGGTCACTAAAGAGAATCAATTGGGGAAACTAAAAATTCTCGACAAGTGTTTTGTGAGATACGCCATATGTGAAATCGATCAAGCAGATGAAGAAGAAACATATAGCTCTGAAAATCATGTTTTTGATACTGCTCGCTTATCAGAAGAAAAAAGGAGCATGGTTGCTGAAAATGAGATACCACCAGATATTCACATTCATGATCTCAAGGACACGTTTAATGAAGAAGATTGCTCTATGGAAGACGACGAGATTCAAAATGATGGATGGCAAAGTGAGCTGCCAAGTGAAGATGTTATTCATCAAATATACTTTGATAATGATCAGGAGCTCGAACATTCAGACCTTGATGATTTATCATATTCGGATTCTGAGGATTTGATGGACGAAGACATGACCAATAAAAATGATGAAGTACCTGAATTACTAGATAAATTGATGATAACGATTATAGATCTGGTAAGCCAGGAACCAGTGACGGAGATTTTGTATGAGCAACTTAGACCATTTTCAGAGGATGATACTTTGACTGAGTTCAACGTTGCGTATGTTCAAGATATAAATGAAAGTCAAGTCCAATATGTGGTAACTACCATTCCCACAAGCATACTTTGGCCACACGACCTTGCTTCATATCTTCAAAAAGAGGTTTTGTACCTTCATGTGTTGCAGAGACTTCTCGCTTTAGAGGAAGATGCTCCACCTGATTTCTAGTGTATCAACCAGTTCCTCATGAACTTCTCATGGCCTGAACATGAATACCCACCTGAATCATAGCTCTTTGAGAAGGTGTTGCAAAGGAAGAAAAGCTATGTGTTGTCAAGACAAATCTCACAGCTCGGGAGAAAAGGCTCTTATTTTTCTGAACCAGTTGATGGTTTTGTGTAACAGTTTTTCTTTTTCTTGTCCTCACTCTAAAAAAGAGTGTTTGTGTGTGTAATGTGTTTCCCCTTTCCGTGAAGTGATCGTTATGTCGTAATGTATTTCCCTTTTCGTAATGTGACAGTTGTGTTGTTTGTATTCTGGGAAGTTCCAACTCTTAGGTGATTTTAGGAAGTCCAGTCTTAGGTGATTTTTAGGGAAAAGTCTTGTTCTAGGTGATTAGGGAAATGACCTGACTCTATTGCCCAACTAATAAGACACTGGTCTAAGCTGAAAAGTCCAGAGATTCTTGGTTCTCCTATGTCGTAAGTATCCGACATAGTCCCCAGACAAAGCCAATTGTTACACCCAATCAAATTTCTTGCTTCATTAAGGCATTTTGTGAAAGTCTAGAAAATTTTTCATCAAAAAGTCAAAATTTCTAAAAATAGACATCAAATTAGGTTTTATGGATTTCTTGAGATACGGATGCTGGCAAAATTTTCTAAAAATAGGAAGTTTCTAAAAATACAATCTCTGATTCAGGGGTCGTGCCTGATTCTAATTGGCTGATTTCGCTTCACGATCAAGGTGGTCTAGACGGAATCTGCAAAAGGTCATGTTTTCTCTACTGGGTCAATTCTGCTTTTTCAGAAGGCGAAGCACGAGCTCCAGAGCCATCAATGGAGGAGTTTCATCTGCCAAGAGATCAGTTTCAAGTCTTTCAGGCCTGTTCAGCTAACGCAGAACTGATGAGCAGTCGTCGATTTGACGAAGAACAGGAAACGGAGCAGGATGGATCTAGAATGAGAAGAAAACTTGAAAATCCTGAAATTTGACTAAGGCATGGATTTCCAGGCGCCCCTGGAGGCTAGGGGTGCCCAGTTTTAGCAGTGTTAGAATTTTTTTTTTGCGATTTTTGAGAAAATGCTAGAAATGCCTCTGTCGGTCAGTTCCGGGGTGGATAAAAGTAGTCATTTTGGTCAACAGATCCTAAAAAGCTGGAATCCACGTCAGATATGCCCAGGCTATCCAGTCCATCCCTCATCCAGTGGCAGTTGATTGGCGAAACATCAAAATGGGCGACAGGAAGCAGCTGCTGGCACACAAAACGGGGTAAAATGCAAACAGAGGTTGAAAATCATGAAATTGACTAAGGCATTAGAATCCAAGCACCCCTGAAGGCTGGGGGCGCTCACGTTTTCATGCCTTAGAATTTTTTTGCGTTTTTTGAGAAACGTTAAAAAGCCTTCGTCAGCTAGTTTTCGGGTGGTCAAACTCAATTGAAATGCCGGTAAAAGCTAGAAATTCATTTCAAGTATGTTTAGACAGCTTATAGATCGCCTCCCGTCCTGTTGCAGCAGTCAATCAGACGACCAGAAACGAAGATCAAACAGGAGCTGATAGCACGGAAATCGAGAAATGGAAAGAAAAGTTGAAAATCACAAAAAATTTCTGAGGCACAAATTCCTAGGCACCCGAGGAGGCTTGGGGCACCTAGTTTCACCAGAGTTAGTTTATTTTTGAGATTTTTCCAAAAAATGACATCCTCCTCCATCAGCCTGGTCAAATTCACAAGAAATCAGTTTGGCACGTTTTTCGAGGCAGACAGAGGGTACAATCAGTTCAATTTTCATCAGGCTTGCCTACCTACCTGATCATCAGTCTCAGTTTTGCTCCGGCAGGCAAGATTCGACAACTAAACTGGGTCCCACAGTCACCGGAACGCGCGCGAAAAACGAAAAATTGAAAAAGTTAAAATATCACAAAAAATGTCTAAGGCATTGAAACCTAGGCACCCCTGGAGGTTGGGGGTGCCCAAGTTCACCAGAGTTAGAAATTTCCATACTCTGCTGAGGACATTCATCAAGTTTTTTCCGAAATTTCATCCGTTGACAATTTCCAGAAGTTAGGTTTGCAGTCGAACGTCATTGAATCGTCAGTTCAAGGCTGGGGATCAAATCATAATTGGTTAAACTTCAAGATGCCATGATCAATCAACGGTGACAGTTTGCCGTCTTGTTGAAGTCAGAGGCAGGGCACGTTGGAGTCAGAACGAGTGCAAAAAGTTTTAAAACGAAGGAAAAAATGGCTAACACTTTTGCAACTTCACGTGTTTGATCACATCATCGAAATAGAAGCTTTCTCATCATCCTCACAAATGAAGCCATAGGCAACTATAAAATAGGGATTCTTCATATTCGAGCATATCAACTTGGGTTTGTGCTTTAAAAGTTGCTTTCTTCATGGATAAGTTTCAAGTTTTATGCTCTCACAAAAAAAAACTGTTTTTTCGCCCTAAAGTTTTATAAAGACAGGCTTTTGGCTGCTTTTATTCATTATTTTTGCAGGTTGCATCCAGAGGAAGAAAGCATATTTTTCTTCTCATGAAGATTTGAGAGCCCAAACGAAGTGTTTTTTCAGTGTTCTTTGTTATTTCGAGATTGGGAAGCAGAGAGGCACGCTTTTTCAAGGTCCATTTTTCTAGGGGATCGTTTTTCAGAAACAGGGCCGAAGCTTTTTCAGTTTTCATCGAAATGGGTCCATCCAGAATTTCATCCTCTTGAAGATTGGAAAATTTTATTTTTTCGGAAATCTGCTTTTTTGCTGCTTTTTCGAGAAATCCTCTACTTTTTCAAAATCTGACGATCTGGATTGCTTCAAAATAAGATTGTCTACAAAACCCATGTGCCAACTTTTTCTCTCGAAATCTGCTTTTTAGAAGATATTATTTCCCAAAATGCCAGTGGATGACATCACCAATAAGGCTGCAATAAAGAGAAGGATGTGACTCACAAAAAGCAGCTTTAACTCAATGCTTTTTGCTTTAAAGCATTTTCTTTCATTCAAAGCTCATCCATTTTTTATTTAGAAAGAAATCACTTTGTAATAGTTGGAGTTTCGTTTGCTTTAAAGCAAATTGTTTTAAAGCATTTGTTAGTTGTAATCTTTGTCTTAGAATAGAAATAAAGCTTGCGAATTGGCAAGTTAGTTAAGGTAAATCAAGAAGATTTTAGGGTTCCCTACTCCTTTGATTTAGTATAAATAAGGGCAGCCTTGCCCATTGTAAGGAATGGTAATTGTGATAGCAAAATTTGTTGTGCCTATCCTAGCCTGTAGAAATTGTTATTCCAAGTGCTTGTTCATTCTGTGTTGTCTGTTTTCCAGTGTTTGATAGCATATTGTATGCCTGCCTTTTGCTACAATATTGTTGTCCTGGAGTTGTATCAACTTTATGATATTGGAATAGAAGTATCATGCCTGCCATTTGCTTTGATTTTCTATCTCAGTCATCTAGTTTTGTCGTCAGATGTGTAGCTTGGGTAATCTTATTTCAGCTTTCATCTTAAAGTACAATGAGTCTTCTGATGTGAATCTGGAAGAAGTTTATTAAAGCTTTTATGTTAAAAACAAATCATTCCTTGTTAACTTTTAATCCCTTTGCTCTGAATTTACTTAGGTGATTAAAAGCGTCATTTAGTCTAGGCCTAGCTGTAGTTAGAAGTTTTAAAAAGGAAAAACCTCTGCTGCAACAATTTAGAGTTTTATAACCTTGTGCTCACAACTGAAAATCAAAAAGAAGATAGGCAAATTTGTTTTATTTATCTTTCAAGCGAACATCAGCAAAAAGGGAACTCCCCCTCATAATAGGAGAGCAATTTATCTATGCATAACTGTTTGTTTCCAACTCACATTCCAAAGGTGCGAATTGAAACGCCAATAGTTGGATCAGGCTCTACATGTACAACAAAACAAGCCCCTGGTGACACGTTAGTCTACATCTTTGCATGGCCAAATGAGACTTCACCTTCCAATTAAAAAACAATCGAGGTAGTTGAACCAAATGCCACACGAACAAGTTCTTGTAACTGTTCATCTCTTGTAACATATTGTAGTATATTTCATTTCCATCTCTTCAGTTCAACAAACCGACAACAAGTCAATTCAAACATCAAACACAAAATCCCATCATCTGTATACATTCTAACACCATAAAATCCTTCTTTTGCTTAAATACAAGGCAATAATACAACCTTGGATTTCTATGTCCTTCATTGTATTCATTTGTAAAATACCCTATTCATGATGAATAGAAGGGCTTCGTTTGCTAAAGCCTATCTCTTGTCTTAAGTCAATATCTCTAGTCTCCATTAAATGTGTAATGGTATTTCTATTTCTTTATCTATTGTCACGATTGCATGTTCAACATATTTTCTAGATCAATTAGGCAGATACATCTTACTTGTAGGTTGTTCTCTGTGCAAAAGAAGACTCACATTCACAACCTTTGTGCATGGACTATTGTAGACTATGTTCATCCACATAGTAACAAAAAATGGGCAAATGGAAAAAAAGAAAATATAATTTTTGAGTTTTTATATTAGAGTTGAAAGCATACCAATACATAGCAACTTAAGAATCTACATCAAAATCATCATATGAACCAACCCAAAAAAGGATCCCAACAAGAATCCACCTATCCACAACTAGCTAGAAATCAAAAAGGAATTAATCACAGTGTAATCCACATGTAACCAGAACTAACAGGATCAAAACAGACTACATAAAGTTTTATGGATCCATAAGAGGTATCCTCAAAATATCAAGAAAAAAAGCGTCATTCAAATCAATGTTGCAGGTTTCACCCAGACTTGGCGAGTCCTGAGGCGAGGGGCACCATACAAGTCCCTAGGACTCGAGACCTAGGTCTCTAGTGAGTTTACCAAAGTCACCAAGCCTGCCAGACTCACCAGAACCAGCAAGTGCCAAGGGTGAGACTCGATCATGGAAAACAAAGTGAATAAGAAAAACTAAAAGGAAAAAAAGAAAAAAAACGCTCAAAATAAAAACACTTAAAATGGTCTCCTACACCCTAAAAGCAAGTTCATTTCATTTCCAAGCCAAAGGAGAAGGAAAAAAAGAGTTTTGAGCCAAAACTATATTGCATTAAAGGGAAAACTAGCAGGCAGATTGAGCAAAGCTCGGTGGTTGATGTTTACTCACCTATCTGATAAATGAATACTTGCAATAATGAACAGAATTAACAATGCATACCAGATAGAGGAGTAAAAGTATATCTTTATTTGTACATGAAAGTATTATAGAAGTTGACCAGAGATGGTTGGCCAAGGATCAAAGCCTATCCGACTAGATCATACTACTTTCCTTGACGATACAAAGACTATTTACAGAACCCGACGGTTGCCAAGAGGAACACAACTGTCAACTAACCAAGTCTAACTCACTCTTACAACTATCCAAGAGCCGACAAACAATTAATACGTAATCGGATAATCCATATTATCAAATATAATGATCGGCATTATACACTGACTACATCATTCCCCCCCAAAAGAAAAAGTTGTCTTCCAAAAGACAAAAAACCATGACGTATCAAGTGACATTAAGTAAGCTATGCCGAACAGATGACAACATTGAAGAACTTGGAGGAAAACCTGGAAGTACAAGCAAAGTAAAAGTAGAACCAGCACATCCCGAACACCTACCAATAGACAATAGATGGAGCATGGTGAAGACCAACCAACCAAAGAACCCAATCTGATTGCACACTAAAGGCTGACAATGTTGTACCCAATTGATCACTAAACCTAGATATTACAGCAAGCATCTTAGAAGAATTTTGATCATAAAAAGATTTTTTAGTGTCCCCATATGCCATGAATGTATATTCATTTAATTCACCAACCAAAAAGAAAAATTCTTTGTTTCTGCTTGGAAGAGCTAATGACAGAAGGTGGTCAAGTATATGAGAAAATCCATTGATTACTGTAGCATGATTACTTAGCAAAAGTTGTATATGTGAATTATTTGAATCATGCACCTCAACAAGGAATTTGGTGGGGTTTTGGGGACAACGCCCCCAACGGGGTCGAGGACCAGTACCCCTCACGAGGGTTTGGGGGTAGCGCCCCCAATGAGGTTGAGGGGCAGCACCCCTCCCAGGGGTCTGGAAGTAGCGCCCCCAACGAGGTCAAGGGGTAACGCCCCTCGCAGGGTCCAGGAGCAACGTCCCTAGCACGCTCCTTGCCACGATACAAGGTAGGGTCAAGGGGTGAACCCCCGCCACCAAGCCCAATTGAAGACCTTCAAACCCACACAAACCTTCATGGCGCACACCATTTTTTCTCTCCAATACCATATTGTCAATTATAAAAAAAGTATACAAAAAACTTGTTTACTACTTGTTTGATCGGATTTGGAATTCATGGAGTAAACAAAATGTACTTGGAAAGAAAATATAGCAGCATCATAATAAATTACTCATGAATAATTCACCTCAAACTAATATTGCTATTATGTTCAAATATACTCTTATACAATATAACAAGAATATCACGCAAGTGAGGTCCCTTCTACAATACCATCCTCAGCATATAAAGGTAGCCAACAATTGGTCGGTAAAGCCAACCACCGACAACCGTCATCAACTACTCACAACCGTCAGGAGGACAACTAACCTCACCAACGTAACCAACCCGAAAGTAATAGATTGTACTTATGCAAAATTGGTGTTTACATCATCCCCCCCAAAAGTAGTCGTCTTCCATGTAAGAACCATGTCTTTCTAAACACAATTTTTTCCCTGCTGGTCTAAAAATTTCTAATTTGTTTTCCTTGAATTTGGTTTATAATTTTGACATGTGACTTTCAATGATGTATTTATAATGCAATGAAGATGGAAAGGTTCCAAACATACGTTCAAATAATAAGATATGATGATATTATTGAACCAAACAACTCACACAAAGCATATGTAAACATACCCAGAATGAAAGCTTCACTTTATTGAAATCAAAGGCTGATTACAAATGTCACTGGCTGTAGATTACATCAGACCAATCTAATTTGAAAATCAGATCTCAAACAATATGCCAATATGCTCAAATATTGCACCAAACCCTAGCCACTTGGTATGAAATGTTGTCTAGTCAAGGTACAATGATGAAGTTGATGATATATGACTGAATCAGCCCCTGTAAGTGATCAATAATGATCTGATATGATTGATAAACACTGCTCTTATGACTGATACAAAGTCCGATCACAAATTTCAGCCAAACCAATGCCAAAACCTCCTCCAAAATGAATCGCTCTATGCTAGGAATGAAGCGATTTGACCTTAGAGCAATTGGAAACCCTTATATCTTCAATATGTGATGATCAAACCCTTTAAATATATGCTGGTGAAACCCTGATGAAGCCTGAAAATGTTGATCACAACCCAGATTTCACAAATCATGCCAAAAAGTAACAAAACAAGCCAAATTATGAAATCGCCTAGGTAGATATGAAGGGCAATTTGACCCAGCAAGCTAATAAACCTCAAATGATGTCAAATTACGAATGATATCAACCTCTGAAACACAATTCCAGCCTGCTATAACAAAAATCAGAATATCAAATTATGAAGCCAAGCCACAAAAATGCCTCCAAATGAAGGGCGATTCACCTAGAAATCCTTATATAACATCAACACATGAAAATATGATCAATTTGACCTCTGATCTTTATTGATCTTCCTTCAACCTGCATAAAAAACCTTCAAACCCTAACTAGAAATGAAATCACCATAAAACTCTAGTTGTTTGAAGCCAATCCTCCATCAAAAACCTCCAATTAAGCTCAATGATGAACTCTAAGTGAATTCATCTCTCATGGTGGAATGGGTTTTTGTCCAAACCACTAAAATTCAAGGGTTTTTGTCCTTGAATCAAGCTGAAACTCAATTACAGCCAAGAGAAAACTCTCAATATGCAAAATACCAAATGATCAAGATATGAAAAAAGATGCCAAATGATGCCCTTTTATTTTCCTCAAGATGGGTGACCCAATTAGCCATAAAATAATATTTTTTGGAGTCAACCACCAATATCAAATATTGCATTTGATATTTTTTATATTTTTTATTATTTTCTCCTTGGGCGACAGCGCTAGAGAAAAAATAATATTTTCTTATTTTTTCTTTTTTTAATTTTTCCTCCTCCCTTTTGGCGTTGATTTTCCTTGGGCAAAATAAATAATAAAATATAATAAAAATATTATATTTTATTTGCTCCTCCAATTTTCCCAATTTTAATCTTTAAATTGTCCAACTTTTCATCTTTCAATCCTCCAATTTGACCTTGGCTGAATATTATATTATTTTTGGCTTTATAAAAATATTATAAAATTTCATTAGCCAAAAATACAAGTGAAATAGAGTTAGTTGAGCCAACTTTCCATTCTCCAATCCTCCAAGGTCCTAGCTCAACCACCAATCATTCCCTTACCACTAGAGTTAGCCTAGGAGAATGGTGAATAGGCTAACAAACTCCTCCAAGGTGATCATTCCGGAAATGGGGACATTGTTGTGCCAAATCAAAATTTTTGCTTCATTAAGGCATTTTGTAAGAGTCTAGAAAATTTTCAGTCAAAAAGTAAAAATTTTTAAAAATAGAAATTTTCTATTTTTAGAAAGTTTCTAAAAATAGACGTCAAATTAGGTTTTCTAGGTTTCTTGAGACACGGATGCTGGCAAAATTTTCTAAAAATAGAATCTCTGATTCAGGTGTCGTGCCTGATTCTGATTGGCTGATATTGTTTTACGATCAAGGTGGTCCAGACGGAATCTGCAAAAGGTCGTGTTTTCCCTACTGGGTCAATTCTGCTTTTTTAGATGGCGAAGCACAAACTGCGACGCCACTAATGGAGGAAATTCATCTGCCAGGGGTCAGTTTCAAGTTTTCAGTGTCGTTCAGAAGGCGAAGAACTACTAAGCAATAAACAACTGACGAAGAACGCGAAGAACCGCCGAGCAATAGACAACTGACAAAGAATGAAGAATGGAGCAGGATGAATCCGAAAAACAAGGAAAAGACGGAAATCATCAAAAATTGACTAAGTCTGGGAAACCCAAGCGCCCCTGGAGGCTAGGGGCGCCCAACTTTCCCAGTGTTAGTTTTTTTGTGTTTTCTCGAAAAACGACAAAAATGCCTCGTCAGCCCACTTCCAGGTGGTTAAAATCAATCAAATTCAGTCAACAAGCCCGAAAAAGCAGGGGATTCATCTCAGATATGCTCAGGCTATCCAGTCTACCCTCATCCTGATGCCTATCCCTGAAATCCTAAAATTGGCTAAGTCTGATGTCCTAAAGCCCTGAAAAACTGACTAACTCTGAAATCTAGTGGATCCTCAAAAATCTGGAATCTGCATGTTAAATCCCATGGATCCGAGACCTATCTCAAACATTCTAACAGTATATTTCAAAATATTTAAAGTATAAACATATACTTAAATATATTTTGAAATATACGTCAAGCAGGGACCTTCAAAATCTGGCGGAATTCAAGATTTGCAGATGAAAATTGAAAATTTCCAAAAATTTTCTTAAGGCATGGAATCTCAAGTGCCCCAGGAGGCTAGGGGCGCCCATCCTCTCCAAACCTAGTTTATTTTTCATGTTTTTCTGAGAATGACGAAAAGTTGAAAATATCAAAAAAAATGACTAAGGCATGAGTGCAAAAATGCCCCTGGAGGCTAGGGGTGCCTAGGATCTCCAGAGATGGTTTTTTTTCCATGTTCCGCTGATGTCATCCATCAGCCGCTTCCCGATCTTCGTCGCATGACAGTTTCTAGAAGCCAAATTTACAGTCAAACGTCGTCAGATCGTCAGTTCAAGGCTGGGGACCAAATCAGAATTGATGAAACTTCAAGATGCCATGATCAGTGAGCTTTTTCAGTCAATGGTGACAATTTGCCATCTTGTTGAAGTCAGAGGAAGGCCACACCGGAGTCAGAATGAGTGCAAAAGTTTCAAAACGAAGGAAAAATTGGCTAACACTTTTACAACTTCGCATGTTTGATGACATCATCAAAGAAGATTTTTTTTAATCATCTCACACATGAAGCCATAGGCAGCTATAAAATAGGGATTCTTCCTATTCGAGTATATCTACTTAGATTTGTGCTTTAAAAGTTGCTTTCTTCATAGATAAGATTCAAGTTTTGTGCTTACACAAAGAAAGCTGCTTTTTTGCCCTAAAGTTCTATAAAGACAAATCTTTGGCCTCCTTTATTCATTATTTTTGCAGGATGCATCCAGAGGAAGAAGATTATTGTTTTCTTTCTACAAAGATTTGAGAATCCAAACGGAGTGCTTTTTCAGTATTCTTCGTAGTTTCGAGACTAGGAAGCACAGAGGTATGCTTTTTCGAGGTCCATTTTTCTAGGGGATCACTTTTCAGAAATAGAGCCGGAGTTTTTTCAGTTTTCATTGAAATGGGTTCATCTGGAATCACGTCCTCTTGAAGATTGGAAAATTCTAGTTTTTCCGAAATCTGTTTTTTTGTTGCTTTTTCAGGAAATCCTCTGCTTTTTCAGAATTCAATGATCTGGGTTGCTTTAAAACGAGATTGTCTACAAAACCCACGTGCCAGCTTTTTCTCTCAAAATTTGTTTTTTAAAAGAAATCAACAAACGGTTTTCAACCTTTTGTGCAAAATATTTTCAAACATAGGCGTGTTCATAGGCATTCTTCAAGTTTTTCAGTATGCAGTACTCTACAGCCTAATGGCATTGAGAAATGTTTCTCAAATATCATCGTGGAAGGAGAACTTCGTCATTTCAATTGAAGAATGCAAGAGGGTGTGGCACAACCACAAGGAAAAATATCAGAAAGGAATTGCTCGAAAGTGGCTGAAAGAAAAGCAGAATGTTTTGCCAAAGAACATTGGATGTGGATGACTTCAAGGTGGTCAAATCCAATCTTGGTAGAAGTACCCGGCACATGGATGTGAATCTCTTTGAAGTTGCAGCAGATAATCTGAAGGAGAGTGTTTAAGGACGAAGAAGATAAAGCAGCCCTCAAGGCTGAAAATAGGCAGCTGCAGCAATATATTTCCAATCTTTTTCACGGCACTTTGCAGGCCAACTCACTGCTTCCTCAGATTCTAGAATCACAGGTCGATCAGCAGCAGCTAAGTCAGTTGGCCATTTATGGGAGGCATATGAAGGATTGGGTGGAAGAATTTGTAACTAAAGGCAGATATGTACTTTCACAGATCTATCAATTAAAGTATAACGCTCATGATCTGCGTCAAGGCATTCAGGGGTTACAACAGACTATGGCTGAAAACAGACCGGTGTTTGAGATTATAATCTCCGACTTGAAGATAGCATATAATTCCATTGATTCAATAGAAGATAAGAAGATCGTTTCTACTTGGAAAGCACAGTATCTTTTCACAATAAAAACCTATGAAAATATAACCTCAAAGTTAGCAGAATGGAAAGAAAAAGCGACAAATGTTCTCAAGTTCGTGGTCTTTTCTTTCTCAGATCCCGTGCTCGTATGAGAGAGAAGATGGTACCCTGTATAATCTCAGAGAAGTACAAACAGAATTCCAGACTCTCGTCCGCAACAATATTAATGGTGATCTCAGTGCCGGCAAGATGGATCGTTTTGTCGCTATGACAGTAAAGTTTGACAAAGTTGTGGGCGAAGTTCGTGATTTCCTTTAGATGATTGCTAATGGTGAAGAAATATTAGAAAATCAGATTATCATCTTAGAGAGTATCAGTGTTCTTGGCAAAGATGCGATCACTAGCTTTTTAGAAGATATTATTTCCCAAAATATCAATGGATGACGTCACCAATAAAGCAGCAATAAAGATGGAGATGTGACTTAAAAGAAAGCAACTTTAACTCAATACTTTTTGATTTAAAGCATTTGCTTTCATCCTTAGCTTATCCATCCTTAAAATAGTAAAAATCACTTTGTAATAGTTGGAGTTTTCTTTGCTTTAAAGCAGTTGTTAGTTGTAATCTGTCTTAGAATAGAAATAAAGCTTGCAAGTTGGCATGTTAGATAAAATCAAGGAGATTTTAGGGTTCCCTACTCCTTTGATTTAGTATAAATAAGAGCAGTTTTGCCCATTGTAAGGGGGACTGTAATTGTGATAGCAAAATTTGTTGTGCCTATTCTAGCCTGCAGAAATTGTTATTTCAAGTGCTTGTTCACTCTGTGTTATCTGTTATCCAGTGTTTGATCGCATATTGTATGCCTGCCTTTTGCTACAATATCGTTGTCCTGGAGTTGTAATAGCTTTATGATATTGAGAATAGAAATCTCATGCCTGCTATTTGCTTTGATTCTCTATCTCACGATCATCTAGTTTTGTCGTCAAATGTGTGGCTTGTGTAATCTTACTTTCAATTTTCATCTTAAAGTACAATGAGTCTTCTGATATGATCTGGAAGAAGTTTATTTGAGCTTTTATGTTAAAACAAATCATTCTCTCTTAACTTTTGATTCCTATGCTCTGAATTTACTTAGGTGATCAAAAGCTATAGTTAGAAGTTTAAAAAAAAACCTCTGCTGCAGCGATAGAGTTTTGTATCCTTGTGCTCACAGCTGAGAAGTAAAAAGATAAGCAAAATTTAATTTATTTATCTTTTAAGCAAACATCAGCAAAAAGGGAACTTCACCTCATAATAGAAGAGCAGTTTATCTGTGCATAGCTATCTATTTCCAACTCGCATTCCAGAGGTGCGAATTGAAACGCTAACATACATGACATTCCAGACGACTAGAGACTAAAGAACTAAAAAAAACCAAAGAAAAATACCCATTATTGCGATTGCGGTGGTGAAGAGCTCGCTGGAGGGTTGTAAACCAAAGGAGAGGAAGTATGCTACTATGACATCTCTTGGCGGAGACTGTAAACTTCTTCAGTGCGGAGCTTCAAATGTTAGGCAGCTTTGAGCTCACACTCCCTAGTTGTCTTGACCATTTGAATGGCCTCACTGAATTGTTTCTTTGTCTGCTCCTAAGTAGTGCACAACTCTGCCAACTCCTTTTCCATAGCAGCCCGCTGTTGATCCTTCTCCAAGAGTTGTCTGTGTTGCTCGACCAACTATTCATTCTTCATAATTATCTATTGCTTTTCAAACAATTCTTTTTCTTTTTCCTCAACTTTAGATTTCTTCGGGTCAATCAACCGAGTTCGTTGAGCCAACTGCTGCTAAAATCTCTGATTTTGCTCATCCACGGCTTCCCTAAGCTGCCTAGAGACCCGAATGGACTCATGAATCCGAGCTACTACCTCTTTGCCCTTATGAATCTCCTCATGCAACATAAAATATGTTTCCCAAAAAATGGGTTCGATTGTGTACAATGCACCCAATATATGGCCATCTCTCCCTCCAAAGGAAGGAGTAATCCTCTGGTTGCCATTCATTTTTTATTTCATCAGTACATGTATCTGGCCATCCCTTAGCTCGGAAGATGTGGTTAAATTCCTTCTCACATTCTTCGGTCATAAATTTCTGGATCCGTCGAGCCTCCTATAGAGCCAATGGAGAATGAGCAGTATCCATGCATCTGGGTATCTCAACCACTTCGCACATAAGTGCCCCCATAAGCGCTAAGTCCTGCACATAGCGCCTAACAGTACCCATTGGGTCCTTCAGATTGGGTTTAAAGATATGGATGTACATGTCCTCAGTCAGAAGACTCGAATTTGACTCTGATGAAGAATGTTGCACCATGTCCTCTCGTGTAGAAGGTCCTACCTCAGTAAGTGGAGCACTCTCTCGTGGGGCCTAGATACCCTCTGTGGTACTAGCGACTAACTTTGATTGTCGAGGCTCAAGCTAACTAGACAGGCTAAGTATGTGTAGACTAAGTGGCAACCAACTGTTGTGGGTCCCGAGATGGGCTCTCGAGAGGATAGTCAGCCACACTAACAAGAGAGCCAACTGAGCTCAGCCAACTCTCAATATGCTGGGAGGCCTAAGGCGACCATCCAGTGTGACTAGTAGCTGTAGGACTGTCATGTTGATGCAAGAGCTGTTGTTATATGGAGCCTAATCAAACTCGGAGGTTAAATTTACCCTTTTCTCGGTGCGGTTTCCCCCCAAATTATTTAACGGGGTCAAGGGGCAACGCCCCTTGCGAGGGTTTGGGGGCAACGCCCCCAAGACGGGGTCAAGGGGCAGCGCCCCTTGCGGGGTCCAGGGACAGCGCCCCTAGCGTGCTCCCTATCGCGATACAGGGCAAGGTCGAGGGGCAGCGCCCCCGAAACCTCCAATGATTTTTTATTATTTTATAAAGGCATCTAGAGTTATTTTTCTATTGGCCGACATAAAAAACCTTATTTTTGTAATTGACATAAGGCTTGATAAAAGCAGCTAAGGTTTAGGGTTTCTGTTGATGTATTGTAGCATTTTGCAGCGGTATTGAGTTGCAAGGATTGCTTATTGTAATCGATTTGATTTATTGGATAATAATATTGGACTCTCTGTTGGTGGATGTAGCCCGGGTTTGGGTGAACCACTTCTCATTGTTATTATTTCTGTGTATTTTCATTCCTCTATTTAATCTTTATTTGCATTTAATTGATATCTTCTGCATGCAAACACTAACAAGTGGTATTAGAGCGGGTTGTGTTCGATTATTGTCTGCAGGAAGGTCTCACGGTTGACTGGGAGTCTCATGGTTAAGTGGGAGCAATGGCGGACGAGGGTACATTGAAAGTAGATAAATTTAATGGGCAGAACTATCAGTTATGGAATATGCAGATGGAGGATTATCTCTATCAGAAGGATTTATGGTGGCCATTGGAAGAAATAGCCAAGAAACCGGCAACAATGACTGACGAGGATTGGAATCTTTTGGACAGAAAGGCACTGAGAACCATTCGGTTGTGTCTGGCACCATCTGTGGCATTCAATATAACAGAGGCGACGACAACAGATGAAAGTTTTGGCTAAATTATATGAAAAACCCTCAGCCTCAAATAAGTTATTTCTCATGAAGCGTTTGTTTAATCTGAAAATAATTGAAGGTGGATCTGTGACAGATCATTTAAATGAGTTTAATACGATTACCAGTCAGTTAACTTCTATAAAAGTGAAATCTTATGAAGAGGTGAGGGCTCTCTCGGTTTTATGTTCTTTGCCAGAAAGCTGGAAAAGTTTGGTAATGGTTGTAAGTAACTCTGTCTCTGGTTCAAATACTTTGAAATTTGATGATGTTTGTGTTATCCTTAGCGAGGAAATGCGACGGAAAAGCTCAATATGGTCCACATCAAGTAGTGTTTTGAATGCAAAAAGCAGGGGCAGATCAAAGGTGAGAGGAAAAGGTTCTGGAGGTCATGGGAAGTCACAAGGAAAATCAAAGGACAAGAGGTTCCCAATCGAGAGGACAGAAAGATTGCTGGTACTGTGGGAAACCAGGTCATCTGAAAAAAGATTGCTGGTCTCGAAAGAATAAAGGAGACAAACAAGAAGGCAATAAAAAGGCAAATGTGGTAAGTAATAAATTTGAAGATGATGCTTTAATTCTTTCCCTAAATAATGCTGATGATTCATGGGTTTTAGATTCAGGGGCCTCATTTCATGCTACGCCCCATAGAAGTTATTTTCTTGATTATGTCCAAAAGAATTTTGGGCTAGTTTATTTGGGAGATAACGAACCTTGTCAAATTGTTGGAAAGGGAAGAATAAAGATAAAGTTGCAGAATGAGAATCATTGGCTACTACAAGAGGTAAGGCACATTCCAAGGCTAGGTAGGAATTTAATTTCAGCAGAGCAGCTAACTGATGAAAGTTGCATTGTTACATTTACTGATACAAATTGAAAGGTTTCGAGAGGTGCCTTAATAGTAGCAAAAGGTGTGAAAGTAGGCACCTTATATCTTTGTACAGGTCATACTATTCCTTCTACTTTAGTTGTTGCAGAGAAAAAACAAACAGGTTCAAGAACAGTTGCTGCAGGTTCACAGGAAGAGACTGAAACAGTTGCTGCAGGTTCTGAGACAACATTGTGGCATAACAAACTTGGGCATATGAGTGAAAAAGGTATGAAGGTACTTCATTCTAAGAAAGTTTTACCAGGTCTGAAATGTATTAATATGGATTTCTGTGAAATTTGTGTGTATGGCAAACAAAAGAGTCAGTTTTCTCAAGGATGGGAAGCAAAAGAAAAATGACAAGTTGGAGCTTGTGCATACAGATGTATGGGGACCGGCTCAGGTATCTTCTCTTGGTGGCTCTCGGTATTATGTTACATTCATAGATGATGCAACTAGGAAAGTTTGGATTTATTTCCTTAGGCAGAAATCTAATGTATTTGAAACATTTAAGAAATAAAGAAACTTGGTTGAGAATGAGATGGGTAAAAAATTAAAATGTCTCAGATCTGATAATGGTGGTGAGTATTGCAGTAAAAAATTTGAGGATTATTGTTCCTTTAATGGAATTCATAGGCAGAAAACGGTTCCAGGGACTCCACAAGAGAATGGAGTGGCTAAGCGCATGAATAGGACAATAATGGAGCGTGCAAGGAGCATAAGATTACATGCTGGAATGCCTTTAAACATGTGGGCAGAGGCTGTCAATAACGTTGTATATTTAATTAATAGAAGTCCTTCAATTCCTTTGGGTTGTGGTATTCCAGAGGAAGCATGCGCAGGTAAGAAGGTAAGTTATTCTTTTCTCAAAACCTTCGAATGTGAAGCATTTGCACATGTAGATTCTGAAAATAGAACCAAGCTGGATGGAAAATCAAAAAAGTGTATCTTCGTTGGATATGGCATTGATGAATTTGGCTATAGGCTTTGGAATTTTTTAAATCAGAAAATTGTGAGGAAGCAGAGATGTATTCAATGAGAAGGTGTTGTACAAAGATCAGTTGCAGCAGCATGAGAAGAAAGAAAAGGATTATTTGGTGCTAGATAATACTCCAGATAATGATGTTCCAGGGGTTCCTCATGCTCCGCAACAGCAACAAAAAATACCACAAACTCCAGTGAATGTTAAACGGTCAACAAGGCCAAGTAGACCTCCTGAAAGGTTTTCTCCCTCTTTGTATTCTATTTTGTTAATAGATGCTGGTGAACCGGAAGTTATGTAGGTGGATACAAAGGTTCAGTGGGAGCTTGCAATGAAAGAAGAGATGGACTCCTTGCTAAAAAATCAAACTTGGGAATTATGTAAGTTGCCTGCAGGTAAAAAGGCTTTTACCAAACAAATGGGTTTATAGGCTGAAAGAGGAAGATGGAGGTAAAACAAGAACTAAAGCCAAGTTAGTTGTAAAAGGATTTGCACAGAAAAAAGGGCATTGATTTTGATGAAATTTTTTCTCCGGTTGTTAAGATGACTTCTATTAGTACTGTTTAAGTATTGTGGCTGCTGAAAATTTGCATTTCGAACAGCTAGATGTGAAAACTGCCTTTCTCCATGATGATTTGGAGGAGATTTATATGGAATAGCCCCAAGGATTTGAGGTCAAAGGTAAGAAGAAACTAGTGTGCAGATTGAAGAAGAGCTTATATGGCTTGAAACAAGCACTTTGGCAATGGTATTTGAAATTTGATAGTTTTATGGCTGAGCAAAGCTACAAACGGTGTAATTCTGACCATTGTGTTTATTTTAAGAGGTTGGATAATGACAGCTACATTATTTTATATTTATATGTTGATGATATGCTTGTAGCAAGGTCTAACATGGATCATATAAGAGAGTTAAAACAGTAGATAGCACAATCATTTGCTATGAAGGATTTGGGAGCAGCAAAACAAATCCTTGGTATGAAAATTTGTAGAGATAAGAATAACAGAAAATTGATTCTATCTCAGGCTGATTATGTTGAAAAGGTGTTGCAGAGATTCCATATGGAGAATACAAAAGTTGTCAGCGCACCTTTGCCTGGTCATTTAAAATTGACTAAGGAGATGTGTCAAAAGACACAAGAGGAAGATAAAATGTCCAAGGTGCCATATGCTTCAACTGTAGGAAGTTTAATCTACGCCATGGTATGCACGAGACCAGATATTGCACATGCTATAGGAGTCATAAGCAGGTATATGAGTCATCCAGGATTGGAGCATTGGAATGCGGTAAAATGGATTCTCAGATATCTGAGAGGTACATCCAATAAACACTTATGTTTTGGGGGCTCTAATACTGATTTAGCAGGTTATGTAGACTCAAATTTGGCAGGGGATATTGATACCAGGCAGAGTACTATAGGTTGTCTTTACTGTAGGTGGGACAGCGGTAAGTTGGATCTCCAAGTTGCAAAATGTGGTTGTTTTATCCACCACGAAGGTAGAGTATGTAGCTGCAACAGAGGCAAGTAAGGAGATGATATGGCTCCAATCTTTCATGGAAGAATTGGGCAAACAACAGGCTAACAGTTCTTTGTATACAGACAGTCAGAGTTTCATACATCTTGCAAAGAATGTTGCCTTGCATTCAAAGACCAAACACATACAGCTCAAGTATCACTTCATCCGGTTGATGTTAGATGATAGACAATTAAGGCTGGAAAAGATATATATAGATGAAAATCCAGCAAATATGTTTACGAAGGCAGTGACAAGGGAGAAGCTGAGCTCCTCTTCAACTTCAGTTGGTCTTCAAGATTGAAAATAATAAAATCAGAACAACAGGGTCTAGGTTGTTTATTTCCAGTGGGAGCTACAGAGTCAGCAGTGTTACGATCAGTCTCCAAGTGGGAGATGATATGGTGTGGAGTCTGAGTAGTCTCCAAGTGGGAGATTGTTGTTATATGGAGCTTAATCAGATTCGGAGGTTAAATTTACCCCACTTTTATCGGCGCGGTTTCCCCCCAAATTATTTAAAGAGGTCAAGGGGAAACGCCCCTTGCGGAGGTTTGCGAGCAGCGCCCTCAAGACGGAATCAAGGGGCAACGCCCCCGCTGGGGCTCGGGGTCAGCGCCCTCAAAACCTCCAACCATTTTTTATTATTTTATAAAGGCATCGGGAGTTATCTTTCTATTGGCCGACATTAAAAAAAAAAACCTATTTTTGTATCCGACATAAGGCTTCATAAAAGCGGCTAAGGGGTAGGGTTTCTGTTCATGTATTGTAGCATTTTGCAGCGATATTGAGTTGCAAGGATTGCTGGTTGTAATCGGTTTGATTTATTAGATAATAATATTGGACTCTCTGTTGGTGGATGTAGCCCTGGTTTGGGTGAACCACGTTAAAACTTGTCTCTCGTTATTATTTCTGTGTATTTTCATTCCTCTATTTAATCTTCATTTGCATTTAATTGATATCTTCTGCATGCAAACCCTAACAGGGGCATCCCAGGTTGCAGAGCAATCTTGGATCAACCAAAAATATTTGCATTCTTTCTTTTCTTTCATTTACAGTTCAATTCAAGATTTGCAATTTCAGCATTTTGTACCGCATTTCACCACATCTTCGTGTCAGAGCATGCGGTGCGGGACTTAACATCTACATATCATCATCTACATCATATTCAAATTTCAAGTCATTTGGATTTGTCTGCTAAAAGTTATCACTGTCAAAAGATCATCAGCTTTCACAGAGCAGAGCATTTAGACAGTAAATTGAAGGAAAAGGTTTGCGGAGCATTTTCGTGACTTGGGAAGCCTAATGGAGCATCATACACGGCACATATGGATCAGATAGACCTTCCTTGAGGTCCGCACGAAGATTCATCCATTTGCGGAGCATTACCAGATGTTGTAGGGCGACCTACTTGTTTCTACACGTTACATGTTTCTTTGGAGTTTGTAACCTCTTGTAACCGACGGGGAGAATTTCATGAGCTTGAAGATGATATATATAGATCCCTTAGGTGAATTAGGAAGTCAGTAGTTCTATGATATGATTTAGATAGTTTTAGAAGTTCGATTCTTTTCGGGAAGGCACTTCAATGCAATATTTTGCATATCTGTTGTAACCCGGAAAGTAGGCCTGTGAGCCCTTTGATTATAGCCCACATGTTGCCGGCATATGAGCATTGTAATTCTTTGATACTCTGAATATATGAATCTTCCATTGCATTCTACATTTGTGTTGTTTTTGTTGTGTTTACTCTAGCTGCATGGTTTGGACAGTTCACTCTGTGAACCCTCCGACCTTGACTGCACCAAGTGGTATCAGAGCGAAGTTTTGATTCCTTTGGGAAGTGAAGGCATTCCGTAAGATCTTATGGTGAACCGATCGCCGACCTGAGGCAGTCTACTTGTGTTTGACAACTGAGCGCCGATTGTGAGGCAGTTGCTACCTTGTAGTCAGATAGCCGAATGAGGCAGTTGCACCAGATCTTAGGAAGAGATGCCACCAAGGAAGATGCCTACTATGGCCAATGTTGCTGGAAGAATGGCAGAGATGATCGAGATGATAAGGACAATGAAAGTTAGGTTGTGTTGTGACGTTTTCACACATCACCCCATTGCAAATGGAGACCCCCTCCTTTTTGCTTTCTGCCGTCATTTTGCTTTAGGATTTTGGTTTTTCTCTGAGTCAATAGGTTTGGTAGTGTCAATTTGCCCAAATTTCGCCAAAATCTTGCTAAGAAGTTCATCATTTCATAGGAAAATGCCTAAGTCCTTCACTCTGAGTATAGGAATCCATGGTGAATAGGCTATCAATCCACAATCTGGGACTCTTTATCCGAAGTTTCGAGGGTAAATGAAGTCCCTCTCCAAAGTCTTCAAGTCTATGTTCAAAGTCCAATCCTCAGTTCAATCCAAGGCCCTAAGCTCGCCTTAACGTAAGCATTTCCTTGGCAAAATTTGTCTTAGAGAGATAAGCTTGTCAAGGAGAGAGCAAAACATGTTTTTGAAAAATAAGCTCCTTAAGCACCTCAATGTCCTGCGTAGAGAGATAAGCACCTCAAGGAGATAGGAATTCCTGTTTTAATCAGACAAGCACCTCCAAGTAGAGAGAAAGGCATGTCAGTGAGTGAAATCCATGAAATTGAGACTCAAGCACCTCCAAGCAGGTAGGCAGGCATGACAATGAATGAAATCCATGGATTTGTATCCCAAGCACCTCAAAAATCCATCACTCATGAAAGGTGCGCCTAGGAAGGGAGCTCCAAGTAACTAAGAAAACGACTCAAAAATGAAATCCATGGATTTAGATCCAAGCTTTAGCAAAAGGCACCTCCAAGTAGACGAGTAGGCATCTCAAAATCCAAATCCATGGGTTTGGAAATCTTAAACACCTCAAAATCCATCGTCATGAAATCAACAGCAGGCAAGAAGGTAGCTCCAAGCAGGTAAGAAGGCATCTCAAAATCCAAATCCATGGATTTAGAAATCCAAACTTCCAAATCCATGGAAACATGGAAAGTGCGACCATCACCAAGCAAGGGAGGAGGCATAACAAAAATGAAATCCTTGGACTCTCCAAATGTGCGCCTAGAGAAGAAGACAAAATCCATTAAAAAATATCTAAAAAATCACTAAAGTCCAAGCAAAGGCATTGAGGAGGTCACTAAATCCAAGAGAGGCATGAGGTGGCCACCAAATCCAAGACAACATGAAGAGTACGCCAAGGGTAAGAAGAATTCCAACTCAAGGGCAAGTTCATATCATGGTGATATCCACGCCTAGTCCAAGGTGAGCTACCTATGTGTTCGGTCAGCCAAGTGACAAGCTTGAGCTGTTTAAAATTAAAAAAAAATCAGATCTCCTTCCTAGGGCGGCCAAGTGAGGAGCTTGAGCTGCTTGGTTTAAAAAAGAAAATCAAATCCTTTTCCTAGGGAGGAGCTTGAGCAACTTGAACTCCAAAAGTGAATCCAATCATATAAATAGGCATTTCAAGTCACTTTTCTTCATTTCCAAGCCAAGCCTTCCCACAACTTATCCTTTTCTCCACCAAAGACATACTTCATCATTTTCAGGCAGATTTCTGAAGGAGCAGCTTGTTAAAGGATCAAAGAACAGGTTTTCTTCATCAAAAGAACAGGATTTTCTCCACCAAAGAATCCATTTTTCCATCAAAAACTGAGATTTTCAGGGTTTTCTCCATGAAAACCAGAAATAACAGAGATTTTCAGACTTCTTTTTCACCTCAAAACAGAGATTTTCATTAAAAGACACAGGATTAGCATCAAAAACCAGGTTTTTTTTGTCCTTTTCTTCACTAAAATTAGACTTCTTATTCATCTAAAGCTCTGATTTCTGTAGGAACAGGTCAGTTTGACCAAAGAAAAACTCTGATTTTTGTATAAAGACCTCATTTTTGACCAAAAACAGGTCTAATTTATAAGCAAAAGGTCTGATTTCTGAGTAAGCACCTCATTTTTAACCTAGGAAAACTCCGATTTTTGTATAAGGAGCTAAATTTTCACCTGATGAAGGTCTGATTTCTGAGTAAACAGCTCAATTTGCCTTGGAAATGCTCTGATTTCCAAGTAAGCAGCTCAGTTTTGACTGAGAAAAGGTCTGATTTCTGAGTGAGCAGCTTAATCTTCACCTAATAAAGCTCTGATTTCTGAGCAGATAGGTCTGTTTTCCGTGTAAACATGTCATTTTTGACCAAACTACAATATGATTTCTGAAGAAGCAGGTTAGTTTGACCAAGAGAAAATCAGTTTTCTCCAGGGTTTCATCAAATCAGACCAAGGGCCTATCAAATTAAGGTAGAACTCTTCACAAAAAACAAAGCTTTTCACTAAAAAGAGGTGAAATTTATACAAGTAAAAGACAGATTTCTGGAGGAATTGCTTGCAAATCCTAATGTTTTCTATCTTTCTTCACAAGTATATCAGAAATTGCATTGCATTTGAGGATCTTGTTCATCATGATTACTCAAGGTTTTCTTTATTTTGAAGGATTTGAGGACAAGGATAAGCTCCACGAAGAAGATGTTCAAGGATGATCCAAGGCGATCAAGGTGGATGCAAAGAGGAGTTCTAATGCCGGAGAAGGAGACTGCTTCCAGCATCAAGAGAACTACACATGAATGCCAAGGGGAGGATGAAGGACTTCATTATTCAAGACATCATAGTGATACAAAGACGCTAGCATCAAGATCACCCACAGGAGAAGATGCATTTCCAGTTCAGCATTAGGAATCCAAAGGAAGTGCAACACAAAGATAGAATTCCAAGTCCAAAGTGCAGTTGAGACAAAAGCGTGGGATGATGTGGCATCTAATCACCATCAACCAATCAAAGCATGCCAAGTGGCTACAAAAGGACAAAATAAGGTGGCGCCCCAGGACATGTGTCAACTTTTCATTTGCCAGAGTGGTGGCAGCCTTATCTACTTTCTCATTAGGGTTTCTATTTGACCTAATTTTGGGCGTTGATTTCTAGAAAATCAAATCTTGGCCCCTTTTGTAAGCCTATATAAAGGCCCATTTGCCTCCTTTGGAAGATACAGGGACATTAGATGGAAAAATATGAGAGGAGATTAGAACATTCTTCTCCTTAGTCAGTTCTTCTTCTTAGAAGTAGTTAGTTCTTGATAGAGTAGAAGCTTTTGAACCATTGGAGAGATTACGGCGAAATTGTTGTAAAGACATTACCAGAAATCAACACATGTTCATTGAAGAACGGTGAAATTTGTGTTATTTTGGGATGTTAGCATGGTTTCCTATTTCTCTTGGATGATTCGAAGCATTTTTTTTAATAAGTTTAGTAGCAGTTCATTGATATGATGAATCCATGTGAAGATATTTGATAAATTCTTTGGTTCATACTTTTTATGGTTTGTTGATGGTAAGTTGTAGTGTAAAGTTAGTTTGAACCCCATTTTGCAATAGTTCGATTGTGGATGTCCATTCAAGTTGCGCCAACTGTGGGTATTTGAATGTATATTTGCAGTATGAAAATCCTTCATTCCTTTTGAAGATTGCACCAGTTTCGTATAGTTGTTGCTCTCATGGTGAAGCGAAGCTTGGTTTAAAAGAGTTTGTCTATCGAAGCATCATTCATCATTTCATTGACCTTAGATTAGATTTCCTTAACCCTTTCCCTTTTGCTTTTCTTTCGAGTTTGTTTGAGAGTTCCATTCATTCACAAATCCAAGGAGTAAGGAGTAGATTTCATTCCTAAGAAAGGAGCAATTTCACGTAAGTCCCTTTGTGATTACCAACAGAATCACATCATTTCACTGAGTCTATCCCATGCCAATCAAAACCTGACATTCAAGGAACCTTGGAGCAATCTCACTCAATCACATAGTTCAGCATTTGAGATGCTTTGTTCAAGAGAGGATAGAGCACTTCGTGTTTTATTCTAAATGTTGTTGTCACAAAAAATACATCAACAGGTTGGATGTTGTAGAAGAAGATAGAAGAGGACTAATGTAATATACACCCCTGTTGTGTATATATTTTGATGCCAATTTTTTGTTTTCTCTGATTGTTCTAAGTTTAGAGTTTTATTGAATATATTGCATGTTTGATATTTGCATTGAATACATGAAATAAAGAGCATATAGCATAAACCCAGAAAATCTAAAATAGATATCAACAAAATAACAGCTACCTAGATAGCAATGAGCCAAAATATGAATTATAATAACATACCCATATCAAGTTTTACAACTTCATGTCGGGGTCATTGTCGGACCAGCCATATAAACTATAAAAACTCTTCATAATCTTCATACAATGCAATAAATATCAACTATCAATGTTGCAACTCCATATATGCTCCTAGATGCCAAAGATAGAGGTATTAGGCACAACAAAAGTGTTGCAAACTGCTCCCAAGTAGACCCACGTCACTCCTAAAGGTGCACGGCTAGGCTGTGTACTATAATCAGCAATGATCAGCACCAAACCTCCGTCAAAACCCTGCTGAAAATGTTATAAATGACTGCAGGTCTAAAGCGTCCAAACAAGGATGAGAAACAACAAAATAAACCTCCACAAACTTCATAATGAACTCCCCAATGCATACGGCCTGCATATAAACTGGTACAGACTGCAACTAAAGAGGTACGGCCAGCTCTATAATGTCTAGTGCAGCAATAAACTCAACTAATATCACTGAAATCTGCCCTGCAAAACCTTCTTTCAGTTTCGATAATCAACTCTTTAGAATCATGCTCAAACTCCACCCAAAATGTATCATTTGTATGCCCAAATCCTCATCAAAATATATCTTTTCAGAGAACAAATGCAAATACTAGAAGCATCCAACAAAAGTATTTGCTAATGGAGGTTTTCGTCCCTAGAAGCCAAGATCAAATCAATCTTGCAGAGGTTTTCGTCTCAGCAAGACAATACCAAACCCTAGAACCAAAATCCAAAAACCCTCGAAGGGAAAATCTCAAAAGAGAGAAGAAATAATAATCCAAGCATATGCAAATGAGAGCACTTTTCCCTCTTTTATAACTCTCCAAGAGGGGTGTTTTACTTTGGAGGGAAATATTTCTTTTAATTTCACTTTTTATATTTCCCAAGGTGAGCACTCCATAAAATGACTTAAGTTACTTTTTAATATTTTATTTTATGAGTCACTTAACCAATAAAACCCAAAGTCCAATATTAAATAATAATATTAATTTACGGACTTTAAAACAGAGGCCCAAATGAACACGGAATTAGGTGATCTACATCTCGTCGAAAAGGTCTTGACGAGACAAATCCAACCCAACTCTGAAAATCTCGATCCGACACCGAACCCGAACTTACTAAAAATAGTAACGGCCATAAGCAAACTGAGCCAACACAGAGGGTGCCAACTGGATCCACAAACCATCTGATAACTCTGAACTCAATGCAATGTCTAGGAGAGCCAACAACCGACTGCCAAGTCACCAAGATAGCGCCAAACTGACACTTACTAAAAATAGCAGTGTTCCCTGAGGACCAAAGAGAGCAAACCCAGAAAAACCCAGAAAGATTGTCGACATGCAAGAACTTATTATAAATAGTAAGTAAAGACAAGTTGTCTAAAAGCTCTCCGGAAAATGTCAACCAGCTCCACTGGATCACCCGAACACCTTGGTGACATCGAAATACTCCTCTGATTATGCTGTCACCAACCCAGAGAGTCAAATCCAACTGAACTGCAAGAGAACTCGAAAATGGGCTTCAAAATCTGCTCTTCATCTAAGTTATGAGTAGATGGTTTAACCAGTTATCAATGTTAAATTTATTACCTCTTGCATTTTATCAGCTATGCTTAAGTAAATCTTGTGCTTAATCAATTATGTGCATAGGAAAATTAGAATATTAAGTACAGACATGCAAGAACTTACTATAAATAGTAAGTACAAACAAGTCCGAAAGCTCTTCGGAAAATGTCAACCAGCTCCACTGGATCACCCGAACACCTTGGTGACATCGAACTACTCCTCTGATTATGCTGTCACCAACCCAGAGAGTCAACTCCAACTGAACTGCAAGAGAATTCGAAAATGGGCTACAGAATCTGCTCTTCATCTAAGTTATGAGCAGATGGTTTAACCCATAGAAGCAAAAATCGTGTAAAAATCGCGAATCGCCGGGTTGCACGATTTTTTCCCCATAAATATCACGATTTTTTGAATAAATCATGGCCAATGATCTTTTAACAATTTTTTCTTGGATAATCGTGAGAAAATGGGGATTAAAATGTTCAAATTGCCTGTGTAATCACAGGTGGAGTTGTGGGTTCAATTCGGCTAGGGGTTTAACGCATTTTTTGGCGCACGATTTTCAAATCCACTAGGGTTTTAACGTATTTTTTTATGGCCCGCGATTAAAACACTTAAATCAGGACTGCATCATTCTTTTCCTCCAGGAATCAATTCAGAAAAATCACCCTCCATTTTTTATTTGCAGCAGCAGTCGAAGCTGATGGAGAGCAAGGACTCCATCATATTCTTTCAGCATTATTTTTATTTCATAATTAGTTTGGGAGAAAGGAATTACCAGAATTGTTTTTAATTTTTAATTTTTAAGGGTTAATTTTTATATACTTTGTAAATTATAAGTGCTCATATATTTTCAATATATATTTACAAATGGTATAGTATTTAATATTGATCGGGAATAATCTTATATAATTATATAATTAAAGCCCATAAGCTTTTATATGTGAGCATTTAGTGCTCGGAATTCTCTCACGCCGTAAAAAAAATTCAGCAGGATGCTAAGGTGTTAGTATTTAATATTGATACATTGTCAAAAGGAAAGTTAAAATATAGATAAAACTTAATCATTTAATATGATTTTTTTAATATAATTGCATTTATTTATTAATTTATAATATTATAAATTATAAACAAACATTATAATATTATGGTTTATATAATCTTTAATAAATTAATAAATATTATATTATTTATTTAATTAAATTATTAAATTTATAATTACGTTTATTTATAATTTTTAATTATTATAAATTATAAACAAACATTATAATATTATGGTTTATATAATCTTTAATAAATTAATAAATATTATATTATTTATTTAATTAAATTATTAAATTTATAATTACGTTTATTTATAATTTTTAATTAATTCCATTTTATTTTGTTTTTAATTTAATTTATTTTATTATTTTAAATAATATTTTGTAAATATTTTTATATTTTTAATTTCATAGAATATAATATTTTTGAAGTTAAAAATTATAAAATAGGATATAGTTGGATATTTTTAATTTTCCTAAGATTAAAATATTTTTTAAAATTAGAATATATAATTATTTTAATAATTTTTTATTAAAAATAAATTTAACAACATTAAAATATTTTAGAATATAAACATTTTAATTGAGCAACACTTTTGAAATTTTATAATTTTATTATTTACATGTAAATTATAATTATAATTAATTATAAATAATTATAATTATAATTATATATTAAAAATATAATATTTTATAATTTTTTAAGTTTTTTCTTATATCCGATTTTTTCCCCATTTTTTCCCGTTTAAATCTCGATTTTTTGAAAAAATCTTATACTTTTGGTTTGCCGATTTTTTCCCCAAACGATTTTTGCTTCCTTGGTTTAACCAGTTATCAATGTTAAATTTATTACCTCTTGCATTTTATCAGCTATGCTTAAGTAAATCTTGTGCTTAATCAATTATGTGCATAGGAAAATTAGAATATTTGGTTGCAAGGTCTATCCATTATGATGCATCGCCTCTTTCAGTTTTTAAGTTATCTTCTAACCCTTTGCACCGCCAAGCAATAATAGTAATTAGAGCTAGAATCGAAGAAACTAGTTTACTCTGTAGGTTGTCTCATTCATAGTGATTGTAACTTCCCATTGTTGTTAGTAGGATTGTGGATCCCAACAATTCCGCAACTCAACAATGCCTTTGTATTGTATATACATGACTCTAGCTTTCACTCAAATCATCACTTTCTATGCAACTATCTCTTGTTCGTGTCTTTTTTTTCTATTTTAATTGGTAAATTCTGTAATGTGCCGTACATGTTGGTTCTTTTTAAGATCTTAATAGTACTATTTTTAATTTTTATTTGTTTTCTTTCAGACTAGACAGAAGATGCAGAAGGGGTTTCAATTTTCTTGAGATGTGATTGTTTTCTTGCCAGAGTACATAGAAAATATAGCATGCAAATGAAACCCAGAAAAAGTACAATAGATATGAAGAAAATATGAAAGACCCAGAGCATAAAATAGCATTATATGAATTATCAACGCATACCCATTTTGTATTCTTCAAGTTGCAGAACTGTTGTACATTACACAACCACATGCATCAATAGAAATGCACTCCCAGTGCCCAGCTACAAAGAACTTGTACAAATTATGATTTATAACAGTTCTAACAATCTCTAATGCTCCAAATACTACAAATATTGAACATTCACAACATGTATTTCATTTCTGGAAAATACCCACATCCAGGTGAGCTGGTACGACCTCCATGACAGGGTAAAATAGTTTGCTGCAGTCCCAAAACTGATACAAACTTCTCAGAATCCCTCTGTTTGATGTGATGCAATGCTAGCGCTAAACTGCAAGAGAAAACCCACTCAAAAATGAGAAATAACAGCTCCTATGGTGTACAGTCAAAAGTTGGCATGGTAAGGCCAACCAAGGAAATATCACAGCTGCTAAAACTTCTTCTCAAACACTGAAATCTGCCCTTTGTCACCAATCTCAGCTGCAATCAAAACTCCATATATGATGTCTTCATTTTGCCCTTTCAAATCCTATCGAATGAACTCTCCTGAAGCACACTTGCAAACACTGTATGTATTTGCCTCAAGCACCTTTGGATGGTCTTTCACGCCTGTAGAATGCTGTCACTAATGGAGATTTCTGTAATGTCCCCGTTTCCGGCTTGATCATCAAGTGAAGAATGGATTAGCCTATTCCTCATTCCCAGAGGCTAATTCTAAAATTTGAGGGAATGAATTTGGTTTTTGACTAACTCAGTATGTTGTTTTGCAGGTACAAAGTCAAAAACTATCAACTTGTGACCAAACTGGCAAAATTGGCTAAGTCTGGAATCTAAGTAAGCAGGAATTTGACTCTCAGAGTCAAGACGCTCTCCCCTATCTATCTGGTGTCAAATGTGCGCCCAAGGATGAGGAGTTTTCAACCAAGGTTTGTAAATCAAAGATGTTAAGAGCAACACCTTTCGAGCATGCTCCACACCTAACAAGGGGATTTGAAGTCCAAAAGTCACCCAAGATGGGTTAGGCGCACTTTCTCCCTCCTCTAAGCTCAAATTGGCGCCTAGCATAGAAGCATCATGTTATCAAGCACATCAAACAAGGCGCTTTGGCAGGAAAAGTTGATTGGTCTTCAAGATGAAGTTGTCTAAGTGACTTGAGTAAGGAATAAAGCCTATTCACTTTAGGCGCAAATATCATGTTGCACAATCCTAAATGTGCGCCTACAGCAACAACGCGCTAAATCATGGTTCCAAGACCTTGAACTTGCGCCCAAGCATGAAGGAGGAGTTTTCAAGAAGCAAAAATGTTTAAAATGCTAAGGAACTTGTACAGAGGTTCGATGGCACCATCTTGATGCCTTATAACTCCAATCTTGCACCTAGGAGTTAAGGCACTACTTTATGACTCTCCAAATCCAAATATGCACCTAAGGCGCTAGATCATGACTGAACAACCTTTGTGGTGCAAGAGCACCCCTGCAAAACAGGACATAAGTCTATTTTTAGTATGTCAAGTCTTCAGTCTATTTTTAGTATGTTTGACTTCATGATGTAATAAGGTCCATTGGACCAATGCGTATGTTTTAGATCAATCTAGGAGGATGTGTTGGTAGTTAGGAGTTTGTTATGCTAGTTGTCTTAGCTGTCCTCTCCCAGCCGCTTGGAAGCTCCCAGCCGCTGGGAATCGAGTTGGTAGTACTCGCAAGGAATTCCTATTTATACCCTAGATCAGTTTGTTTTAGAGAGAGGAGGTACAGTTGATAGTTCATTTAGGGATTGAGTTTTTTGAGAGTGAACAGAGTACTATAACACAGGGGGTCTGTGAAATCTGCATGCAGTTATAATCTGAAAGTAAGAGATCCCATTGGGTTTTCATTTATCTGGTTTATAAGCTATCTGTGTATTGATTTCTTTTGGTTACAGGCAGATGGATTCATTCCACCATTCCACCGGTTGAATCTCTGGATCGGTGGAATGGACATGTACAGTAGTTTAGTTGGCATCTTTGTTTTTCTGTTTATGCATTTCATGTTTGTAGGATCAATTGGTAGCATGCTGTGAGTTATCCTAGCATCCTCATGTGCTAGGCTTAAGAGGATAAAAATTCTAAGTTTGAATTGATCAAGAGATGATCCGGCCTGATCATAATGCTTTCTATGTGAGATTGTGAAGTTCCGAGAGTTTTTATGCATTTGACAGATATACAGTATCTGCATGCGATATTACAGACTGTGTATATCGCATCTGCATATATGTGCTTATCGCTATCCGGATCAGGTTTTGAAACTTATGGAAAATGCATGTTTTGAAGGCATCAGGATGATATAGGTTGGATATATATTTCTTGTATATATCATCGTTAGGATCATCATTTTGTGTGTATTCATCATCCGCATATCGTTGTTGTATGCTGGAGCATACATGCAGGCGAAGGTATATATCAAACGAGTCAACGGCGAGTCAAAGTCACATTTGCCAAGGAAAGGAGGAGGATCATCTTTTGTCTGAATATCGAGTAGCCGAGGATCACATAGATCATCATCAGGATATTAGAGTATAACCCGACAATTCATATCATGCTATGAAGTATATGAATAAGTCAAATATCCCGGTGACGTCGACATCGGAGGAAGTAGAAGTGCATGTGACGTCATCGTCATCAGGACATTCCCAAGTATCACCCGATAAAGTTTTATCCTGCCGATGACAAGGGTTTTGGCATAGGCGCAGAATATCGGGGTCCGAAGAGAGGTGCACGTGGTTGTCGTCATTAGGATATATGGGAGGAACCCGATATTTTATATCCTGCTGATAAAAGGTGCAGATGATGCCAAACATCATGATGCTACAGATAGAGTTGGGCGGTAAGGTGAATAACGATCGTCAGGAGGATAATTGCGTTCGCCGAATATGATGATGCTGCTGACAGGCGAAAGATCGAAGATTTGTCTGCAGGAGGATATCGGTCGGCAGAGAAAATATGATGATGCTGACAGGTTTTAGACATACATGTTGTATGTCAGGATTTTAGCTATTTGGTGGGTTTAATGGGTTTTTCACCCTGTTTGTAAGCTTTTGTTGGATGCTCTGCATCACTTTAAATGGCGCCCTAAGATAGATAGTGGATTGAAAGGGTAATTGCATCATCAAAGAGTCAAGAGAAGTGTTAAGAGAGTGAGGCGCACTCTTCCTCATCTCCAACCTCACATTTGCGCCTTCACCAAAACATGTCCAATTCAACATGAAATCTTGATACCTTGGTGCGAGTTGATGTTTCAATCTCCAATAGACTTCAAACATTGAAAACCTTGCTAGAGATTGGCTAGATGAGTCTAGGCGCATATCTCAGTCTAAATAGCTTAATTTTGGCGCCTTGTCAAGGATCATATAATCTTGCATTTGAGATTAGATATTTGAAAGAGGAGGCATTTTTGAATGTTTCCCATTGATTGAAACACTGAAAGTCAACAAGTATGTAGCCTAGAACACTAGGCGCACTTTTGAGTCTTTGTAAATCCCAATTGGCGCCTAACCATAGCAAGGCGCAACTTCATGAAGAAATCTTCCATTTTTGGCGCCTTGACTTGAAGGTCACTTTGCAAACTTTAGAGAATGCGCCCAAGATGTAGATTTCTCTAGACAACATCAAAGGAGTCAAATTGCATGGATCAAGTGTTAGAGACACCTTATGAAGTAGGATAAGAAGCAAGGCGCACTTCTTGGGCATTACATGCCTCATCTAGCGCCTAACCTCAAGTAGAGTCTTGATCAACTCCAAGGAGCGCCTTAGGAAGGTTGAGTGAGTTAAGTGTCAAGGCACTCTTCTAGATCAAATTAACAACATTGAAAAGCTTTTTCTAAGTTAGGCGCAATCTCATGATGCAACCCCCTCAACTGGTGCCTAGTACAAGCAGGGCGCACTTTCATGTCCCAGACACCTCAACTTGGCGCCTAGACAGAAGAAAAGGTAGTTGTAACCACCTGGACTCTCATTGGTCAACAGGATGACATTGGGATCCGTGTCAGGGTCTTTGGGTAAGATTGCCAATTCAGGATGAGTTGTCAAGTGGAATATTCTCCTAAATATGCTTCTTGGAAAACGTGCCTTCATTGCCTTTGGAAGGCCTATAAAAGGAGGAGCTCTCATTCATTTGATCATCTTATTTTTTGGGCGAAATTTCTCTCTGCAAAGCTTTATGCTTGTGACCTTGAGGCCTGCGAGTTTCAAGTGTTGGGGTGATGCTCCCTCAACTGACAAGGTGATGCTCCCTTGTTGCATTGTGAGGTGTTGACATCCAGTTGACATCATTGGGTTCGATTGAAGTGATCTACATCATCTAGTGAGATAGAGCTAGTTGTGAAGAAATTGAAAGTATTGTATACATCGAGGCTTCAAGGCTTTTCCTTGTAATCCCTTTGAATAAGATTGTATATTCATGCCATTGAAGGCATCATCATTGTAATAAGACATTTGCATTGAGTTGAATCAAGTAATAATACAAGTACCCAACATCAAGTTGATTCATGCAAGTTGCCTTTGTTATCTTTTCATGAATGATGTTAAGTAGATTGAGTAATTTAAGAGTTAAGTGTAAGTAAATTTGGTAAGGGAAAAAATTAGTTAGTACTAGTTGGGTATCTTATAGTTTTCGTCTCCAAAAGCCACCAAGGTTCAAACCCTCAAGAAACCCTAGCAGAGCCAAAGCAACAATTTCATAATATTCAAGCATAACCAAATGAACTCACTTTTCTATCTTTTATTTGTTCTCCAAGAGGGGCGTTGGCTTTTGGGAGGGAATATTATATTTTAAAATCACTTTATTCTTCCCTAGAGATGGGGGCCCAAGTCACTTAAGTGACATTTTGATTTTTACTTCATTGAAATCACTTATAAAATATCACTAAAGTCCCAATCAAATAAATTAATTCAACTTTCAGACTTTAAAACGGGACCCAAGATGATATCGGAATCCATAGTGCTATAGCTCACCGGAAAGGTCTCGACGAGACGCATCCACTCCAAGTCTGAAAATCCCGAAATGGCACCATTCCCGAATTTACTAAAAATAGCAAGTATGGGCAATACGCAGACAAAGCCATCTCTGGAAAGTGCCAATTGGATCCACTGAACCCAAACCACATCTACACCACTGAATAACCCATCCAAGGCCAAACCAACCATGGTTCCCTAATTTGTTAGTCTACAGGAACCCAATGATAGATTAACACTGAATAGAGAAAGGGGACATTACAAATTCCCTTAAGGAGAAAACATTTGGCTTAGCTGCCATGATAGAGGAATATCTCTTCCATCAAAGTTACCAAGGACTTGTACCCAGCCTCTTTTATTGGAGCACACAACACCCAACAAGTTGGATGTGGTATTTTACCCAATTTCAACACTTTATCATGTCTCTTGGAGGTTTGAACCTTGAGCTATACTTTTGAAGCCCATTTGGTTTTACCAGTTAAGCTCACACCATTCAACAATTCTTTCTTGCTCATGTTTGCTCACAAATGTGTGCTTGGAATGAATCTGAAATATATTTATTTTTCTGTTAAGATTCAAGAACAATTAAGAGCTCATTCATGTTTATATGCACATTACATTGAATTCCCAAGCTTTATGAAATGATTCAAAAATAATTCCATTCTCTACATATTTCAGGCAGGATAACTTAATATCAAGCATTTCTCTACTTTGAATTATTTCAACTTTTTAGTAGAAAATGTAAAATGTCCATTTTCCATCTAATCAACTTCATTTCGATCCTCTTAGTTTATAATCAAATCTGCTTGAATTCAATCCCTTTCTTTGCATTCAAAACAAACAAAATCAGTGAATACCTACTTTGATACACAAGAAACAGAAGTCATTTTCCTTTTAATCTATCATTCTGTAGAATATCTGTATCTAGAATGAAATTTACTTCTATTTGAATCCCTAACTATACAAGCCCCATTAATTTTCCAGTGCAAATTTTGTTTGGAACACAATCTCAGTTCACTTTTGGATGTAGTACATGTCATAACAAAGCTTTCCCCATCTAGGCCCTTCAGAAAGTAGTCTTTGTAAACTTTTTTAAACGTTGAATTCTTGTATTTTATACAGAGATGTTCTATAGAATTTCAATCTATCAGTAAATTAACTATGTGCATAAGGGAAAAGAGAATAAATGGCCAAATAATGCATCTATGAGAAATGCTAACGCATAAATTTAAATTAAGCCAAAAAATGAAGTATGAGATTGAACTGCTCACTGATGAAGCACAAAATTGGCCTTTCTTGATGTTAACAATTTTTCCTGTCTTTGCTGCAGATACCAGAAGATCTGTCTGTGCAGATAACAACATTGCATTAGAATAAAATAAAAATACAGTGACTTATTGATGAATAACCAAATAAGTCATCTTCAATGGAAAACAGTTAGACTTAGCAATATGCACTGCTGAGAACAGAAATATTTGGCAAACTGATTTAAGACAAAAATATCATCTTGTTTTGGGTGGTCTTATCTAGATTTGCAGGAACTAAATTCTATTACAATTGTGATCACAGAAACCAACCTGGCGGCACAAGAAAGCTGGTATTTGAATGATATCTGCAACTCTCCCAACAGGCTCACACTAGAAGCACCAAAAAGGGTTAGAGCTTGCTCAAATAAAAGGTAATCATTGTCACTCTGCCAGGTAGATCATTCAGAAGTTGGAAGAAATTTGCCATGTAAAGAGCTAACATTTCACACATAGTAATTTTTCCATTCTGGTTTTCTTTGAACAACATAACCAAGCTTTGAGGCTCACATGCAGAGAGTTATGGAATCCCTTGCTTTAGTGGTAAGTATAACTATATGTGAATGACACACTAAAGCATACCCTGTCAATTTCATTATTGAATACATTTGACTTTGTTGGGAACTTTTATATTGCAGCTCATGTTGCAGTATTTTATGGAAGTCACAGTTGGGGTGCCTAAATCATCATTTGGATTTAACTTTCATAAAACTTACATAAAAGATGTGTGATGACACTATTATAGTGAACAATTCCTATTTTAATTTAAAAATTACTAGTGTCCATATATGTCTACACCATAGGTGGAAGACTCGCCAAGACTCACGAGTCTCTTTGCTCACCGTGCCGAGTTTCAGGCAAGTCTCGTCGAGTACTCAGCCAAGTCTCAGCAAAAACTCAGAGCAGCGTGATAAAAGATCTCGGCTATTTGAGTGCTTTTTCATTTATTTATTTTGGTCATTTTTGCTCTTCATTTGCCCATTTCGCCCAGCCAAGAAAATATTCGACATCTACATAGCAAGAAGAAGATTTGAGAAGGGATTGGAAGGATTCAAACAAGTATAGTTTTTGTTTTGTTTTTTTTTTTCTTTCTTTTTTTGATTTGGAAATCAAAAAACTTGAAAAACTAGGGGAAATGCTGCCCAAATACTGTCCATTTCCCCTCACCCCTTATTTCCTAGTGTTATTATTGTGTTTGCATTCTTTTTTTTAAATAAATGTTTGTTAGTTTTCCTGTTGCTGACTTTTTTTTTTCTATGTTAAAACAACAACGTCAAGTTCAACACAAATGAGTGGTAGAAAAGACCTTCTATGGAAGTATGGGACATTGGGTGCTACAAAGGACCATGTCATTTGTAATGAATGCAAGCTTCCTATGACAGGAGGAATTAATAGATTAAAATACCACCTTGCTAAAATATTTGGGCATGATGTGAAGGCATGCCCTAAAGCATCTAAAGAGATTATGAAAGAGATGGATGCCCTACTTGCTAGCTTTGAAATAAAAAAAATTGGAAAAGCAGAGAAGACAAAGGAAGCAATGGAAGCAGTGATGAATGCATCTACGGATTCCTTTGCTGGCCTAAACATTCATCATCCGCGTTTCTCTACTAGTGAGACTCTTTGAGGGTTAAATTTCTATCCGTATTCCTTCATCACCGAATTTCTTTATTCCACACAATGTTCCAAGAGCACAACCCTCGTTTGAAGGTACCACTTGGAATAAGGAAAAACACCATGAGGCTAGGATGGCAGCAACAAACTTTTGGCACTATAATAATTTACCCTTCAATGTACCGAACAGCCCATATTGGGAAGGGTTGGTGAATGCATTGACAGCTACCGATAAGGGGTTTAAGACTCCAACAATTAAAGAATTGAGTGGGCCATTGCTAGAGGAGTCCATAAAAATTACATGGCTTGTGGTTGATGATCAAAAGAAAGTATGGCAGAGAAAGGACTGCAGCATCTTATCAGATGGATGGACAAAAGTCTATAGATGCCTTGCACGAAGTCAAAAATGCTGAGACTTTGTGCAATCTATTGGACAAGGTGATCCAAGAGGTTGGGGTTGAGAATGTTGTCCAATTGATCACGGACAACGCAGCAATATATGTAGCCGCAAGGAGACTTATTATGGAGAGACATCCTACTACTTCATGGACTCCTTGTGTTGCACATTGCTTGGATTTTGTCATGCCCCCTCCCCCTATGAGCCGACTCCCCTTTGAGTAGATAGAATTTAAATTAAAGATTTAAATTGTAATTTCCTAAACTGGCCGACTTCCTTGTTTGACGCCACCTTTCTAGTATATAAGCCAATCACTTTTGATACAAGGGAGGAGATGATTTTAATTGGAAATTACATATACATTTAGACGGCGATCACATGAAGGAAGAGGTGGCTGACTTGAAATCAACCATTTGAGAGAGCAGCGAATTGGAAACATATAAAGGACCAATTAACATATGGTATAAAGATATGTTAAATAACACAAAAGGCAGCGATCATAAAAGATTATCATATTTAAGATTTAAACTATGAAGTGAGACGTTGGCATTAAGAAGAGACTGTGATCATTATCAAGAGTATTAAGACCATAAATAGAGGAACGATCAACAGATGAAGAGATGAGTTTTATTTATTATATTATGAAATGATATGATATGTAAAGGCATATGGTGGGTCCCTCTTTCCACTTCATCACATCAACAAGAAAGGAATCGGGGGTCTAAGGGAGACAGAATTGCAGATGGCATTAGAAGTTGTCTCCCAGAAATAGCAGCGAATAGATTTGATGTTAATAGAAGTTATAAAATAAAGATTACTTTCACATCTGCAGTTTGGTTAATGAATGATTGAATTAAAATTAAAATATGGTTTATCAAACGACAAAGGTTATAAAGGGTTGTGTCTCTTTCTAAAAGCAGCGATCCATATGAAAGATTGTGACTCTTCTTTCCAAGAGAAGATATAAAATGGATCAAGACTTATTATTTGGGATGGAGAATGCAGAATAGAGGAATCGATCATTGGTTATTGAATATAACAGCAGACATTCGAATTCCATCTGCAAAGCTATATATATTTATTCAATCATATAGACTATTGTGGGCAGCAAAGGGATACATTGCCAATCTTGAACTGAACTAGAAGTTCAATAAGAATCATTATTGAATATACATGCAAAAATAAAATAAGAAACATCAGGTTAGATCATTATTGACTGTCAATTATCTTTACTTATTGCATATCACTGTCATATATTAAAATACATAAAATATTTGCAATAAATTGTGAACATGGACAAAGAGTAAATATGAACTATGAGAGAGAACAGCTAAAGGTACCCTTTACATTGACAAGTAGGGAGAGAACAGCTAGTAGGGCACCCTACTGTCTTGTGAAAAGGAGAGAACAGCTAAGGGCACCCAAGGGCAAAATTCTCCTCCTAATCTCTATGTTGGTTTATTGACAAATTCAAGTTCACCAGTCAAAGAAGAATGGTGCGAGGACTGCTTGGAGGGAGAGTTGTTGACTGAAGGCACCCTGCCTTGCCTCCCTATACCATCCTTTTCTATGACTGAATTTTGTAAACAAACTGAGTTAGTTGCATGGTAATGAATATATAATCTCTTTATATTGGTATTGTTTATGAATGTGAATGCAATGTAATCTTGTCTAACCCTAATGGTTAAAGATGTATATTTGTATATCTATATTTTGTATATGTTTTCCTATGTTATGACTGCAGAACTCAAGTCCAAGAATTATGCAATTTTGAAGATATTCTAAGTGGTAAATCATAAACCCTAAACCTAACTTGTGGCATTTGAATTTCTAGGGCAATTTAGGTAAAGAGACATTATAGATTTGTTGCTAGAGGACATTCGGAAGATTGGATGAATCAAAAGTGTGGTTGAAGATGCTAAATAGGTTACTACATTTATCTACAACCATACTTGGGTCCTTTCTTTGATGACAAAGCACACAAATGGCAAGGATATTGTGCGACCAGGAGTGACACGATTTGCTAGCCACTTCCTCGCTTTGCAAAGCATTCTTGGCGCAATTCCTTCTCTCAAGTAAATGTTTGTGTCCAATGCCTAGATAGAGTCTCCATTTTCCAAAAAAGTCAAAGGGGAGAAGACTACAAGAACAATTTTTGATGAGTTATTCATCAAAATGGAGAGGAGTTAATCAAGGTAAGTAACAAATACAAACATAAACTTTATATGAAATTATCTATTTGTTGTTTTTTTTGAGGGATTAATTTTGTAATAATTTCAAATTTGTTTTCAATTTTTTAGGTGATAGAACCTTTGGTCAAGGTTCTTCATATGGTGGATGGGGATGGCATACCGATGGGTTTTCTCTATGAGGCCATGGATAAGGCAAAAGAGACCATTTTGCATTACTATGGTGGAAACAAAAAAAAATGAAATCATTTGGTGCATTATTGATCATAGATGGACGAACCAACTCAACCCAAAGAAGCAAAAATCACGATTAATCGCGGAACAACACATTTCACGATTTTTTCCTTCTTAAAATTACATTTTCCAAACAAATCGTTGACTAGCGATTTTGACTAATTTTAACCCGATTTGTTTCTGATTAAACACGATTTCAATGTTTTCTTCTACGTGGTAGGGTTTACACACGATTTCAATGTGTTTTTCAATGGATTTCAATGGCCTATTTTGCGTGGAATTCATTATCCGCACTTGTAGGGTTTGCACACGGTAGGGTTTATATATTTCTATCGCCCCCCAACAACGGTGACTCGGTTTCAAGGTTTCCAACTTTGCTCCTTCGTTGCAATCCATCGTTCGATAGCTCCCCTTCTCGCTCTAGCTCTAGGATCCGAGACAGATACAAAGTTTTGATTGATCCATTTACGCATCAGTAGAGGATAGGGGACCACTATATTATCATATTAGTGGTCCCCCCCAGTTCTTGCTATAATCAGTTATTTTTATTTTTTAATTCATTTGAAAGAAAAAAAAATATAAGTATTTAAAACAAAATTCCAATTTTTTATATATTTTGTAAATTATAAATATTTATATATTTTTTAATATATATTTGAAAATTATATATATAATGAATATTTTTAATATTATATATATTAATATTAATATTGAATATATTATATATTCAATATTATCATTATATATATATATATATTATGAATATTTTTAAAATTATATATATTAATATTAATATTTTTCTATATTTTTTATAATCCGAATTTTTTCCCCAAAAGATTTTTGTTGTTATGACTCCACGTACCGATACATGTCTTGGCCTACTACCTAAACCCAAAGTTCTATTTCTCCGATACATTTAAGGCCGATGAGGAGGTCATAGTAGGTGTTGTTATATGCATTGATAAGATGGTGCTAGACAATGAGATAAGGGACAAAGTTCTTGATGAGTTGGTGGTTAGATTTCGTATATCTTATTTATGAATTTGGCAATCTCTAGAATGTAGAAACATCCATTTTACATACATAATAACTAACTTGCATTTCGTCTATCTATTCAAGGTCTACAAGGGTGTGAAGGGGAGGCTCTTTTCTTCAACTCAAGCAATTCAAAGAAGAGAAAAACAACTAGGTAAAACAATAATCCTTTAATTGTTTAGCTCAATACTACAAGTAAAAACTAGAAGCTTGAAAGTTGAAAGTTTGAACTTTGAACAAGCACTAAATTTTTTACTTAATTCTTATATTTTTTTTATTTTTTTTGTAGATTTATGGTGGGAGAATTATGGTGCTAGCACACCAAGTATTTAGATGCTAGCTATCTATATTTTGTCCCAACCCTTTAGTGCTTTTGGGTGTGAACGCAATTGGATCCTATCTAAGAGCATTCACACAAAGAAGAGAAACAAGTTGACTCAGGAGTGCCTCAATGACCTTGTCTTCATTCGAGACAACCTTCGCCTTCACCCAGAAAGGTGGAGGGCATTTCTCATGATGCCATCGACTTGGATGAGATTGATCCTTATGGTGAATGGACTATCAAAAAACAATATGATGTCTTGCTTACTGATGATCTTGCAAAATTGGAGAGAGGAGCAACAGAATTGGATGCAAATGAGGAAAACAAAGACACTTTTGAGGAAACAATCTATCGTCATTTTGATATTGACTTACCTTCTAATTCGAGGCCTTCAAAATTAAGTTACAATAGGAGAGGAAAGAGGAAGATGTAAATTGTATTTGGTTGTTTTTCATTTTGATATCATCATATGTAAACAGTTATAGTGTTGTTATACATTTATTATTTATAATTTTGTTGTATTACAGTGTATTATTCGACTTTGAAACTATGAAATTTCAAAGTTTGAGATGATGATCACATGACATGTGTAATGTTTGAATTATGACAAAGTGATAGTCAAATTAGACTTTTGTGTTCTCTAAATGTATTAATTTCTTTTTTGTGTGTAATTGAGTTTCTTCTTTTTTTGCCGAGTTTCGCCAAGTCCCGAGTCCAAGTCAAAAATTTTCCACTATGGTCTACACTGCAGCTGGGAATGGACTCTGAATTTGGCTTCAAATCTGTGTTATGGTTTCTAGTTTTCATTAGTACCAATAATTTGCATTCAATTTACTGTGCAAAATCTACTAACTTAGCTAGTCAATAGTTTAGATCTTAACTTCATTCCATAGTTTATGAATCCTTTTAATCATTAAACTCTTCTTTGGAGACTGATACTAGTTTAGTTTGCTTAGTTTAGAATTTTTTCTTTGTTTAGTTCGTTTTCCTTTCTTTAACTTAGTTTACTTAGTTTTCCTTATTTTAAAACTTTGTTTACTTAATTTTCCTTGCTTGTTTCAGTTTAGCTTATTTGAATTTCCTAGTTTACTTCACTTTATTTTATCTTTCCAAAAATTCATAAAAAAGCATTCAAGGATTCGAATTCAGTATTGTGACCATTTGATTAATTAACTCTTCTTTTGCAATTTATGATTATGTAAAACAGCTGCCTTCTACCTATAATCCTATTTTCAACCCACCACTTAGGAATCTTAACTCTATCTGTCACCTTGTATTTTTCATTGCATGCACCACCTTTACTGCTTAAATGTATTTTATGAATAACTCTCAAAACCTTAAGTCGTAAAGAGATCTCATAGAGCCATTCCTATTGGTTCAATTGTGAATATCTTTTAACCACTAACCATATTTAGGTTTGTAATGTCCCCATATTTAGCTATTCTGATTTGCATGCTTTTGTCCAATTCTCAATTTTGGCTGAGGCAGTTCAGTATATGATGAGGAGTACTCCAAGGTTCTTGGAGCATTCAGGTTGTGATCTGTAGTGATGTTTGTTAATGGCAATGAGTTCAGTTGGTCTTGAGGACCCTTATGACTCTTTCAGAAGTAATTTCTGATTTTCGGTGTGTTCTCCAAACTTCTTGGAGAGAGCGTCTATTTATAGTAAGTCACCCGGTCGGCTCCAAATATCATTTTTCATCATCAATATCATGCCTGTATAGTCAAATTTTGATTCCTATACTATTTCAGTGGTTTCCGCAACTCGAGTGAATTAATGAGCATTTATTTAATTATTTCACTAAGGTTGCTTAATTTTATGAAATAATTTAAAAGCTACTTAGTGTAATAGCTCATTGGAAAGGTAATCAAAAGTTTTAAATCATGGATGCTTAAGAAAAGGACCTTGCATATCAAATATTATTATTATTTCTCAAAAGGGGTCTTTTGGAGCAAAATGGAGTATTTTAAAAGTGAATTTAAAAATATAACCTCTAGAAAGTTCCTCGGAAAAGTATAAAAGGAGGTTGTGAGAGCTCATTTGCATATGCAGATTATTTTATTTCCTCATATGAAACCCTTGTGGTTCTGTGGGATTGAACTCTGTTCATCTCAGCCTTCTTGAGGACGAAAACCCTAGTTAATATTGTGTGATTCATCCAAAGTCACAGTTTGTGCAGAAAGGCTTGCTGGTAGATTTATCTAGAGTCTATGCTCGTGCTTCATTGCAGATTTTCGAGGTTTAGAAGTTCTTGTGCTGGAAAGAGATTATTTGCAGGATTCAGTTATTGTTTTTGGCCAAAGCTTATCTTTGATAAATTTGTGAGATTTGTTGTGCAAATACAGATTTATATCTTGTGCACAAATTTCATGTATTACTTGATGAAGATTTAATGGATTTAATGAGGGTTTCCATACCCTAGTCTAGCTACCTTTGGAAGTGAAGTTTATAAAATTAGCACTGAAGATAGAGAGGTTTCTTCAACCCATTTTCCATGATTCAGAATAGCCGCAGCTATTGCAGAACTGTAGCATAAAGGAGCAGCCCCAAATGTTAGGCGTTACCTCATAACAGGCATGGGAAGTCAAGACAAGCCGTAGCAAGTAAAGATTCGCCACTCCTCTTAGAAGATTCGCATCATCGGTAGGAGGTAATTCGCGAGACTTGGGCAGTTCGTGGGACTTTAAATACGAACAAATAATATATGATATTTTGTGTATGCTGGCTGCCTAGCAGGTTTGTCTAAGAGGTCAGTTTGGGCATCATAATTGTTATGTTATATGATCCATATTGCTGCTAATGAATTCTGTAATTTCTGAGATAAAAAAATCAGCTTCTGGGTATTGTGGTATTTCAATGGTTTTCTACATATATGCATGCAAACTGTTTGTCTAAATGCCCCTTTGATTTCAAGCTCATTATGATGCAAAATTTGAGTGATCTATGATACCAAACTGCATATAAACTGTTCTAAATATTCATATTGAAAATTACCATTGAATATGACAAGAATGCAAAATGTTTGACAAAATGCCTGCACAGTAGAAGTCAGAAGTCTATGTGGATTTTGGAAAAAAATTGGTTTAAAAATCAGGGGTGGTTATTACAAGGTTTGATTCAAATATTCAAGTTCAAAGGATATCAAAATATCACGAGTTGATTCCCTTATTGATATTTCTTGGACTTAATTGAATTTTAGGGGCTGTCATTTACATATGACTTTGAATTTCAAATATAGAAGACAAATAGCACCTCCTTTAGTTGACAGCCACTTAGAGGAGTACATACTGAAAGCAATCACAAACCATATTGTATATTGTACTTGGAACTTCATTTGGTCCACAAAAGACATTTTCTTGATCTACTTTGATAAGGGTTTCAAAGTCATAACTCTTCACATTAGGCACAATTCCTAACATTAAACCATTCAACTTTCGAAAATTATCTTCACATTAGACAAAAGGATTGTTTCATTGGATGGAATGTTTTTTTCTCACCAACAAGCCCAACTAATTGGAGAATAGTGTAATGTCCCCTTCTAGTAAGCCAAAATTTTCACAACCTTGCACAAAATTTCAACTCACCAAAAGAGAACATTAGTGTTCAATTCTCCTTTTCATATCATAATTAGGGTTAATGACCAATAATCAAATCCATATACTTTTCACATTTGTACTTAAGGCTTGTAACATTATAATCATAATCATATCATTTCTCTTAACATGATAAACATATGCCTTATACATTCACATTACTTCTCTTTACATTACAAACATATGCATAACATATTCACATTATTCTTCTCACAACTCTCATGCACTATCTTGAGGGAGTCTTAGGGTAGCCCTACCATTAATCAATCCTATCTCCCATATGAGCATGGTTTGTTAAGGCGTCCATATCCATCCCATACGGAGGCCCAATGGCTTTACCCAACACCCGGGGTCCCTCACCATTTGGCTCGAGGGGACTTCATGCAACACCCAGCATTCCTCATCTCATCGAGAGTCAGCTACCGTTGGGCACAATTATAAACAATATGAGTTCATACTTACCATAGGCCCAAGAGCTTCACACACACCCAGTGTTCCTCGTCTCTTGGCTCAAGGGACTTCACACACACCCGGCATTCCCCATCCACTTGAGGGTCACCTAGGTTTAATCATATGTCCTTAACTTAACCCCAAACTCACAAGTGGGTAAGATGATTAAGGGTGAGGCTTGACATCCTCCTTGATAGGTTATAGATTATGAGTTATGAATCCATCTTTGATAATATTATCCTTTCCGGATCATGATATCATATTTCTTATTCCACTTGGGAATCTTATCATTACTTAGTCATAGCCTCATACTTGGCTCATTGATAATTCATTTTATGCTTTTTCATATTCATTAACTAGCAGCATGTTTACCATGGTCATTATAATGCATTATCATATTTATCTTATTTCACTATGTAACTTGTATTCTTCATGTATTCATTATCCAATTTAATCAAGATTCATTTATACATAACATAAACATATCTATCATGTTTACCTTGAATTCATCAGTATTCCTATTCTATAATATATGATTTATGCCATCATAATTAGAATTGTCATTTCATTGATAATTTACTATCCTTTCTAATATATTAAACAATCCATATGTGATACTAAGACTACCAACTTCTAATGGATTTCAGATTATGAAATATGCTATACTCAGACCTTTATGATCATGCAGAGATAACTACAAATCAGATTGTAAACAGCAATAATTACATACCTTGTTATTTTGCTGGGTCTGATCACAGTATGATCACTATAAAGATGATGTATATTGCTATCTCGGTAGATATCAATATCGCTGTAGATATAAATGCTATTCGAGATTGCTATCGCTGTAGATATAAATGCTATTCGAGATTGCTATCACTGTAGATATCATTGTAGGTATGATTAGTAATCAATGGCAGGCTTGACTTGATATCCGATTGCCTTTTGATAATTCGATTGATATATGTAATTTGTTGTGTTGTGATCTTTGCTGGGTGATGGTGGTATGATCGAATGATGAGTGTATGCTGGATGTTGGGTGTATATTTAACTTATTCGCTGTCTTAGATAATTGCTGGGATCGATGTTGAATTATTGTGAGATAGATTGCTTGTGATCGAATGATATTCTGTGATGATCGGATGTGTTGATCTCATGCCCTTTTTCCCCAATCACTCCTTGGCTTTTATAATCCTGGTTGGGATGCCAATATCACAAGACACGTCTTTTGGCCAACGTGCCCTTCCTTAACAACACATAGTTTATACTAATCAGATCACTTGGTAAGCATGATCGGTGCCTTGGAAAATCAGCACTCAAATCCTTGTCTTATTTGATATTTGTCTTATATCTAGTTTGTCTCATATGGTTTTTTGTCCTTTAGTGCCACATCATCCTTTGTCACATATGCCATAGTTCTTGTCTTATTCACTATTTGTCTTCTTCTACTCTTGTAATGAAATAGGCTAATTTCTTTAATGTTTTTATAGTAGAGAATAATGGAGATGGAATATTTCCCATCTTTAATTGGAAATCATCGAATCATGACAGGCCTCCCCTCTTGAGATTGCTTGTCCTCAAGCAATGTTTAGGCTGGGATGGTTAAGGATTTCTGCTCCTTCCCACGTGGCATCATCCTCAGGCATATTCCTCCATTTAATCAGGTACTCGGAGATGGTTCTATGTCTTAGCCTTCTCTCTCTCAAGCAACTTCATTCCTTTTTGAGTTGCTGAAATCATTAAAAGACACTACTCTCCTTACCTCCGGATTCAAATTTTCATATGCTATGGCTATATCCTCCGTGCTCATGGTAGGGGGTGTAACTTCTTCTGTACTTGAAACCTCTTCATTAGGAAGGAAGGAATAGACACTCTTAGTATGGATGAAGAATGGCTATTCTCGGAGTGATTTGATCCCACCTCTCTTCCATTATTCGCTTGAGATTTCAAACTTTCAATAGTATTCCCCATATTTTGTAGTGCTTGATGGAGAGATTGGTTGGTCTTGTTTTGTTCTGCTATGAATGCTCTCAATTCCTCATTCATAAGATTCTCCATTTGGTTGTTGTTGTTGCGTGTGTTGTACCTTTTTGAGTAGGTTTGCATCAAATTTCCTCACAAGATGGCAGGTCAATTGCTCTGATACCACTTGTAATGTCCCCTTCTAGTAAGCCAAAATTTTCACAACCTTGCACAAAATTTCAACTCACCAAAAGAGAACATTAGCGTTCAATTCTCCTTTTCATATCATAATTAGGGTTAATGACCAATAATCAAATCCATATACTTTTCACATTTGTACTTAAGGCTTGTAACCTTATAATCATAATCATATCATTTCTAAACATATGCCTTATACATTCACATTATTATAGACAGTAACTTGTTTGAACTATGTGCCAAGTATTTTAAACTTGTGCCAATTCCAAATGTTGCCTACTTCATTATAGGTCCTAAGATGGGTCAGGTATGAAACTGCATTGAATTTGGAAACTTCTAGCTCGAGGTACATCAAAGATGGCGATTATGCATGTTACCAATGAACCAACACACTACCTTAAGGTGGTGCGCCCATTGCCAAGACCAACATTTGATCAAATCATATAATTTTGGGGCCATTGATCATTATTACATTCATTTATGATGGTGTACTACATTTCCAACCGATGCATATCATTTCTATGTAATGTCCCCGTTTCCGGCATGATCACCTAACAGGAGTTTGAGTTAGCCTATCCTCATTCCCATAATTCGTGATGTGAGGGAATGCAGTGGTTGAGCTATGGAAATTTGGAAAGTTGTTTTATGAGGCTTAGCTAATTTTCCTTGGCTTGGCGAAGATAGAAGATGGATTAATGTATTTTTACATTAATTATCAAAAGGCCAAAAATAATAAAATAATTACTCTTGAAGTGGGACAACCCATTCTTGGGTAATTAAAATAAAAAATAAATCTAGCAAGCCAAAATTTTCGCGACCTTGCAAACAATTTCAACTTGTAAAAGAGTACATTAGTATTCAATTCCTCTTTTCTATGTCAATAAAACATAAACTATATGCTCTCTTATTATCATAGATCTATTATGTAAGTCTCATGTTACCATGGAAGAGATATACTTGGGCCTATTATTAATCAAATCCTCCATCTTATGAGAGTGAATCCATTAGGGTGCAACGCCAATGGTATAGGTCGTTCTTCCTTCGAGGGGTGCTCTAGACCCAGGCCACTCTAGGGCCTTCCTTTGACTTGGGGTTCTCTAGACCACTCAAGTCAAAAGACTACCTCTTGCTCCCTAAGGTACCATCTTGAGACAAGGGCTCGAAGGGGTGCTCTAGACCAATGAACCCGTACCTATCCTTGGTTGATTGCCCACCCCTAATCTTCTCTACTCCTCATAGTGGTGAGTTGATTAACATTATTGCCTTCCTCTATTTTAGGAATTCATGCCTTTTATGAACTTATACTCTTTGTATTCTTTCCTTAGTTCATTAATAATGAAAATGCACATAAATATTTCATACTCATTACATAATCTAACTAAACTGATTGCAATGTAAACAATTCATAATTTATAATGATTTCATGCTATCACAGTCAGCTTTTGTTACTGTTACACAATGCAATTCATATGTTCATTGTTCACCATTTATCATGACATTTCACATGCTATCTTCATGATCTTATCAACATACACTTCTTCTCTATAACTTATATACTATTCCTTAACACCATATGGGGTTGATAGGGTGTAGCATGTTGTTGTTCATCATAGGCTATGTTTGTCTCCCATCCTTATTCAAGAACTACTTGGTGTATTCTTGAGGCTAAGGCATCCGTGAGGATTCTTGGTACTCTAGGTAGCCAAGACCAATACATCGACTATGAATGATAAACTAGACATGTCACCCTTCATTGATCCCATATGTGGTTAATGAATGGGATATAGAATACACAGTTAGTGAATATTACATATGACTGTCCATGAATTATATTGCTCAGAACTGGCTGTAAATAAATGTAGTGTTATACTGAACATTAATACAAGCAAGGGAAACAATGTACTATCATACCTGTGGTATTATGTCAGTTTGATTACTGGAGCCTGCAAGAATGGCAGTTTGCTGTTGGAAAGTCTTCTTATAATGCTTGCTGTAATATCTTTGATAACAGATCTGAATTATGCAGAGTATCTACTTTATGCCAATTGTTTTGGTTATGGACTTATCTGCTGATTGAAGTTAAGTATTTACACAGAAATATATATCTTGCTTTGCTTCTATTTGACCTTTGAACTGCAGATGTTTTTCATGTCTTTTGGAGAATATGATTTGATGTTTATATAGCTTTCATTTACTGCCCTTTTGGAGAAGACATGACTCTTCTAAAATGCCTCCTTATGCATCGTATCCTTTAGCAAGTATAATAACTTTCATTTGTTAATTTCTTTGTCTTGATTCTTATTTTGTCTTTTTCCTTATTTTGTCTTTTTCTTATTTTGTATTTCTATATTATAATTATTAAATTTAATAATATATTATATTATAATTATTAAATTTAATAATATATTATATTATAATTATTACAATTACAATAATATTTAAATTGATAATATTTATATTATATTCATATTTATTATTTATAAATACAATAAATATATTGTATTTTAATTATATAAAAATATTTATAAAATAATGTTATTTAATATTATTATATATTAATTATATTATATATGTTTATTAAATATTATTATATACTTGATGATCATCAAAGGCGACTTCTTCAACTTGATCATGATGCTTAGATTTTTAATTCAAACAATGCCTTAATATTGGGACACGACATTTTATCCTTGTTTTGGGCAGCCAACAAAAGATGAATAAAATAATAATATTTTATTATTATTATTGGAGTGCTCAAGTGTGGGAAAAAGAAAAATAAAATAAAATAATATTATTTTGGGCACTCAACTTGGGAAAAAGAAAAATAAATTTACTATTGTTCCTTGGCTGACTTGGAGGAAATTAATTCAAATCTTTAATTTGAATTTCAAACTTAGGCACCTAGACTTGGTCGGCCTACCTTGGAGGGAAAAGAGAACTCAAGTATAAAAGAAGGTCATTGGAGCTCATTTGATCATCGCGAACTTTTGGCATCTTGAGTATTTTGTATTGGCAATTTTATTGCAGGTCTTTCCAAGGACGAAAACCCTTGTGAAAGAAGGTGGAATTGGACAAAAACCCAATTGCATCACGGAAGTGGATTCATACGGAGTTCACACTTGCACTTCATTGAAGGGATTTGAAGATTGTTTGAGCATTCATGATATATCTTTCCTAGCAGATTTGAAGTCATTTGCTGATAACATTGAAGATCCAATGCATCTCATAGGAGCGCCGATTTTGTGTAGACATCATTGTATGTTTGAGTGCCACATTTCGAAGACTTGATTCCGCATTTTTGAGCGCCGATTTGGTGATAGGGGTTGAGGCGGTTTTTCATATCAGATCTGGTTCATACAACAGCTAGTTCATTTTCAGATTTGGGCGAAGACTTTCATACCCTAGCTGCTGCCACTTCTTGCATCATAACATCAATCTTGAGCGCCATTTTGGAGGAGGCCTAAAACCCTGATCGCCGCCCTCATGTCTCATTCTTGGAGTTGCATTTACGATCATCTACCACTTTGGAGTGGCAATCTGCATTCCTTGACACTATTGTGCAGGCCGAACAGTATTGTGGCATCATACACGTCATTTGAAGACTTCCTTGACATCATTTGAAGACTTCCTTGACATCATTCATCATTCCATTGAAGGCAGATCTGATTTGGTAGAGGTTTGCTCACCTTGTTTTGACAATTTGACAACAAATTTGGTATGTCGAACATCATCTTTCATCTCTGATTTTGTAGCAGCAGCTTGTGGATGTAATTTGGCTATGATAGAGCCTTGCATTTGATGTAATTTGATCATTGAACAATCTGATTTCATAACAGCAGTATTATCTATCATTTTGCTATCCCCCTAGTGTGGATCTTGTGTATTTCATTGTGTAATTCAACTAGGGTTTGACTGTACATTTTGGCATGTTGTTTATGATGCATTTGGGCATGACATTTGGATGATATAAGTGTTTGTTTAGATCTGAAACAAAAAAGTCAGAATTCAGATCTAGAGTTTCAAGTTTGAAATTTGAAAATTCAGAAAATTTGGATAAAACCCTAGTTGGGATATTTCATTCTACATCCTTTATATAAGAGAAGACCGGTATGACTTGAGGGCAGCAGTTCACAGCAGTTCTGGAACAGTCAGCTAGTTGGCAAGTAGTCGGAGAAGAAAGCAGATCAGAATATTGAGATCCCTAAGATTAATTTCTAAACAAAAGGCTGATGCCTAGCATGTATCTAAGCTCTTGAAGCTATTTGTCAAATCAATAAAATCCAATTCTCTGTGTAATTTATGTTATTCCGTTGTGTATTAAGTTTGAGTGTTTCATTTTGTTGCAAGGTTTCATAGTCCTTAATTGGACCCTCCAACCTTGACTGGGTTAATTTTCATATTTGGCACTTCTATCAGGAACATATAGTAAAAGAAAGACATCATTTTACAAAATCTACTCCCCCTTAAGGGTGCAGAAGCTAGCATACTTCTTGACTTGGGCAGAGGGCAAGAGATCCATGGATTAATTCAGGAACTGATATAGATATAGAAAAAGACTGAATGACAGAGAGTGGTACAAGCTTATTGTGGCAATATTTTTAATATTAACGACAATTAATGTTTTTTTGTCAATTTCATAAACATTTCAAATTCAGAAGTCTTATTAATTTCATATTCCTATTGTTCATGCCTAACCTCAATAGAATGATTCTTATCCCAAAACTCAAGCATCTCTTGTTTCTGATCTTGTTTTGATTTCCTGTAACACTGAGACATATTTTCAAAACCTAAAGAAGAAAAGAGTGGAACAAGCTGTCAACTAGACAAACTGTTCAATATACAGTATAAACACAACCAAACATTTACCAATCATAAGAAAATCAAGTTTGTGGACAATATTCCAAATATGCAAACCAAATTTTAAAAAAAAACTCATTAAAGATAACTATGTCACCTGATGAGCTTCATGGACATCTGTCACAATTGGCAAGTCAAAGGTGGTCTTAACCCTTTCTAATATCTGCACACAGGAGGAAAGAAATCCAAAATTAACAAAGATGGCACCAAAACCATTAGTGGTAATTACTCAACACTATTCATATCCATGTGACACTTTCCTTCTAATATATACTGATCGATTTAATAATCACCTTGCCATTACATTATTCATTTCTTGTTAAATCTTAGTCACATCCATTAATGTTATTGTTCTGGCAGTGTCCTCATCTATGGTAAATGATAATAATGGCTACCATTACTTGTTAAAAAGTTAGTGAAAAAATAATAATGTAACCCTAGGCTGCCATTACTTGTTAAAAAATCAAAAAGAAATTGAAAAACAATACTTAATTGTTTTTCAAAACAAAAAAAGTGGAGCTTGGAAATAAATTTTAAAAAACTACAAAAAGTAAACTAAACTACCTTGAATGGTGATTCTCCTTGATACAAGTGCTTTGATTAAATAGCAGCTATCTAACACTCCTTGAGGAATAGGAATAGCACCTTCATGATGCTTGAACACTCTAAAAACTAGCAATCTTGAGCAATGAGTAGAAAATGTGTTTTGGGTGATTAAGGAGTGAGAAGTACGAATATGTTTATGTTTCTGTTTTGTATTTTGTTGGTGACTTAAAGTCATTTTTTGGGGTTAGCTACAATTATTTCATTTTTGTTTTAACTTTTTGTGTGTTTTATTAGATGTCTTTTTTTAAGTCCATTTTCTTAGAAACCCCTTTTTTGTAGGGTCCTCCCTAGGTTCACCTTTGGAGCGTCTTGGGGCATGTGTCATGTCCCCATTTCCGGCATGAATCAAGTGATTGAATATGGATTAGCCTACTCATCATTCCCGGAGGCTAATACCAATCTTGAGGGAATGAACTTGGTTTTTGACTAACCGAATGTGTTGTTTTGCAGGTACAGAGTCAAAAACTATCAACTTGTGACAAAACTGGCAAAATTGGCTAAGTCTGGAAGCCATGGTAAGCAGGAACTTGACTCCTAAAGCCAGGGCGCATCTTCTAACTATCCGGCATCAAAAATGCGCCTAACTTTCATATCACCCTGTTTTGACTTCATCAAATGGTGGCGCTTACTGTGGTGATGGAGTTGAGTCCTTGGAATGCTTCAAACACGGTGAAAACTGTAGGGAAGAATGACAAATGGAACCCTAGGCGCAAATTCCACATCAGATTTCCCAAATGTGCGCCTAGATGAGGAAATGATGTTTTGGGTTAGCAAAGGCTAAGTAGATGTTGTGGGATTATGTTGAGAAGTGCAAGATTGAAGAATTGGACCTCGGAGTAGCTAGGCGCCCAAACTTATTGGTCCAACCACCAAATGCGCCTAGACTAAAGGACATCCAAATGGCGCCTAAGTGCATTTTGATGGAGAGTTTGACTGATGAAGATGATTGAGGTATAATGAATCCTTCGGAGAACATGGACAGGCATCCAAGTGAGTTGTAAGGTTTCAAAGGGTTCAACTAGAGCAAGGCGCACTTTGCCTTCCAACCTTCCCAAAAGTGCGCCTAGAAACACAAGGCGCCCTTTTTGTCAGAATCACTTCAAATATGTGCCTAAAGGGAAAATGGGCTTCAAGACACCCTACATAGTCAAGGCGCTTGCATTGAAGAAGATGTTATCACTTCCGGAAGTCTTAGGCTCTGCAAATCATTGGTAGAATTGGCTAAGTTACACACTAGGCGCAAGTTCCATGTCAAATTCACCAAATGAGCACCTACCTTGTAGGTTGATGAAATGAACACTTTGGGGTTGCTTGGTTGAAAGAACATTGCTCCAAGAATGCAAAGGTGAGAGATGAAGTTCAAGGGAAGTTGTAATGGTGCCTAGGCGCATCTTTGGGCAGAACACACCAATTTGGGTGCCTAGAAGTTTCCAAACTGGGCGCATATTTACTCACACTCTGCCATTTCTAGCGCCTACTATCATTTCTTTCATTCAAGTGGCATGTGGCACTAAAGAACTTCAAGTGTTGGAGATGATCAAGTTGGAGAAGAGTAGGCACAATTTCCACCTCAAACCAACTCAAAATGTGCCTTGAGGAGTTTGCTCACTTTGGGACTTTGAATTCGCAGTTGTTTGTCAAAGACACCTTGGGGAGCAAGCGGACATCATTGGAAAGCCTTTCTCTAGCAAGGTGCAACTTCTAGCAGTCACCATCTCAATTGGCACCTAGACACAAGTATGGCGCAGTTTTAGGATCCAGACACTCAAATTAGCGCCTAGGAAGAAAATGAGGTAGTTACAGGTATCTGAGCTCCCATTGGTCAACAGATTGATGTTGGGATCTGTTCCAGCTCATGAGACAAGCTTACTATCTCATGATGAGTTGTCAAGGGGAATATTCTCTTTGGATATGCTCCTTGGGAAACGTGCCTTGGCTCCTCCTTGTACGTTGGAAAGCATGCCTTCATTGCCTTTGGAAGGCCTATAAAAGGAGGGGAGCTTTCTCTCGTTAGAACATCTTATCTTTGGCGAATTTTCTCTCTGCAAAGCTTTATGCTTGTAATCTTGAGGCCTGCGAGTTTCAAGTAGTTGGGGCAATGCTCCCTCAACAGTGATAAGGTGATGCTCCCTTGTCAAGTTGTGAGGCGTTGACATACAGTGGACATCGTTGTGTTCAAGAGAAATTGTTCATGTGTGAAGTCATTGTATACATCTAGGCTTCGAGGCCTTTCTTTGTAATCAATTGAATAAGATCGTATATTCATGTCATTGAGGGCATCATCTATTGTAATGAGACAATTGTATTGATTTGAATCAAGTGATAATACAAGTGCCCAACTTCAAGTTGATTCATGCAAGTTGTCATTGTTATCTTTCATGAATGATGTTAAGTAGATTGAGTAATTGAAGAGTTAAGTGCAAGTAAATTTGTCTAAGTAAGAAAAATTTTAGTTAAGTACATCTTAGACATACTGGGGTCGAATGGTCAGCCCTGGGAAATACCTTGTCCGAACCCAAGCTCATTCCAAACTAGGATCTGAACCCAACCTAGACCACTCTAGGTACAGCAAGGATACTTGCAAGACCCAATATCATAGCCAAACACCAAAACATATGGTTTCATGTCACTCTCGTGACCTGCTTTTATTTTTCATAGGCATTTTTGTCCCCAAAAATCATTTTTCTTGAAACACTATGGTGATCTTAAAATCTATTTTAAAGTACTTATTTTACTTGTACAAGTTGAACCTTTTCAAAAGAAATTTTTTAGTTGTTGAATTATGTTGCAAAGGGTCATGGTTGTGAAACCCAGTGTAATAGGTGGAGAATTGTTCCCACACAAATGCTTAATCAACAATATCAATTATAGCATGAGCAATTTGGTAATCTTATATATAACAGAAAAAAGTTGGGCATGGTCCAAGGTTTTTAGGTTGCCTATCTAGAATCATCAACGATAACATAACAGTTCTAATATGATAAATAAGCAATGCAGAAATGAGAAACAGCACAGGCATCTGGAACAGATAATACAGTCACATGCATGCAATGTACGTAAATAATATTCAGAACTCCAGGGAGAATGCATGTGAGAGTTCCCCAACTCTGTCCAAGACTTAACCATAAATGCATGTCTGACGAGTGTGGCAGTTGCAAGCACCAACAACCCAACCAAGACTTAATGAAAAATTAACATGGATCTCATACATTGCCAAACACAAACCATAACTGAGAAAACTTAATTATTTGGCAAACATAAACAACTTGCTTTGCTTAAAATTAATTTATTTATGCTAGTAGCCAACTTAGTACAAAATGGCAATCTACTACAAGATTATTTTGTAAGTACAAAATAGATACCTACATGGTTTACCCTTTATTTCATTTAAACATGAAATATGTGAGGATAATGTTATTTGGAGACACCACAAGAAGAAGGCTGATTGCAGAAAAGCTCAGAAGGCACGAATACTTTGCATCTTGTCCTTAGTGACATTGTGGTTTAAATGAATAAAGCAACTCTTGTGCGTTTGAATTATATGCTCACTTATCATTATTATTTTTCTACATGCATTTAGGTTTATTTTCTAGACTCCAAATATTGAGTGTTTCAGAAGCTATTAAAGCATTTGGTGAGTAATAAATTGAAAACTTCCTCAAAACTCTTGAAACCAAAATGGAAGAGAATATGTGAACTAATTTTCCATTCATGGAGAATGGGAATGGTTTGCGTCTGCACTATGCTCTGCCTTGTCATCTATTTTCCTTCAGTTGTGACATATGTTGGAAACAGAAACAAGGGACAGATCTTTTGTTGAGATCAATAACCCAGTTGTTTTAAATAAGTTCATCCTTCCAACATGTATCTTTTCATTGTTTTCAGTGTACTCCCTTGGCATGAGCACCTTCGAGGATGACACACTCGAATGATGAGCATCTAATGCTGCATACTAAACCCTTGCTTCCACATTGGCATATATTCTACCATGGCAGCTGCAACCTCAACTTTTAACAAAGTTCTTCTATTCTTTATGCTTTGATGAACGTCTGTGCTTTAACCTAACACCCTATACAACCTTGTCTATTTGTTCTTTAGATGCTCAAGGTATAGGAACATCCATGGATATGTGAAGCTTTTCAATACGTTGAATATCACCTGAATAAGGCAGATAAATCATATGCAGCCCATGCTGCTCTGACTTAGTACTGGCAGGTTTTTCAGGGCTTCTTCACATTGTTTATACTCCATAGTGAGCCTCTGAATTCTGTTTGCACATGAAATCTTCACATCATTCAATGTTGCTGGCTTGTGGGGTATGAATGCATCTTTGCCATTTGCACGTAAAATGTTAAACTGCAAGATGGGTTCACTTTCCTACAAATAACATTGAAATATCGGACTTTGACTTGAGTTTAGCACAAAAGTAGGATTTTGGGAATTGAGAACACATTTGCCATTTTCATAAAAATATACATGACACCCCACAAAACTCTGGTCTCTTAAGAAATTTCAGGTTTCAAGGTTTGGAAACACTTCTGCAGTTTTTGAGTAAATGTACTTTTTACCTCCAGAAACCCATCTCTTCTATGTTTTCAGGATTTCAGGGATTGAAAACATATTTGGATATTTCATGTAAACCTGCTGAAAACCTCAAAATTCCAAATCCTTTGTCAACATTGTCAAATACTTTGGATATAATGCAAGTTTAAAATATTATGTAGACTCCTTAACTACATTCACGTATTGTTTCTCCGCCATTTATAAAGTGTTGAGCTTTTAAAAACTATAGTAAACTTCCCAGGTCCCCACAGACTTATCAACCAATATAGCTCTTTTAATGCATTGTCGGACTTTTTATTTGCAGAAGTCAGTCGAAATACCACCCAAACATATTGTCGGGATTAACTGCAACTGTATTTACACATGAAGGTGCTCTAAAACAAACATACATGAACTCAAAAGCACCCCTTTTAATATGCTGTTGGACTTTCCGAATCTACTTGCAACTTCA